>JAIFHY010000139.1:0-160976 GCA_022264835.1 Melampsora americana | reverse complement strand
AATCATCAATGAAAGGATTGAATAAAAATTTGAAACACAAGCAACATTAATCAATAGAAGAGATGAAATATATTCAAAGAAATCAAAAAGAGAAAAAAAAAAAATCATCAATCAAAAAATTAAAGGTTTTAATTAAAGAGAAACTATAGAAATCAGAAGAGGAAAGGATGGTCAGCATGGCACAGAGCCAACAAGAAAAGAAGAAATGAAAAAATGAGATGAAAAAATGAAATGAAAGAAACTACAATACCCTATACATGTATAAAATTAAATTAGAAATTAAATTGTGATTACAAGTTAAAATTAATTTAAATTGAAATCGAGCAATCTAAAACAACTAGAATGAGGAAGTAAAGAAAAAAAATATAAAAATCAAATTGATTAGTTTTTGAACATTTAAATCAAATCAATCAAAAGAAGAAGAAGAAAGAGGAATGAACTTACAGCAAGCTGAAGTTCAAAATTGAATCGGACCGAACGATCTAAATCAAAAATACATAACTATAAAATTAAAAATTAAAAAATTAAAAATTAAAATATGAAACAAGTCAGTATAGAGATAGGAAGAGATTAGAAGATGGAGATGAGAAAAACAAAAAGGGAACTTACCTTCTAGGTTAGGTTAGAAGGAGATCAGAGGTATAAAAGCTCGATCGATTCTTTGAATCGATCGATCGTTCGTAGAAACCATAGGGAGTGTTTTTTTTCTTTTTTTAGTTTTCATAAGGCCTCGTATCGGATCGAATCGAGTAGGAACCTAGATAGAATAAAGGATAGAAAAAAGATAAAAAGAGAAAAAAAAAGTTAGTTAGTAGAGAAATAGAAAGGAAGAGAAAAGGAAAAGGAAGAAAAGGAAGAAAGGAGGTCTTTGAAGAAAAAGACTTACCTTTTTATCGAGTGTTATAAGGGTATTAAAACCCTTATATTGGTGAATTAAAAAGTGTTATAAGGGAAAATTGGAATTGGATAAGGGATTTTTTTTATTTTTTTAAATTTTCGGATTTTTGAGTTTCTGACCAAATTAAGTCAGAAACCTCAAAAATTAGGTAGTTAAGAGGTTTTAGGCAATTACAGGTGTAATTAGGTGGATTTCGAAGATGTTAAGGTGTGTAGGGTAGTTTCGGGAAAAGTAGAAGTTGAAAAATAAGGTTTTGGAGGGATTTTCAAGGTTTTTTTATTTTTTTCTCTTGCTGCGGGAAGGTTTTGAAAGGACTCAATTGGAAAAGCATAGTAAAAAACAGCTTGTTTACATCTGTTTTTGAATTGCGGGACCTCTTTGGGGAATCTTAAGACTGAACTGAAGCTTGTAGATTGGATTAACAAGGTTGGAAGCTTAGTTTTGGTGGTGGTACTGTTGGAAGAAAGGGTTCTGTGTATTTCGAGGGCAGCTTAACAGCACTTCTAGTTACAACTCTTGGAGGTTTATCCCCCTTGGGTTTGTTTCTTCCCCTCACAGCTCTGCCTACGCTCCACAGCGTAGGAGTTCTACACCGGGAGATCTCGTATGGCTTTCAAGAAAAAATTTGAAGACAAAGAGGCCAAAAAATAAACTGGATGTCAGGCGTATTGGCCCATTCCCAGTGCTTTGTATGCTAAGGAAAAACACAGCTGAGTTACTCCGTGCCAAAGAGTTGAGCAGATTACACCCAGTTTTCAATGTTCCCTCGCTTATGCTTTTTGTAGGAGATCAACTACTGGATATGGCAAATACCCCTTCAAGATGGGGTGTCTTACCAATGGAGGACACTATGCTACTTTGGACAATTCTCAACTATAGAACAAATATTTCAGGAGTTCACAAATATCTGGGGCGGGGGACAGATGCTTCAGGACTTGAAGATCAATGGGCACCTCTCACGACTCTTCCGAATACATTGGATCTGTATCTACAACAGTTTCACTGGCTCTCTCTGGAGCTGGGAACAGGACCAAGTTCTGCAGTTTGGCTTTCCCGTGTTGCTTACTCCTTGTGGACTCACAAGTGTTAAATTTTCTTCTTCGTCAACCAACCCCTTTGAGCCTAAACAAGCCATTCAAGATCCGGTTATGTGAAGTTTTGGAGAGGTTTTTTTTATCAAGCACAGTATATGGGCAGTCATAAGTTGTCATGATCTTGCAGAAATTGGACATTCACTAGGTAAATAGGCAGATTAGCAATTTCATACAATAAGTACTTCTTCTAGAAATCAATCAGTAGTCTAGATACATTATTACAAATGCTGTCAGGCACAATTAATCAGGAACTCATAAAGAAAGATTTGTATAAGAATAATCATACCTGAAAGATTACAACTTTTTATATATACTAGAGAACACGCGGGCATGCCCGCAATCTTCAACTGGCAATTATCAACTCACACTTGCCCCATTTTTTGCACTTTTCTCACAAATGCTTAGAACTTATGTAGCTCCTGTCTAAACCTGTTTTCACACAACCATGTTTGGTGAACGTTTTCCTAATAGTTTAATTAATATAGTCTCACGTACTTGGTATTATTCTCATTCACCTTTCCACGTTATATATAAACAAAACCCAAAAAATCTAGTATTTTGTACGTACAATCTCAGTTCTTTAAGATCAATTTATTAGTTTAACACTCAATATACTTAAATACAATCATAATTAGTATCTAAATAGTACTCCTCAATAGACCCTGCGCCATTCTCTATTACAATAGCTAGTCTTATCACGTTACTAACTGGTATGAAGAACCTAAAGTTGAGTATACTACTGATGACCGGTCATTGTTAAGCAAATTGAAAGCTAAACATCAATCATCAGTTTTAGTCTTATTTTGTTCCACGAAACAATTTCCGCCCCTCCACTCGCCATCAAAACAACAATAACTTACAAACCATTTATTAAAATATCTAGCCATACCACCTACTCCGCTATTTAGTAGTTTAATTCCCCATTGCAAGCTTGAAAACTATATTTTTTGTTCGTGGACATAATTCAGTTGTTGCTAGTGAAACAAGAACCCCTTCAATAGATTTGCATCGCGACAGCGCCACGTAGAGTTGGCCATGCGCAAAAACTGAGTTAGGTAACAAGACGCCCACTGTTCCCAAACTCTGACCCTGCGCTTTGTTTATAGTTAAACAAAAGGCCTCTGCTATTGGAAATTGATAGCGGGAAAATTTGACTGGCATAGTTTTATCCGCCTCGTGTGTTAACCAGATCTTAGGCAACATTATTATCGTTCTTCTTTTTGGACCTGAGATAATTTGACACTTTAAAACTTTGTCAGACAAATCTATCACTAACAGGCGGGTCCCGTTGCAAAGTCCGTTCGCGACGTTCAAGTTTCGAATTAGTATAATGGGCAAACCCCTACGAATTTTCATCTCATGGTTGGGAAAACCGTTGAAAGAGATGCTATTTAAAAATTCCTCGCCGATAGGTTCATAACAACTGTCATCCAACACATCCAAGGACTTGGATGTCATAACTTCGCCGCCAAGCGCTTCGTTCATTAAATGGTTCACTATTTTTACGGTGGAGTTTAGTGGAGTAATAATCATTCTGCTTTCATAATATATTGCTAAAGATTCCCAATTTTCCGCCTCAGTTAGGACCTTCATTTCCTTATAAACATGATCTATAGTTTTCTTGTCTATCTCCACTCCCGGAGAAACTATGTTTGTTTTCAAATACGCAATATCAATCAGTTCCTCGTCATTAGTTTGTAAATTACCTGAACCCAATTCTAATAACCAATTCGAGAAATTTACAGCTTCCAAGTTGAGGTCATCGCCGGAACCCAACAGTCGGACATTTCTTCTTAAGGAATATTTCCTAAGTAAAGGCCAAATTTCAGTTGCTTTCAAACAGGCTATATACTGTTCATGCATAGTTCCATTCCCAGTCACTGGCAGCGTTTGTCGAAAGTCTCCGGCAAATAGAACTGAAATTCCCCCAAATCTTTGTTTGTTTTTTAACAGTTGTTGTAAGCTTCGGTCCACTGTTTCAATGCAATGTCTATGTTGCATTGAAATTTCGTCCCACACAATTAACGTTGTTTTCTTTAAAAGTTTGCTGAATTCATCTCTACCTGATAAACCACACATTGAGTCTTTGTCTATGTGAAAAGGAATCTTGAATGCGAAATGCGCCGTCTTGCCATTTAAGAGTAATTGAGCAGCCACTCCTGCTGATGCTACCGCCACAGTTCTATCTTCTTTTGCTTCGAAATAATTTAAAATCGTATTCAACAAAAAGGTTTTTCCAGTTCCACCAGGTCCGTCTATATAACATAACATTTGCCCTCCAGAATCAATTCTCGTAGTAACCTCTTCGAAAACTTTTCGTTGCTCGGTGTTAAGAAGTGGAATGTTTTCCTGAACAAACGAAGTGTATTCGTCAAGTTTTGTTACATGTTGGGAATTTGAATTATTCAAATTCGCCAGTACTGCGTTCACCTTACTTTCGTCTTCGTCTGAAAATTTAAATTGATTCCAATCGCCTCCCATCTCTTGGACTAAATTTTGTAATTGGGCCAAACCGTAAGCGAAGATCGTTTCTTTTGGTAATATTTCATCACAGCCTTGTTTTGTCAATATATATTGACAGTCGTCAGTTAGTTGAAAGCGATGCATTTGCCAAAGTCTGTTTGGATCTGAAGGACAGTTATGAACTAAAATCATTGCGAACAGTTGTCGTAGGTGTAAGCCAGTCATCCAATGCGCCGCCTCTCGCAAGCACAAATCGTAGTGGTTGTCTGATTCAAGTAGGTTTAAATTCATCGCCGCATCCCTAAACGTGTCGCAAACAACACCTCCAACGGTCCGTAAGTCAGCAAAAGATGTTGCTCCCCTTACGTGGGACAACAGGACCCGGAGAAAGAACCTCTCTCCAGCTTTCGGGGAGACGTAATCGAGTCTAGTTGCGCACTGAATATTCCTAATTCGTGACGTCCACCTTTTAGCTTTCGTCCATGAAAAAAAAATAAGGCAGCTCGTGATACAATAAAGTCTTCACGTTAGTCCCATTTCTTCCAGTTGCATTTTCTCGATTTAGACGAAAATAATCAATTAACATTGTTCTTGAGCCTTTTCCTGCATCCAGATCATCCTCTAATCTGCCATCGTCCCAAAAATAAACCTCCTGTTCATCTGGCAAATGAATTGGAAGGTGGTATACTCCCGGTGACCGGTCTGATAATTCATACTGTAATAATCGCCAGACAGCTGTACCATTATTTACATCAGTAGGTGAACTAATTCCTGGAGAAATGCACTAACCTTCCACTGGTCCAACATACCGGCCCTTAATATATTCTTTTATTTCATTTCTTGCTTTAATTTTCTTGACTCTTGATGAAGTTGTATTTCCTAAAGCGTCTCCGTCGTCGAAATCGTCACCATTCAAAGGAACTGAATCTAGATCATCAGCCTCTCTCATTTCTATATTGCTGCAGTCGTGTCCTTTTGACACATATTTATAGATATATTTATATCCTAGGATTCCTTGAGCCACCTCCACATTGAAGTGACATTGGTACTTCATTAAGAGGAAACGGTTATACGGAACCACATGCTGATTCGTGAAGGTGAAGCCATGTTTGATAAATTTCTTGCCATCGTCTCGCCGACGATACAATGGATAAGCATTTTCTTGAAGGACCGTTTCTGACTGGAACGGTTTTGGAAAGCGTTTTTGACATTTCTTCAAATCACGATTCCAACAAGGACTGGAAAATCCATTACCGCAAGGTCCGTGCAACATTGAATCGGTGACTAACTTGTGTAAAAGTGGTTCCGCTTTTGGGTCTGGCAATTTCGCACAAACTAAATCATCGATTGCTTCAATAGTAGTTGGGGCGTAAGGTTTATCCAAAATAAGGATAATGTGAGCATGAGGTAGACCACGTTTCTGAAATTCAATGACATAAACCCATGAAACTACAACACCTAGCCGATTGTGCACAGTCAAATCTTCAATTACCTCATCCAGTTTCATTTTGAATACCCTGGCAACTATATCGGGACGGTCACTCGCACATTCGTCGTACTCTAGAGCATCTTGAATTTCAGTCCAGTTTGGGTTCCCAGTCATAGTCAGAAACAATGAAGGAGGACCGTATTTTTTACTGGACGCAATAGAATCCTGATATAGCCCACGCATATGACGTGGTCCACCAATGAATGATGCTGGCAAAATTACTCTACGGCCTTCAATTTCGACGTTCTGTTCTAAGTCTTCTAAGATGTTCTTATATTTCTCGACCTTCATTTTACTTTGATTAAGATCGTAGTAACAGAGCCTTCCTCGGTCGACACAAAGATACAAGTCCACCACTAACTCTTGGAACAGACTCCGACAATGCAATATTGGCGAAAATTTGTTGTGGCGTTGAAACAGCAACCAAGCGAACCATTGCAGACTCGTAACCCGTTTAGTTGATTCTGAAGAAGAAGAACATTGAGCGGAAAATATGTTCCTGAGTATAAAATTTGTGGTTGCTTACCATCGTCTTCGGTATCAGTATTTCTTCGCCTTTTAACTCCGGTTGGTGACTTGTAATGCTCCGACCATTGCTGAGCACCATCCGGAAAACATAGGACGTATCGCATTGGGAGGTAACCAGTGTGCATATCTGTGATAGTAACCTTTTGACCGTTCCTTCTCTCAAGAATCACACCTCTCTCTTCTTTACTGACGGCGCCATCACCTGGAATTACCATACCTACCTCGTCGACGGTTGGTTGATTGTACCTTTTAAAGTCATCCTTCTTCCCCGGCTTCAGAGATTTGATTACCAATTTGCTACCACTATTTCTAGCCAATATTTCCTTGGTGTTTTTAAATAGTTTCGCGTATGGGTTGGTATTATTAATGGTTGCTTGAAGCGCGAGCAGTAGGTCATTGTTTAGTTTGTTGTTATAATGTTTCTGACGCATTGCAGCTTCCTCAGTACCGCTGTCGCCAAGAGTGTAGATTTGAGAAAAACAAGGAGCTTGTCCTTGAAGAGGAAGGGTTGACCCAGCATAATGATGCAGCTGACCTCCAACTCTGAAATGATAAATGCCTTTTTGTCCTGTAACCGAGCGGTCCTGATTTGGCGCATACATTGAAGTAAATGAAAGAACATTGTTATAGTCCCTAATTTGTCTACGCGCCGCCACAGCATCTACGTGGTAAAACAGCTTAGTTCTCGCAAAACAAAAGTGTAGCCAAGTCATATGCCTACCTGGATCCGGCGATGTCATCATCCACTTGATAATATCTGGAGTGTTGCATTGAGGAAAATAAAAGCTTGGTAACAATACCTTGCCACTTTGACAACAATTGGAGTACCTCTGCCTATTAGTATTACGATATTGTTTAGTTCTTTCCTTCGCCCAACGTGATGCATGACATGTTTCACATTCTTGGTCACATCTGCCTACATTAGACATGAAGTCATCACCAAAAGCACCTCTCAGTGACGCTTCCGACCTCGAAACGGGCCCTCGAACCATGATAGGCATCGTGAAAAGTCACAAGACGTCTTAAACCCAATTTTACTCGGTTTTTGGCGGAGCTGACTTAGTATTATGGTAATAAAACCGAATAGCGGGAACTCGCTAGTTGTAGAGAAATAAAAATATAATATGAATTTGTTCAACGATACCTATCGACAGCTTGAAGCAAAGCGGAGGTAACGCAAGGAAAATAAGTGTAATTTTTTCTTGAATGACCGGGTGAGAAAGTGTAGAAATTTTGAACGATGATCAGCGGAGGAATGTCCTAACTTCTTTTTACTTATATTGTTTTGAATGTGAAGCAACAGCGCATTTGATAGCTTTAGTTCATTTGTGCTTTTCCTTGGACCCGGAAAAGGAATTGATTTTTAAAAGGACCCAGGTTCCTAAGTATGTAACTTTTATATGACCATGACCGCATTTGGCATTACACAGTTGATTAACCTGTCTTTGAAGTTAAATGTTACTGTCTCAAAAGGTAAATATCGGTCCAATCTTTGAACCCGTCATGTCCATATTAGGATACATGATAGCACCTTGCCACCCGTGAACGCTTCATAGCATCACGCTTCACAAGTATCGGAAAGAGACGTTGCAAGCAATTCTCAAATTGATGAAAAACTGTGTATCGCAAAGAAATTTTCATTGTGCAATCCAGGTGCACTTAATCAAAATACGGCGAATATGACACGAACAAATGCATTGCGGGGCAATCCAACAGGATACAGTTAGGGAACACATAGGAGTTCAAAAATGAGTATGAGTGTCCAACTACACTATTCCCAACGCCCGATGTTACTACATGAAAATCGACTCCAATCAAACGACCTTCTTAGGCCTCTTTCCACCTTTGACAGACCCCGTTTCTTCCTGAGGTGCCTGAACCACATTCTTAGGAGACTCAGGTTCAACTTTAATCTTTTTGAAGCTGTCGGAATCAAAATGTCAGCGGATTATGAAGAACCGACAGGACAGACTGGGGAATAAACCAACAATTTGCCTCGAGCTCGCCCAGCCGGAGTTGAGACAGTGTCTTCGGCTTTCACTGGCGAAGTCGAAGGTTTCTCTGTTTCACGGCCAGATGTCAAATTTATACCAGTCACCTGGATTCAAGGTACCACGTACAGTCAATGCATGGTAACAATAATTGAGAAAAATTCCATAGTGAAACACAAACATCAACAATGAAACGATTGTTATCCGCATCGTAATCGACTATGTAGCCGGTAATCACCGCTTCCCGATTAACCTGGAACAAAGTCTGAATAGCAAGAAGATTCCGTACAGGCCTGATGTAATATGCCACTTTGAAAATAACCATTTCCCTAGACTGAAGGAAAGGTTAAACCTTAGCCTGTATTTTATAAAGAAAATAACATACAGCATTATCATAATCCGCGTGTTCAACTATAGCTACGACCGTTGGTTTGTCGTATGAATCTTCTTGAATTGTATAGCGGTCGAGAATCAGTCCAAGCCCTGACACAGCTGTATTATCGGCTAGTGAACCTTTAAGATCTTTGGAAGTGGTAACCAATACCGCATGGTCGACTTCGTAATATAAAGTGGGCAATGAGTCTTCTGTGTTCGGAGCAATCATCCGTGACTTCAAGACATAGACTCCATCGGCTTGTAACAGGCTGGAGTCGTTTGCGTAAGCCGAAACCTTAACCTGGTACTCGTAAGGATTGGTGCCCACAGCGCCTTTGCAGACAATGGAACTGTACGCGTCTCGCAATGCGTAGTTGGTGGTTGAGTCTGTCCGCAACTACAGCAAAAGAAAGCAGGCAGAATGTTCGCCATGCAGAAAACCCACAATTAGACCGTTTGATATACGAACATAAGGTTGGCTAACTACTAACCACTTCGTATATATCCAAAGGACCTGATACGTTGAGTGTGCGCGCCTTGATTCTATTGCTGACCGACAAACTATTGTTTGACATGTCTGAAATCAAACAATGAAAAGAGATTCTTAGCAAAAGGTAGGATGGAAGTATGGAAAATGCTGAAAATTAACCAATTGAACGATTGGTTCCAATGAGACAATAAGAGAATTAATGCTGTAGAAATTGAATAGCAAATAACAGCTTCTTCTGTATTCTGAGGTCGATTATTTCAAATAAGAATTATGAGAATTACTTTAAATTAAATTATTGATAAGGATGTTGGTAGTAGATTGGACCAATGACGTTCTATTTATATCCCCATTCCGCACCTATAATACGTCATTAGAAAAAAGCAGTTGCCAAAAGCCGAACAATGACCACGGTTTCGCAAAAAGAACAAAATTTCAGAGGACAAAAAAACGTATCCAAAAAGGTAGACAACCAGATACGGTCACTACAGTAGAATTGCTTTATGAGTCGTTATGCAAATGAAGCGCGAGGACCATTTCTATATTGGTTTAAGAGATGCTTTTAAAGCCCAAAAGCGATATCTTTGAAATAATCCAATTTAAAAACAATATGAAAGTTTGCTTTTATAGAAATTTGGTATTAACCTTGTAATGGTTGGGAAAAACGCCAATCCATTAAATGGCCATAGTGGGCAAAGATCATCGATTGGAACATATCATCAATCAGCGATATTTGTAGTTGCTTTGCGAAAATCAAAACGAACGTCTGGCGATTGTTCAATTGGTTGGAAAATCATCAATTGGGATCAGTCGTCAACTGGAATTGGTAAAAGAGACGTGAACGATATTACATAGAAATTAATTCGTGTGACGATGAAAAACTGGAGGACAAAATCTAACACAACTCGAAAAGTATGCAAACACGAAAATGGAAACTTCAAATCCGGATAACAAAGCGAAATAATTTTTCGAAGAATCGTAAAAGCCCAATGGGGAGAATAAGTTGCTACTACCCGCAGAAGACCTGTATGAGACTTCACATATGCGAGTACCTTACATCTTTTTGATTTTTAGATGCTATTGGAGTTGTATGTTTATGTTTCCTTTTCTTCATTGAGATGATAATCATTATCATTGTCTTGCCCCTTTCTTTTGCCTTCATCTGAAACTCCAAAAAAGATTGATATCACTTTGGGAAAGCGCCGTTCTGAGCTGTACATCCCCAGTCCTTACATATAGATTTTTTTGAAGATTTTGTTTCAGAGAGTGATTGAAAAAGAGATATGTAGGTACAAAAAAGTAAAGTGGAATCTCAACATGGATAAATCATAAGTGACGTATTAGTGTTTTTTTTAATTTTCTTCCATGATCTTTGACCAAATTCTCATTGTCTCATTGGTGTTGTAAATAGATGAGAATCATGAAATCTCAAGAATACTATTAATTCACAATTTCCAATTTTTTTTACTTGATTTAATCATTGGATCAAATCATAAACAAATCTAATGATGTCTAAAGAAACTCAACTTCAAAATATCTGATTTGAATGAATTAAAAAATCATAAACTTACATCCAAACCTTTGATTTTACAAATTCCTAAATCTAAAAACAAAATTTTCCAGAAAAATCAATAAAGTAAGAAACCTACCTTTCACCTGATTTCTTTTTTTCTTTCTTTCACTCTTTTTTTCTTTCTTTGGTGATTTGAGTTACTTGATCTAGAGTGTAAGATTTGAAATCAAACTTCTAAAATTCTTCAAAATCATGGTTCACTAGTCAATGTCAAAATCAATCAAATAATTCACTTTTTTGATACTTTTTTGATTCTTTTTTGGTTTTTTTAAAAGATTAGTTCTCGAAATGATGATCTAGGTATTCCAAGCCATGAATCAAATCAAAAAAAACCATCTTCTAAATCATTTTATCTCATTTGATACATATAAGATCTTATCACTTATCTTCACTCATTTTGTTATCACATTTTATCTTCTTTGACTTTTGGTTTTAAATTCAAACTCCAAAATACTTTTAATTTCAAAAAAGATTAATCTCAGTACATCATCTAAAACAAGTCATAAAATCAAGAAGGTAAACCTTAAGACAGAACTCAACACTATGTAAATCCTAAAAAATCTTCAAGAAACTCAAAAATCACAAATCCAATAAACCCTTAAAAATCAATGAGGTTTCTAAATATTCATCAATCTCCTCATTTCTCACATACACTTTCTCTTAAAGTATCAAAAAAATATCTTTTTTTTTGATTGATAGAAGAATCAAAAGTCAAAAATCAAAAGTCAAAATAGTTTGAGCACTAAGATTCAAACCGTAATAAAATCAAAAGATCTATATAATTCAAAATCAAACATTTGATTTCATCAGATCTTGAATCTCATCCAAAACGAAATCCAAATCGAATTTCGAATTCCAAAATCGATTCCTAAACCCAATTTCGATCGATCTTCTCTCAACTGATCCTTCAAAATCCTTTCAATCAATTCCTTTATACCTGCTCATCTCCCATCCATTCAACATCTTTCTCCAAACCTCTTTTCCAACTTCTAAATCTATCCCACTCCCACTCCCAACTCCATCTCCTTCATCTTCTTCTAAAATCCAATCCTCACCTAACATCTTTCCAATCGATAATCTTTCATGTTTTCCCATCGAACTCAATAAGACCCAAATTCCATTCTTGAGATGAGTTTCAACTAGATTGGGTATCTTAATACAGATCATCCCAGTACATAATTTGATATATTCTTTTAAATAAAAGGGTGAATGTTTTGAAAGTGCTGGGATTAATGAAATCACCTGAGGTCTTAGGTTCATCTTCTCTTCTCTACTTTCGATCTGTTTCTTCTTAATCAAATTAGTTTTGATACCTAATCCAATTAACAATCTACCATAAGATAAACTTTCATCTTCTTGACATCCCAATCGATCCCAATCCGTTTGATCAATAGATTCAATCCATGCCCAAGATGGCATTTGACTTTTAGCTTCTTTGATCATCTTCTTACTTGGGATCAAGTTTCTTGATCCTCCGTTTCGGTGATCGATTAGATAAACCGGTTGACAAATCGGTCTTAGGAGTCCGAGTAAGATGGACATTAAGAGATGAAAGACAGGTAAGATATGCTCTCTTCTATGACGACAGAGTTGAGAGATGATTGTAATTAAACTTTGATAAATCTCTCGACTATATTTGTTGGGTATTTCATTTGCAGTAATATCAAGAGTTCGGTTGGGTTCTTCATTCGAGTTTGGTAAAGCAAGTGATTGAAGGACAAGTTCGAGGATGAGAGCTATGTCTTGACGCCCAATGAATTTAATCTACATTATATTTTCTATTCAGCATCATATCGAGTACAAAGAAGTCTCCTGAAGGCATACCTTAAAAGTGCACAATGATTCTAGAAATCGACTACGCCATAGAATCATCTCACAACTTTGCAGAGAGCCAAAGATCGGATGCTGAAATCGTCGAATAAAGGATGAAAGATAAGTTTGAGAGACTTTACCAAGACCTATAAGAGAAATTCAATTGAAGATGAGCAAAGATTTCGATGAAGCAGAACTCGATAGCAATAACTTACCTTCAGGTGCGTGAAGGATTAAGATAGACCCAATGTCTAATGTAGCTTTGAGTTGTTTAACCAGACTATCCAATCTTGCGCTCTTGCTTGTCGTGTTCAGACTCGATAACACTCGATCATAGTCCTCTAGGAGTGCGGCTAATGTTTCTGAATACTCTTCAGGAGATAGCATACGACAAGCTACACTGTAATGATGCTTCAATTCGCGAACTTGTTGGGTCACTTCCCCTCTGGTATGGACTAGTGAAGAGATATATAACACAGTCAAAGTCTGGAAGGCTTTGATGAGTGAAGTATGACCACCAGCAACAGTTTGAGTGACTTGGGTTCGCCGCGTGTTGATCATTTCTTCAATGACTCTCAGGATGAGTGATTGATGGGGAGAATTAAATGAGGGTACTAGAGTTTGACAATCGGTGATAGGTGAGCTGTTGGGATCCAAAGTGAAGATCACCTTGCTGATAGGCAATTTAGACGGGTGAACTATGAAAAGAACATGGAAAATATCAGATACATGCATACAATGAACAGTCTGTGATATGATATAAACACTCACCTTGAAGCCCAATTGAACCGACTATGCGAACTAATCGGAAATGAGAGCTGCATATCTCAAGTTGGAAGGCATTCAGACTTGAAGTAGTCATCGAAACTAGATCTACCATCTCACCAGTGCACTGAACAAGTGCTTTGACAAACTTGATCCAAGAATCATGAACTTGATGATCTGAAGCGCCATGTTTTGGAGCAGAAGAACTTATTGAGTTGATGATCGAATCTAGAGCCTTGATCACCAATCCATTAGGTTTCACAGTTGACCTGTCGAGATCCGCTTGAGACTTTGTGATACGAGAAAGAAGGATTGAACTCATGCCCTCCCAAGCTTTGGGAGAACTCAACTTCAGATGACTCATAGAGCGAAATATGAAAGATATCGCTTGTTCGATATAAATCTCCGATAGTTCATAAAGCACATCGTTTTGATCATTTGATTCCCAATCAATCTTATTTGATAGTAAGAGTGTCGCCAGAGAGAGAACCTTGCTCATCAAGGATTCATCTACAGTAGTTTCTGTCGCGCAAATCAGAGAGGTGATATATTGAAGCGAGTATATATTGGCGTTGAGAACAAGCGTCTGGATCTTGTCATCTCTTGAAGACGTTTTCTTTGAAGAACCCAGACAAATCTTCAAACTCCAATCTAAACTTTTCTGTAGGTACTCGATTCTGGTCGACTTTGGAAGGCAATCCAATGGAAGTTTAGCTAGGATCGCGAATAAGCCAATCGATTCCAATAGTAGATTTTCCGTCGTATCTCTGGATGAGAGGGTGCTAATTTGATCAGATGAAGATACATGACGTAGAATATCTAATCCAGTTTCCAACAACGAGGTACATACACGGACCAGTTCGTGGAGAGACGGTGAGCTTACGAATGCCGCGTTGGCTTGTCTGAATGTGATTGAGCTAGGCTTGCAAATTGAAGCTTGACTTTTTTTCTCCATAGTTTGAATAAGTGGGAAGGGCGGACAACTCAGAATGATTCTGGATAATCTTTTGAGCTGTTCACTTGAGCCATGATCAGAAAAGTTGGATAGGTGAATCGTGCTAAAGCTATACCAGATGGCACACGGTATCTGACTAGATGTTAAAGAGTGGAATGCACCATTCCAAGCAGTGTCCATGTCCGCCTGAATTTTGAAATCTAGCAGTTGAAGAATGACATCATAGGCCAGCGAGGTCGTATCACCGGGAATGCCATCAGAGGTCACATTGGCGGAAATCTGCAACAGTGCAGCTTGAGTCTGAATGGGATCCATCAGATGTTAATGACTTACTCAAACATGTATGATTTGAAGGGAGAGACTGACGATCTGTACCATCAGAGCTGGATTTAATTCACATTTTTCATTCACAGCCTTTGATAAGAACTTGAGCCACCTTGATAGATCTTTTGTAGTCAGGCTGGTAGGAGGATGCCGAAGCTCTGAAGTGGCGTTGATGATTTCGAAGATAGTAGCAGCAACGGTTTGTATTTCTGGTCTGTCGAGAAATCCATCTGAAGATCTCGCACGCTTATTCTTCTTCGATTCAGGACATAGAGCAGAGATCATACTCGTAAGCTCACTTAGAGTATCGTCCAAGGCCACCTTCAACTGTGGGTCTTGGGTATGAAGTAATGAGCGAGCTGTTGCGGTAGCAAGGATGATATAAAAGTGACTATAAGTAACGCATCTAACCACATCTACTTCCGATGGGCAAATCAGATCATTCGTTAAACTTTTGATGGGCGTGGTGGATTCAGTGGATTCAGGAGACCGTTTTGGTTTTTTAGAGAATCTTTCATCATCAGAACCACGAAATGGAAAGATGGTACGATAGGTATGAAGAAGTCGATCACTTGCAGTGGCATGTGCCTGATTCAGTTGAGCAGATGAGACAGACAGTAAAAGTTCATTTTGTAGCTTTCGGATGATGACTGAGCTGTTGAAAGGAGCTGAGATCAAGATTGGTAATGAAGATTTTGCCAGGTTCTGATCGAGAGCATCGTGAATCAAATTGAGAAGTTGAGGGATTTGTTTAGCTTTTGAGAACCATTCGATCAAACTACTGAGAAATGATTCGATGACAGTCAAGAGTGAAGGTTCATCAAAGGTTTTCGAGAATAAGGATTGTAAGATTTGAGGTAATCGAGTTTCAATGACTCTATAATCGATTGATAAAATATCAGACAAGGTTTGGAATGCATTGGTGGCGATCTCGGGTGATTCGATTAACCGCTCGACACATTCACTTGCGATTTGATCGAGAACTTCAAAATGAAAGCGACTGGAAAGAGAATAGAGATTGGCAGTCAAGATATCGCCTGTGAAGGTTTTGATAGAGTTCGTTGCATGTTGGACCAATTCTGAATCGGTAGAAAGGAGAACTAAAGCTTGAATGAGTTGATGAGAAGAGAGAAGGAAATGTAAGATGAAATCTTGAGATGATTCTAGATTGGTGATTTGAGCAAGTTCGGTTGAAGTAGGACGAGTGGAGGTAGCCGCAATGGGTGCAAAGACATGAGCTTGAATGACCGATCTCTCCTTGATCAAAGCTTGAATCAAGTAAGGTAATAATTGAATGGCTAGAAGGATCGAGAGATGGATCAGTTTGGTTGATTTGTCAGTCTATGGGATGATGATGATTTGTCAGTCTATGGAATGAGATGATGACTGACCTGATGTAGCTAATTGAGGTTGATGGGTGACTGTCAAACGTAAACTTGATAGCCAATCTGACTCTTTTTCAATCCCACGTGATGCAGTATTGTGAGAGAGTGATCGTTTGAGTTGATCGATGTGAAAGATTGAATTGGTAAGGAATCGAACCAATGAAGATCCGATTGAAGAAGTCAGACCGACTTTTGAGATTGAAGATAAGAGTAGATGAATGAAATCTTGATCAGAAGCTAGTAAGATTGATTTCCGTTGGTTTGAAGTTTGAGGTAAGCTTGATAACAAGTCATGAATGAGGATCAAGATGATTTCTTCGAATTCGAGACTGATGGAGACTTGAAGATTGATGAGAACATCTAGAATCGATTTGAGGAGATCTGTGATAGATTCGAATGAGGTTCTGTTTGAGATGGATTTGATCAAGACGATTAAAGAATCGCATATGTGTTTTGAATGTGTGAAAGTGTTGAGTAGGGATGATAATGAATTGAATGAGAGTTGAATAAAGGATTGAATTGAAGATTTAGATAGAGATTGAATGAATTGGGTTTGAGTAGATTGAGATAAGATTTGATGAAAGGATGACCAGAACTGATCTTTTTGAATCAAGCTGTTTAAGAATGATGATGAATTGGGTTTAGTCGGATGAAATTGAAGTTGATGAGTTTGATCTAAGATAGATTGAAGTAGATATTGATGTTGATGAGAGATGGATGAAGGGAATGGTTGAGCAGCATGTTGAATGGATTGGATGATGAGATCGAGTTGATGATGATGATGATGAGTTGAAGTGGAAGTGGAAGTTGAAGTGGAAATGGTTTTTAAGATTTCATGAAATTCTTGGAGGGAGTTGTCCATTTTGATTGATTGATTAGATAAGCAAGGCTCAACCATTCAAAAAGAAAAAAGAAAAAAGAAAAAAGATTGTGTAAACCTAAGAGTTGGATGGAGATGTGTTATAAGCATATTCGGTCGAGCTTGTGTAACTTGAAAATTAAAAAATTAAAAATTAAAATTCGAGAAGAAAGTTGAAGTGAATTGGATTGGATTGCAGTCTTCCTTCTTCTTCTTCTTCTTTACTTCTCAACTCAACTCAACTCAACTCAACTCAACCAGTTCAACTTCAACTTCAACTTAACTCTTTCCTCAAATGTTATACTACTAACTCAACCAGTCAATCAACCCATTCTCAACCTTCTCTTCAACCTTCAATCTTCAAATCAATCATCAACCCATTCAACCCATTCAAAATCAAAAGCGGGAAACGATGATGAAATCAAACTCAATCTTCTCTTCTCTCTTCTCCTTCTTCTTCATCTCTAATGAACTCTTCTGCTTCACTCTTGCTTATATTCCTGCTACTCCTAATAACGATTCAATCTCTCAAAACTTGATTCAAAACTCAACGGATCAGAATTGGTTTATTCAATTAAATTGGCATCCAATCGGGATCTTTAGTGATGGGGTCAATCGATTACTTCAATCTAATAACACTCCGACTTCCTCTTTACATGTAAGTTTTAATACATTCATCAATCATCTCTATTCTACATCTAGAATCTAATTCAACTTCAACTTCAATCACCTATCTTGATATCACAGCAAGGTGTCTTACTTCATTTTTCAGAAGTTAATGCTACCTCTCAAGCTCCTGCTAACGTACCTTGGATTGCGATGATCAAGTATGTTGATTTTTCAACCTATCACATCTTAACTGCATCTGACCCTATCCTTTTCAATCTAAAATCAATCTACCACAATCTAAAATCAATCTACCACAATCTAAAATCACTCTAAAATTAATCAAAATCAATCTACCACAATCTACAAACAATCTACAAACAATCAAAATCAATCTACCACAATCTACAATCAATCTACAATCAATCAAAATCAATCAAAATCAATCTACAATCAATCAAAATCACTCTATAATCCAAAATCAATCTTAAATCACTCTGAAATTTGAATCACTTTAAACCAAAATCATTTTAAAATCATTTTAAAATCATCTTCTCAATAGCTGTGATACCAATACCTCATCATTCTCAATGGTCGATGATATATTTACTCTCGCTCGTGATCGTGGTGCGGCTGCTGCTGTGCTCTACTCACTTACTGCTCGTTCTTGTAGTGTGAATACAGAATACATTCTTAATTTTGAAAAACCATTAGATGTCTTTAGTTCAGCCAACTTACAGGGTGCTCGTTTAATCGAATCTCAATTCAGGTTAGCTTAAGCGTTTGAACACTTGAGTTTTATCTAAATCACTTTTCGGACTAATCTCCTTCTCTTCTCTCTCTCTCACTCAAATTAGTAATGTAATCGGATCTGGATATTGGTTTCAATCTGATTTGCTCAATACGTCGGCTTCTGCTATTCTTAATGAAATCAGTCAAACCGGTTATGCGGCTGCTATGACACCTGCTTCTACTTTATCAGTCGCTGCACCTGAATCTACACCTGATGCCGCTCCAAGTCTATTTGGAGAATCTTCTAATAACACTCGCTTTCGTCGTTCACTTCCTCATGTGAATGCATTTGAACTGGCAGTCACCAACTCTAATTCGGTTGGCGTACCGAAATCGAATCCATCTAAGGCTAACAATTCTACTCCAGTCTATCTTATCGCTACCCTTGCCAATGGCAACGCAATGTCCAATTCTCAACAACAGAGTAACACTAACTCTAACAACAACAATAATAATAACAATGGCGGTTCTAATGCTAACACAGGGCTCGCTATGATCATCCTATATGCCATCACGGGATGTGTGACTCTGATGTAAGCTGCTTCCTTGATCAAATCTACTGATCTAACTCATATATCTCGATTTTCATGCTAATGAGAAACTAAGTGCACGGGTTTCTTTGTTTGTTATTCCGGCTACCCTTCTTCTGATCTCTCCCAATACCTTTCTGGGCAGGTTTCTCATCGTCATCATCTCGGGTGCGATTCGAGCCATGCGACATCCTGAACGCTACGGTCCACGTCCTGCAGGCCATCCTTCCGATTCTGATGAAACTGATGGTGAAGATCCTAATCTGGGTCATCAGACACGTGTGGCTGGATTGACCAGAGCGATCTTGGACACCTTTCCAGTGGTGAAGTTTGGTCGTTCAATCTTGCCGATAGGTTCTGAAAGAGTGACTGAAAAGAAAGATCCAGTGATGGGACCAGTGGATGAAGAATCCTTTATGATGCAAGATTGTGGTCAGACATATCTCAATTCACCAAATCAAAGTTTGAACAAACACCCTGTCAAGATCGATACCACCACGAGTGAAGCAGGTGATGAAACAGTTGTCTTGGAATCTCTGGCTCTATCTAACTTATTGTCTACTCAGCTTGAAGACCAAGTCAAAGGGAATCACTCCGATACAACCATCATATCTCCTTCAAATGATGATCATCAATCCTCGAAAATCCCACCCGTCACTACTATTCTCACGTCATCGAAACCCAACGAGAGTTCATCATCGTTACCAGACAAACAAAAGTCCTCTGGAGATGACACCGAGCTTCACACTGGGTCCTCTCATCCAATAGATGGGCTAACCGAATTATCTTCCACTCAGACCCAGAAGGCCGCTGACCATGCCGCTAGCGAAACAGCTGGGGATGAGTCGGAAATGGTGGGAGATGTGAACAACTCAGTCACATGTCCGATTTGCGTCTGTGACTTTGATGATGATGACGATATCCGCGTCTTGCCTTGTGATGCAAGACACAGGTTTCATCAAGAATGTGTTGATCCTTGGTTGTACGTCACTTGAAGCTTTGGTGAACTTTCTAAAATAGTATCTGTTCTTGATCTGATCAGATATCCTCGTTTGTGTAGATTAAATGTTTCAAGGTTTTGTCCGCTTTGTCGATGGGATTTATCAACACGCAAAGATGGCACGAAGATTGCAGGAGAAGAAACAAGTGAAGATACAACAAACTCATCTGGTGTCCACACCAATCCGACTGAAAGTTCTCGAGTAGCAGAACCCTCGAATGCTGAAGAAAGAAGATCAACTTCTTCTACTACCGATCGACCGACTGAAGCTCAAATTGTGGCCAACTTACGTGCAATGTTACAAAACAGTCGACATCCACATCAAAGCCACCAGAATCAAAGTAGGAGTGGTGGTACGAATGAAGGTTCAGCAGGTGGGGAAGAGGATAGGGAGAATCAGAGTCGGTTTAAGAAGTATATCAGTCAGGTCAGAGGTAAGGCTAGGTTCAGAAGACGTCAAGATCCTTGAAGTCAATTGAGAATGAACTGTTTCAAATTCTCAAGATCAAGACTCCAGAGGATCCAATATCCCTTTCTATCGAAGAAAACCCATTGAAGATATCCATTTTTATCCATTGATTCATGAGACTTGTGTATGTAGACTAAATCACTTGATCTTTATTTTTAAAAGTTATTTAATTCAAGTCTCGGACTGTTTAATCATTTGAGTCAATCATTGAATTTTATTTACACTTATATATATATATCTTTATATGAAGTTGATTTTTATTCTTCAGTATAAAATAAAAATACTATGTAAAACGTCTGCTTATCCTTTTAGATGATCATCTATATATCTTTAACTCTTTTCAACTTTTTATGATTGTGTATGATTGATGAGTGTAGATAAAGTTGAATTGTTTGTATGATTTTTTTTTCATTTACTTTTTTTTCATATACTTTTATTGGTTTTATTGGTTCTTTTGGGGGGGGTGAGGGGGAGGATGATTGAATTGATTTAAGATGGACAAGATTTCTTACATGAATGTGTATTGTATGTATTTAAGACCAATTGAAAAATTTTCAAAAAGATTTAAGATGATTAATCATATAGGTTGTAGGGAAAAAAAGAAAACAAAAAATGAAATTCAGAATCATGAAGTTTAAAAGAAAATCAAATTGAGAAAATCAAACTTGATTTAAAGAATCCATATTCACTCGAAATCAATGTTATGTAGAGTATATTTGAATATTTTTTTTCTTTGGGAAGGAAGGTTTGAGGAAATTGAATGATTTTCTTAAGAGCTCAGTGATTCAAACTATCAGAGATTGGATTAGTTACACAAGTCAGTTGTACATCCTCATTAGATCAATCTCATTATCTTCATGATCTCATCAAAGAACCACATTTGCTATCTTTTAAATCATTTTTCATTTCTAAGCTTCAAAATCTTATAAGTAGAATCCAACATGCAGGTACGAACAATGATTCTCAAAATCTTACAACTCAACTCATGAACAAACAAAACTCATCGAGCTTACTCCTGAACTCATCAAATCGTAGAAAACTGAGTTTCATCGTTGAACACTCTCTCTAAAACCAATCTAGATGAAGATAAGATCCAATTCAAACCCCAAACCTTGAACTCTACCTCATCAATTCTTTTTGCCATTTATCTACATACATTCTTCTGATCCAACCAGTTTTAGGAAACGATTTTTCCCATTGATTATGTAAATGAAGACTAAACACGCCTTTCAATCTCTCTTCAACTTGATTCCAACGTTTCTCATTCCATTTCCATCTAAGTTCTTCTTGTAAACTTGCAAACGGATCAGGTAATCTATCCTTCAAGGTACAACTTCGACCATCTGTTAAACAGAATGGTAAGACTTTAAAGGGAGTGATCCCTGAGGAGATCAAAGATCGATAAACTTTGTAATATAGATGTTGACCCCAATCTGTTGAAGCAGGTCGAGGTGGGATTCCGTTGGCCATTTGATTCATCATTTCACATAGATAAGGTGATTGTTGTTGAAAATGCATGATATGTCCATTAAGTGGTTCGTAAGGTTTATCTAACCCACCCACCAAGGAAAACAAAAACCAAAATCAAAAATAGGTTTGATGGTGAAAAAGATGGGTTTGGATGGAATTCTCAAAAGTTTTGTTTCTTACCATAACAATCCCACATGACTACCCATTCATGTTCTCCTAATACATTTAAATCTTTTAAAACCAAATTATCCATATCTACCCAAAACCCACCAAATCTCCATAAAACCAAAACCCTTACCAAATCACCATCAAGCCAAGCACGTTTATCAAAAATCGAATGTAAGATTGGATGAGATTCCATTGGGGTTTGAGAAGTTAAATCGAGTAAATCTAAAACCTTTAAACTGATCTTGTTGGAATGTTTTAAGAGAAAGGGAGAAAGTAAAGGATCATGTAAGAGTGATCTACTTGAAGGATTTGTCCAAAGGATCAAATGAGATTTAAGTTGAGTAGGATCGGATGAAAGTAAAGAGAAATCTTGAGTGAAGAGTAAAGATTGAAGTGTGATGATTTGTCTTTCAGTGATGGGAGAAAGATCTGAACGCCAATAGAGATGATAAAATTTAGTTTGATCTGAAGCTAAGTTCATTGAATTCATCGGTTTGGTAGGTAAACTTTTTCCAAATCGATAACAATCATCATGATGAGGTAAATGAAAACCAGGTGAGATTGAAAGGATTTTAGGATGTAAACCTAGAGTACCCAAGGTTAGATTATAATGAGGTGAAGATGGAAATGAATCTTGAGTAGGTTCGAAAGGTTGATTTAAGTAAGAAGTTGAAAAACATTGAGATGAGAGTTGAATGGGATCGGGCGGTAAGAGTTCTGAGATCCAACCTCTTTTGTAAAATGCGATTTCGATATGAGTTTCGATGAATGATTTGAATAAGAAGATTGATAAGATGATGATGAGTAAAATGTATTTTAATCGATAGATGATTGAGATGAGATGATTGATTGAGATGAGATGTTTCTTATCTGATGGTGATGATGGTGATGATGATGATGATCGATGATGATGATGAGGTTGATCATGAATCGAAAGAGGATAGTAAGAATGATGATTAGATTGAGAGTTAGGCATCGATGGCCGTCGACGATAAAAGTCTGCCAGGTTTAAACTGTTTTGATAAATTGAAGTGGTCGAATCCAATCCAATCCAATCTGATCGAATCGAATCGAATGAGAATGAACTAATTTGCAAATCACCCTTTTCAAGATCTCAGATTTTCAAATTACTTCTCAACTATCCACACCATTCATTCATTCCATCTCTCTCTCTCTCTCATCACTCTCTTCAAGGATCTCTTCTATCAAAAATACATCATCATTCAACTGCTCACTTTCATCATCATCATCTCAAGTCTCATCTCCAACCTTCTTAATACAACTCATAATGGATTTGAATAAAAATGAAGTTTGAAGATTACAAGGAAAGAAAAAAAAGTTAAATACCTAAACACTTTAAAAAGAATATATGAAATAAAAAAGACTGTAATCAGAGAGAGAGATTGAAAAGATCATATTCGATAAAGAAAACATGAAAGAGAAAGAGAAGATTCTATCACATAAAGTCTCATCTCTTTCTCTCATAATTCAATCAATGGTCCTACTTCTTCTTGTCTATTAGGCTGCATCCCTCCATGCATTTCCCATTCATGTGTCCATCTAAGTTCGGTATTAGGAACACTAGGGAAACTAGGTGTAGTGATAGGTATTGAGGCATGAACCTCTTCTACCGGATTAGATCTCACTTCACTTCCAAAGTCTGGAGTAGCACTCCATGGGTTGTGCGTATCCCGTGCTTGTTCAACCGATCCTGGTATCATGCCTGACAATTCTTGGTTCGATGCTAATGTTGAAATCGGTCGAGTGCCTGGTTCAGTCAAGTATGTCGAACCCGGTACCACACTCCTCAGTTCTTGATGTTGAGGGTCATAATGAGTTAAACCAGGCTGGCTGATCCAAGTTGACTCATTGGTTGTAGGATAAGGACTGCTCGATGATTCAGCGTTCAACTTCGCAGGCTCCGAGTGGGTAGCGAAACTTTGAGGGTGATGAGTAAATGGAGCAGTAGATGAGATATATTGCGTATGTTCGGCTGGTATAATAGACTCATGAGGTAGGGGCGAAGGTCGCATGTCAAGGGGTGAGGTTGGAGTGGGTCCATTGGAGTAAGCTTGATGACTGACTGGAGCAGTCATGTCATTTCCAAGCGCAGCTTGTGGATGATAAGGACCATTAAAGTTATATGCACTAGTACCCTCAGAGGCAGGCACACTTGGCTGGATCTGGCGAGCTTCGGGGGCATGAGGCTGAGAACCAACATTGTAAGGGTGATGGGGGCCGTTGGGAACTTCATGAGCTGTTGAGGTGAGATTGCTTGACAAAGGTTGCATGGGTTGGGCAAAGTTAGGCTGAAACGTAAGGTCAAAAGGTCTACTTAGCATGAACGTTTCAGTTAACGTGACTCAAAATGCTGGTCACTGACTTGTGAATAATAAGGCGCCATCTGGGATGGGTTGTAGGAAGGCTGCTGGGAAGCGTAAACTAGTTTTTGAGAATCAAGAGATATCACCCATCATCACCTAGCCTTGAACCAAGGCATTCATAGAAAGCAGATGAGACGCTTACCTGACCGGGAGTGATCCACCGTGCCTGAAGTCATCGAGGATTGGGTGCGATACATGATTTGCTCGCTTAGTAGTCGATCATATGTTCTGACTACTCCTGATAATTTGTCGTTCATCTCTCTCAACAGTTCTGAAAAGACATGAATCTCGTAAGCAAATGATGAAAACCTCAGCTCTTTAAAAGCACAAACTGATTTGTTGAAAAACTCACGCATCTTGCGGTCCGCGTTTTCTATACCTCGCATCATGAGTGGACGAATAGCTTCAGCCTGGGCATGCGATTGCCTTAGGCTGGGATTAGAAGGATTGAGTGAGCCGGTCTGAAGGGCAGAGTCGACATCGGCGGAAAAATTGTACAGCACATTGGTTTGCTCTGATGTGAGCTCATAAGAGGGTAGCGGCTAAAGGTGTTCATATCATCAGCCCATCCGATGTTGACTCAAAGATCAAGGCAAATTAAAACGCGCAACACACCGGCTTGGGTGGTAACCGACGACTGCCTTCGCTCGGAGATGCGGGAAAGGGTGCACTGGGTTGATGGGCAGACAAATTCTCAACGTCCCTAAGACTGGCTGCGATGGCCGCAGCCAGGGCTGGATCATCATCACCATCTGTGGTTGATATCTCCGGGGGCTTGGAAGGGCCTTGAACAAATGTAGGTGCCGGGGTCTGCTCGGGCAAAGATCGGGAGATGAGAGGGGCGCGTTGAGATGGGTTTAATTCTTGAAGTGATAAGGCGATTGCACGTTCTAGATCGTCATCTTCGCGATTCGAGGACTGAAGAACTGAAGCAGACTGATTCGGTGTAGAGTGAGTATAGCGATGTGTTGAACGACCAGGAGCACCAGAATGAAAGGTGGCACTGCGGTGATGAGAGCCAGCTGGCATGGAGAGCTTCGTAGGCGAATGAGACTGATTTTCACCCGAAAAGCTATTCCTTCGTCCAACCACAGATCCTGTTTTCGTGGCTGAGACAGTTCCAGTGCTGAGAGTGCGATCACATCCGTCACATATTCGTACAGGTTCGGTGACACCAAAATGGGCAAGGGCTCGTCTCTTGCCGCTACACTGAGCATCAAACACCCCACCACAATTCCGACAGTGATGCTTTCGATTGGTGAAGCTGAAGGGTGTACGACAACGTTCACAGACATCACTATCACGCCACTCAGGAGCCGACATGGAATCGACCATCGCAGCTGTAGCTGAAGGATCTCGAGGAGGGAACTCGATTCCCAGAGAACTTAATCTTTTATAGTTATGAACAAGTTCGGAGTGTGAGAGGAAGGAGACTGCTTCGAACGCTAAAGCCCAATTCTGAAATTCTTTTTTAAGTTTCTCTCGTACCTCACGATTCGAAGATGGATTTGTTAAGATCTGAGCACATTCTTCACTAAAATCACGAGCCCCGATTTCCTTTAGAAACGCATCACCTCCATTCTTGATACAGATATCGATGACAGTAGTAGCCAAGAGTTGAACGTTGGGATTGGAATGAGTGAGTCGTTTCCTTAATGATTTAACGGCATGAGAAGCGGGTACGGCAGATGAACGGATAAGATCGGAGAGAGCTAAAGAGTCTGTGATAGGCGGTGGAGCAGAAGAAGGAAGGTTCGAAGAGGTACAGTTTTCTGAGAGAAGTTATCATGATCATGATCAAACAACGAGTGAGAGGTCAGATTCATCATCAATCAATAGAGATCAGTCAAGAAAGACTTACCCAAAACTCGGTCAAACTCAGTCACAGGAGCACTAGATCCCCACAACCATGAACCTGACATGTTGAGAAGAGTTCAAATGTAAAAGTTTGCAAGAATTCAAGTGAGAATAAAAGGGTGGTGTATGTTGGGATGTTTGCTTGTGATTAGGATGTTGATGTTGATGATGATGTTGATGATGAGGAGAGTGTGTGAGAGCCGTATTCCAGGCTTGGATGCGCTGTACACACATATCATGTGTACAATACATGTGACAGCTCCATGTCTCGGACTGTATTAAACCATAACCCTAACCCCATTTGACTAGTACAAATCTGTTCGGGATCCGGTCAAGGACTCAGCCTCAAGACAGCTTATAAAGTGGTGTGGATGACTTGCTAAAGACTTTCTTTGTTTACTTTCACTTCACTTCCTTCATGGATACACCACTTCCTTCAGATCTTCAAACTTTGATCATCAGCATCCTTGCTTCTCTGGATCATATCGAATCTCATCTAATCCCTTCTATCCTTTCCTCAACCACTTCAGAAGATTTCGAAACTCACGCGACTTTCGGCCGTGATGAGTTTACTTACCTCGATCGCAAATTAGATGTCAGTCTTATCTCTTGACTATAAATACAAACTCACTGATTGTCCCTACTGATCAAACCTACTCCTCTCTTCAAAGGACGCCGAAGTTTTGGGTGATGAATGTGAAGATGACAATCAATGCGCTCAAGCTCTTGATAAGATTCGAGAATTGAGAGAGCGTAGTGCGCGGTGGGTGATCAGAACCAAGTGACGATGATCAGTGAAAATATCAATGATCTTACGAAAACAAACTTCATTCATTTTGATCTCGACACTTTGAAACATGCTCTTCAGTCTGAGGATCAAACTTCGGACCACCTCACTCGAAACCAAGAGAAAGATTGCCTCAAGCTCATTAATCAAATCACGTTCCGAACTCTTGAAGCAATCTACAATCACCAAACCAGACCGATCAAGGTCATCTAATCCGGATGAAGCTCTCATGTCAGCATCAACTGATGTGGCGGAATCATTGAAGAGCACTTTAAACTTGATGAAACAGGAACTGGATCGCTCAGTCTTATCAACTCAGATGCTTGGTAAGTAGAAGGATGAGTAGAACTTTCCGACTATCTACTAAAATTTGATGTGATCTTTCTTGAAGAGCAACAGACCAAGACCTTGAACCTCACCTCAAACCAATATATCACTTTTTCCGACTTGCTTACCACTTCTCGACAGCTGATCACTTCTATCCAAAGGGCTGATGTTCTCGACCGGCTCATCTTGGGCGCTGCCTTAGCCTTCTTTATGCTCGTCTGCCTCTATATTCTCAAGAAACGTATCCTCGACCGTGGCTTGTCGCTCATTAGCACCGTCTCACGCATCAAACCGGTTCTGATCAAGTCTACCCCTGACCCTATCTCATCTCCGGAGGGCGTCGTCAATGTAGTGTCTGATGTGGTCTACGATGCAATCGCTGGGGCCACCTTAACCTCTGCAGCTGTTCTCCCCTTTTATACGCCTGCGCCTCCTTCAGCTGGAACCCCGAAGAGTGAGCCTGGCAAAGCGGATATCAGTGTTGAACCTGTAAAAGAAGTCGACTCTCGAGAGTCATTAAGCTCAGAAGAGCATGACGCTGAACCGGTCTCCCCCGACGAGCACCTTGCGTCTCTTTCACAAACAGAACAGCAGCCGGACCTACATCCAGAATCCAATCGCAATTCACCCGTCTGTTCTGCCGCTGGATCTGACGCACAAACGGCTTCTACGTGCTCTTCTGATTTCCAGGAAGAAGAGATAGGTTCAACAAGCTCTGGTGATAGTGACTTGGACGGAGGCTCTGTCGACTTCCAAGAAGAAGAGATAGCATCAACGGGTTCTCGTGACACCAACTTGAACGGAGGCCCCACTCTTCGTGCTATGCGATCTGACAAACAAAATGATTTACCGAATCTGTCTGACTCAGACACAGAAGAAGCAGCGTCTACATGTTCCTTTGACTCAAACGTAGATACAGACTCCACCTGTTCGACCAAACCCATGCCACCTTTTGAAGCCTCCGAATCTTCTTCATATCCGAACGACGCTTTAGTCCCCCCACTGACAGATGAGGATGAAGATCCTCTGGTTGATCACGATGAATTATAGTTGAGCGGAGCTGCCTACGATGAACAAGGTCCTATATACATGTTATCCTATCCAATTCCTTGTTGATCATGTTCCTGTTCTTACTTGTATTGAGATGGTTCAAAGTACATCTCTTTATGGCTATGCCATACTGTAAACTGTATTTGTCAGCTTTCATATGTTTTTACAATCATGTCTCCCATTTACCAACACGGTGTAGACCTCGGCATTTTCACTTATTGGGCTGAAAGGGATCATAGTTCTCAAATCTATACACTTCCAGCTGACATTCCCGGAGTGATATTAGGATAAATGTATATTAGTTGGTAACTTGCTCTTCCAGGCTCGCATGAATCAAAAATTGGTTCACTACTAGTACCACAGCAAGATAAGGTCAAGTGGAGCTGAAAGGGATTTTTTTCTGCTGCTCTGCAGCTGTCAAATTTCAGTTGACTTGGGTGAACAAAACTCGTGTTCCACAAAAAGTCCAACAACTTTTATAGCCCATGTACATCCTGTGTCCGTCTGATTTTCAGTCTGTTGACTTTTTGTCCTGCGCACAGAGAACTTTTGTAGGCCTCCAGAGCGCTTGTGAGGAACCAAACAGCTAGCCTCGAGCTGTGTATGATAGCCAAAAACTGGCTTCATTTTTACTTAAGTGTCAATTTATAGGCACATGCGTAGTGTCGATGAGAATCAATTTCCGTTGAAAGTGATGGTCTGAGATAGACATTCTGCACACGGGTGGCAACATGTGATAGTATCAAATGTTTCCCTTCTGGCCAAAACTCAATGAGCAAGAAAGTAGGTATATCATGTAGATTCACTCTCAATAGGATGCCACTCTTCTTCCATTCGGTATCTTCAAGTATCAGCAGATGAGTAGCAACTTTCCTTTTGTTTCTCCTTCATCATTTATCATCTATCTAGAAATCAGAGGTTTTCTTCTGATTTATCTCATCCTGGAGCTTGACCATATCTTCATACGGACGAACCGTAGAGAACTGATGTAGATTCAAAACAGACGTAGCAAGAATGTAGATAGAGCCACAAATGTAACTGATAAAAGATATAGGTCAATGACTAGAGTGATCTCATATGGAACGTAATGTGAATAGTCATAGACTATTCAGCATAGTCACAGACAACCCAGCTCTAGGTTTTTGGATGAAGCCATTCTAGGGTATGAATGGGAGTCCGGAGATGATCCAGTGAAGGTTTAATGATCAAAGTTATTTGAGAGTTGACATCGAAAGACAAAGACACCGGGACTTGAAGTATAATCAGTGTTCCGCTTGTCTCCACTATCCTCCTGTGAAGTAGCCGCCAACTTCCTGTTCCTATAGTTTTGTATGGTTGGAGTGATCATTTGCATCTTAACCTTATCATCCTTCCTCCTTTTCAGCCTCACCCCACCCAGTCTTCTCCTGGCCCCAATTGACTTTCTAAAAACCCCTGTTCATACCTCACTTGACATATAGATGGTTTTTAGCCTGTCACCTCGACTACCAAGCTCTCATCTTCTTAAAATATCTCTCCGTGCACCTTTGCCATTCCCATACGATTACCATCATCAGCAGACCTTCAAAGTAAGTTCAAATTCATCACCTTTCATCTCTTAGACATCATCGGATAGAAAGACAGCGATTTTTCTCAAGGGTTTCTGAGGATAAACTCTGACTTGAACTGTCGACCTGTCCCACTCATTTCAGTTCGGTAAGAGCTGAGATGGCCATGAAATCACCTTATGCGTCAGCTTCGCCAGCCGGCACCAGCGCGTTACAGCGCAAAATCCAACCCGCCAATCTGTTGTTGGGTGCGGGTGTGTCAATGTTGGAGATAACCACTTTGGGACAGCCTCTTGAAGTGCTCAAAACTCATTTGGCTGCGCACCGAGATTGTCGATTGCGAGACGCGGTCTCTCAAGTGTGGTCACGGGGAGGTTTCAAAGGCTTCTATCAAGGTACAGGGTCAATCCTATCTCTGATACACGGGCCGGGGGGATTCTGCGTTCTGAAAACCCACGCAGTCCAAGCAGACGCCGATATGAGTTGACCAGTTGATTTTGGCATCTTGTACTTGGGCTCGAATAGGCTTGATACCCTGGGTTCGTCCACATCTTCCATCGTTCTCTCACCAAGGAATATCATACAGAGCGAATTCGATCGATTTTCTTATACTCGGTGAATGAACTTCAGGCTTGGATCGAGGCAACCTCTGCGGGTGCCATCCTCATATTTACCGCTGCAGAGATCGAATCTCTTTCCGTTCGGCAACTCAATCTTTCGCCAGCGAGTGCTGGGCTGATCGGTGGCTGTGGAGGTGGTATAGCCCAAGCCTATCTGACTATGGGCGTTAGTACAACCATGAAAGTAAGTACACATTATCTCTCTTCTCATGTGAAGTCTGTTCAGGTTGGTAAATTTGTTGTTTTTGATGATAGACCGCAGAGATAACTCGTGCCAATATGCCGAATGGGAGTCCCTCCAAAGGGACAATGTCTCTCTTCCTCGAAATCTTCAAAAAGGCAAGCAAATCTTACAAATTTGATTCATTGACAATCTAGGCTCATATTATTGCTTGAGCAGGACGGTATCCGAGGCATAAACAAAGGGGTGCACGCCGTTGCGCTTCGGCAATGTACAAATTGGGGGTCACGGTGCGTCTGGAGCATTGCTGCAACTTCTTTCTCCGTTCAGATACACCTTGCTTTCAATTTCAGCTTCGTAGGCCCATCAATTTTGTCTGCCTCCACAGGATGGGTCTTGCACGTCTAGCTGAAGACGGAATCCGCAATATACGTGGTCGACCTGCTGATGCCTCGTTGAGTGCTTCAGAAAAACTACTCAGTAGTACCATCGGCGGAGCCTTGGGTTGTTGGAACCATGTCAGTGTCCTTTCTCATGGTTCGTACTGTAATTTACTGATCGCACCAGGTCAATTCAGCCCATCGAGGTAGTCCGGGTAGAGATGCAATCAATGGCTCAACCCCGTCCAGGACGGCCGGCGAAACTTACAATCATGAACACAATGGGTTTCATCTATCAAGGTGAAATCTACTTTTTTTTATCATATATTGACAGCTAGACTAATGCCCTAATGTGTTATGATATCTCTATTCCGCAGAGAACGGGGTTCGAGGTCTGTTCAAAGGCGTTTTACCTCGCTTAGGTCTCAGCGTTTGGCGAACGGTGTGCTTTGTGTCTGTCGTTGATTATGCAAAGGCATGGTGGCGAGGTGTTACTTGACCATGGTGCTCTTTCAGCCATTTCAAAGGGATAACGAGACGAGCCTTCAGTTACTTTTATCACTCAATAGAAGCCCTTAACAATTCAAAATTTGCACAGCGTATAATATTTCTTGTCACTATATGGCAGATACGTAATCACATTAATTCTTATTTGATAGAGGAATCATGTATTCAAGCCGATACAGTCCAATGAGGATGGAGGTCATGGATGATTTGATCATGACAAAGCAAAATCATGGGTATGAGGATTGCTAGAATGCAGTCACGGTACCCAGGATGGATGCTTCATTTTATAGCTAGAAAATACTCCACGTCATTCTTAACTTGACTAAATCATCAGATCCTTCAATAGATGGGCACCTTGGGCTGCAGAAAATCTACATGACATAATTTTTGCTGAGAATTCCAATTTACAGACATATACCGCCCTATAATTTTTGCAGCCTCGACTGAAATATCTCTTTGTTCCAGTACAGCTAATGTTTAAATTGAAGAAAGAGCCAGTGTATACTTGATGGCGGTAGATTTAAATCTGAGAATGACATTGGCGCTCTCGAAAGTGTTTGGTACGGCATCTCTTATGCTAGTTATTTAAAGATTGATCCGTACAACCTTGATATCCCATTCTTCGTCTCACGAGCAGTGTGATTCTTGATTACAACTCGTGGTTGGGGGGCCGAGTGGAGTTTACATCAAAAGAGAGAGCTTTTCCGTACTACCTAACGCTCTTTTGCTTTGTAAGACAAAATCCCAAGCGTATCTCTGTTACATGAGTCGCGCAATCCATCATTTCTTCACTCCAGATAGCATGATAGCTAGAAGGGCCCACACAGGGAGCCTGAAAGCACACGCTGAACCGTGAGACGGCGGGAGCCTCAGAGGAGAAGCCTCAATCGTGTCTTCATCACCTTATTGCCAAGTATTAAACCGAACGAAGAGACGTTAAATTAAATTACCTTGAGCGTTCCGCGAGGCTATCGAGGGTGCACTAGCCTGGATTTCATTGAGTTTCATGATCTCCTGGCCATACTTGTCATGAATTTACTGGTTTCATTAATTATGTTAAATATTATGGTTAGAAGACTTCTTAGCAATATTAGAAGTTATCTTATTAATCTGTTAGAAGGATGTTTCGCAATCTTAATTAAAAATGCGTGTTGACTCATTATGTAAAAACTGTTAATTTGTTAGATTCTGTTCCTGGATTTTATTATTAGATACACCACGGGAGTGTCTCGACGAGCTGAAGACAGTCGAGGTCGGGTGTCTGGAGGCGGTCAGCTGCCTCCGCAGTGACTGGCGAGCAGAAGCTCGGCCAGGGAAATGACGCCTGCCAGGCGACACCTTGCAGGCGCCTGCTGGGCCTCTTGCAAGCGCCTTCAGACGGTCAACACGAGAAGCCGGGTCAACCTGACCCGTGCTCGATTTTCACTAACCGGGTCGCGAAAAATCCGATGCGGCCAAAATCTCGGCAGACGGGGTCGTCGAGGGCCCTCAGCAAAAAGTTGTAGATAATATACATTATATATTTCATATAATGTACTTATATAATTCATATGTGAAAGACAGAAGGCAATGAAAATATTCAAATACAAAACAAGAGATTTTAACCGGTGATCCCTTGGCTTGATTCCGCAGAACCATTCACCGAGCCATCGCCAGAACCATCCCCAGTGCCACCACTCAGCTCCCCATTCATGCGTTCCATGATTGTCTCGTGTGAAGGGCAATCCAGGTTCAAGTTGTTCTCCTTGTGACGACTAAAGAAAGTCTGACCGTCAAAATATTTGTAATCTTCCTCACAGACTATGTTGTAAAAACTAGGGGGTAAACTAATGTCAGCAAAACAGCTGCTCAGCCAAAGTTTGCCAAATTTGATATGTACTGACGTTGTGACATAGTCCTCATTACGGAGCAATCGCAGCTGCGAGAGCTTCTCATCCACATTGGCCCAGATTGATTCGCTGCCTTTCTTACCTTTCAATATGATGCGAGCGGCTTCGCGTCGCTGGCAACATAAGCAAAAGGAAAGGTCCAATGTCACTACAGACTTTCTACATACTTTCTTAAGGGTAAGGGACAGATGCTACTTACAAGATATGCAATGCGTGCTCGTGTTGGAAGATCAGTGGCATCCCATACCACCCGAGCGAGACAATTCGCTCCTACAGTCCCACATTGAATACGCACCTAATCACGCATAAGTGGATGGTGTAAGCCTATTTGAGTTGAAAAGCACCAAAACCAACCGGCAAATGACTTACTCGTCGAACAAGTTCCATGAGATGGGGCACCGGAACGCCAACATTCTCGCCCTTTTTGGGGACATGGATTCCAGTGAGGAGCTGGAATCCGCGTGGATTAAGTGCCTCTGATGTCGAAGAGCCAAAGGGAAGAATGAAGAAGGAAACTCACCAAGTTGTGAATTTTTTCCCTAGCGCGCTTGCCGCACTCTTTAATGGCGCTGTAGTATTTGGTGGTACCAGAGGCCTCCTCGACTCCTTGATGCTGTTCAGGAAGGTGCTGCGAGGTGAACTCGACCCCCTCCTTGGCGATAGTAAGCTGTGTAATGAATGTTTTAATGTTAGTCTTTCCACCGAGAAAAAGGGCTCCGCACTGACTTTGATTGTATTAAAAAGGGATTGAGGAAGAAACCCTTCTTCTTCGTTTGACAGGGCGGTGTATGCTTGTAATTGCGGTGAATCGAGCAGCTTCAAAGCGAGAGGATTCATGATTGACTAATTGGATGTTACAATTAGCGACATGAGGAATACAAGTGCAAGGAAAAATTCAATTGAAGTAAGATGCGTACTAGGAGCTTCTTGCTCGCAGTCCATGGTTCGTCTTTGTTGGGGTCACGCGCGACGCTGGTGGATTGTGACGCAGTTGAATTCGGTCTTTGTGATTGTGGTGAAGCCGGCATGGCCTGAACGATCTGAGTTAAAGCTGCGACATCGGTCGCGAGTTCTTTAACTTGCTGGTGTAAGTCGGATATTGCCATTAGCAGGCGCCCGTGAGTGATGGCTTGGGCCAGGTAGCGGTTGTTGTCGCCATAAACCTGGCCCAATAACACAACCGAACAAAAGAGAAGGCATGAGTCACTGTAGGATAATCGAAGGGAAAAAAAAAGGACTGACCTGAGCTTGTGCCATGGCGATTGCATGGCACTCTGGGTCCAAACCTGCCTCGTCAGACATTGCCTCGAATGTCAGGAGGCTCTGGCTGGACAATGGAGAGGCGTAGAGGCTGAGCTCCTCGCCCGATCGATTGTCGAATATCGCGTCACGAGACTGGTGGTGAGGAGTTGGGTTAGGAGCACCATCTCGACCACCATATCCACGTGAATCAGTGGTCCGAAAGCCTCCTGTGTTCCTCGGGCGAGGCGATGAAGATCGCTCGTTACGTCGGATCAGATTATGGTCGCTGTCACCTCTGCCGTTCCTTTCAAAGGCTTCAGAGGTTGAAAATGGCAGATATGAGCGTATCTGCCTTCTCGAAGCGAACGAAATGAAAGGAAAATGGGAAAGTCAAAGAAAAGAAACTTCGGAACTCACCAACGGGGTTCCTCAAAGCTCGATGGTTGTTGAACCCATGGAGTGAAAGGTTCGCTGATGGAGATTGAGGGCCAAGTTGCTGTGCTCCTTGATGAGTACATTGAAATTAGGCTTGTGTAATCAAAACATCTACCTATGTAAAGAATGCTCACCATTCGAATTTTGATTCCCTCCGTGATTATTCAATGCTTGGAGGGAATGAGCTTGAGGTGAGGATTGAAGGCTTGGATCTTGTGGCCCTTGAGGTGCGGAGTCGAGAAAATCAAAACTTCCTGAAAACCAAAAGGAACGTCAATGCAATTACAACCACTGAAACAAAGCAGGAAAGGACCCACTCAAAGTGATGGCAGGCTGGGCAGGCGCGGAGTTCATCTTTGATACGAAACAAAGATGAACAGAAGACTGACACCTTATCGAAATAAAAAATGGGAAGGAGAAAGACTTGGAGATTTCCAAGTCTCTCTCCTGCCCAGAATGGAAGCCAGGGGCCAGATCACAGATCACGCAAGGCCGCGATTTGACCCAATTGCTCGCATGTTGCTTTGGGTCAAATCGATGGTTCACATCCGCTGTCAGCAGCCGAGCACGCTGAACACTCTGGATTGCATTCGGGACTTCAGCGTGCTCGGTCGAGAGAATACCGAAACCCAGGTTACAGACCAGAAACCAACTCCGCAAGCACACCTGTTGCGACCAGCTTGCGGAGTTGGTTTACGGTCTTGACCGCAATTGAGGCTTTCAATGAATGCCTCAATTGCGGCAGATGGTCTCCACTCTTGCCAGAGTGGAGACCATCTATCACAATTGACCTCATGAATCCTATGGACTCATGAGGTCACCTACGCTGAAAATTCCGTCTCATGATTGACGCACAGTTGTGTATCCTCAACATAAAAAATCATAACTTTTTGATTCAAATCCAAACAAACACGCGCACAGGTTTTTGAAAGGTAGTGAAGTGGTTAAATGAAATTGGACCATACCGGTGCATCCGTTTCCACCTGTTTCCCCCGTTTTTGGGGTCTTGGCTCTGCTTTCCATTGGTTGAGTCCTTGTGAGACGGCCTCTTTCCAATCTTCAGGCGTCACCGCATGAAAGATAAAATCAGAGGCCTTACGATGATACTTGCTGGAGTATTGTGAGGCACCGTTGATCACATATGAATTGTAATCTACATGCTGCACCCCCCAAGTAGATATTGAAGAGCTCTTGCGCTCGACGTTCTTGAGGCGGTTCTTGGCAACGGAACATTGTGCTTCATGACAATTGTGTTGAATGTTGATCACGCACTGGATGTCCTTGAAATGGATGAAGGTCAACGTCCAACACAATGATCAAAATTAGGAAGGTGTTGATATCTTAGGGAGATTTAAAAAGTCACTTACCTGAATTTTATTCAAAACAATCTCTTCAGTTATACAAATTTCACGCATTCCATAAAACTCAAGCATCCGTCCTTTCTGGGTGACCTTGAGGACCACAAGTGTCTTTGAGTCTGACTCACCTTGCACCTTCCACAAGGATTGAACTTGGCCCATCAGGTTGCTGTCTTTGAGCTATGATCGATTGGATGTCATAAGGATTAGTTCACTATAATGAACATAGGAGGTAATAAATCACTCACGTGCACAAAGTCATTCTTTTCAACCTTCTGGCCAGATGACAAGTTGATGCTCTTGAATTCTAGCAGGTTTTCATACTTTGGACTTGCCATCAAGCATTGGGGTTTTACCGTTTGATTCGCACATAATGCTGCAAAAAATTTAGGAATTTCAGTGACGCTTATATTGTTTAAGTTGATGTTCATATGAGATGAACGTACCTCCAATGATATATTTAGAATTCAAGCCAAGATCTTTGTCAAGGCCCAAGGCCTGGTACAGCTCTGGAACTCTAGATAATAGTTCTTGCAATTGAGGACCCCCAAATACACGAGTTTGTAGATGATGATCAAAAAAAGAAGACCCCGAGATAAATAATCGCAACATAAGGAGAGTGTTGAAAGAGTTAGCAATATCTTGACCAGGGCTGTGATGATTTGAATGCACCGACGCATGTCGGACTATGCCATTGAAAGACTCAAACTTCTCCGTTGCAAAGAGACTGGCGGGTCCAAATCGGCGAATCGAATCGTGGAGGTGAATGAGCATGTGAAACTTAGGCTTGTTCACCCACCGTGCATTGAGAGAAACAAGATTGTTGAGGAAACGGTCTATCATGATGTCCAACTCGGCAAGATAGATTGTCATGTCGGGTATCTCGGTCTGGAAGATGTATGAACTGAGTATACACAGTGAGGTCCACAATTCCCTTTTTTCTTGTGAGAAATGTTCAAAAAGAACAAAAGGGACCAGCTGTAATACAGTGTGAAACTCTTTACCAACCAGACTCTGATAGAAAGAGACAAAGACATTTGGCTGAATCGGGGGAACATTCAATCCTTTAGTGTTGACTGATCTCCATCTTCCTGAAAGGTCGTTGTACATCTTCGAACCAACTTTGATGTTGCCTAAATCTTTCATCGAGTCGCGATATAAGTACTTTGCAATTCCAAGCAATACCACATGAAGAATTTCAACTGGTGTATCTAAATGCCCATTAAAACCTATTCAAAGGTTCTTTGTCAGTTGTGCATCAGCATCAAAGACATTAGAAGTCATCCACCAACCTTTGAGACGCAACATGGGATTGAAAAGACGATCCCCAAACTCTGCAATCAAGTCATGACATAATTTCTCAACTTGCTCATTTTCAGAAGATGAGATCGCTGAATGAGCCGCTTGAACCTTCTTCTGGAAGACTTCGTTAACTGGATCTCGAATTCCATATTTTCGACACAAGGCTTCCACTCGCGATTTCGTGTTGCGCTTTTGAGCAATGGTCCAAAGTTCCTTTGTCCTTTCGCTCGTGAGGTTCCAATCACGTGCGGGTAATAGGCACTAGTTGTTTGAATTGATCATAAGTCAAAGGTGAGCGATGAAAGAAAAGGCTGAGAGACAATCATACCTTGTTGCCATTTGAATCAAGACCCAAAAAAGCACTGACAAAAAGATCGGACTCTTTCTCAGCCTGTTTGTTAACGCTTAGATCACACATGCGACAAGGATTCAATGTATTTGCTGGGTTAAGTGTATTAGTGATTTCAGCATGCATCGGAGAATCACCCAGGTGACAAAGAACCACCGGCATGACCCAAACCTCCGCACCAAGAGTGTGGTCGTAAGCAATGAAGCCATTTTCCCCGTGATCACTTTGAACCGTTCAAACAAGATCAGATAAGTCAACAAGAAGACAGAATAAGTGACACTCACTTTAGATCATCCACCACTTGATCAAACAACTCCAAAGCGGTCGCACAATTAGATGTGGCAAGGAAATGAATGTTGAACTCTTGATTGGTTAAATGAGGAGGTAAGCCTGCAAGAGTGAAATATATACACATGTGTTTATTCCATTTTTTGGAAACATTTCCAGATGTGTCATCCGAGTAAAGACTGATGGGTACATGTCGAATAACTTTTCCCGCTGCTTTGGCTCGCCACTTATTCTGAATAGGACGTGATGGACTCGCAACATCATGAAGATCTGGGGATCAAGGATTAAATCAGAACCCCAAGACAAGAAGATTATCATCATACAATCCCACTTACAATACATAAAATCGCCACAAAGATCTTTAAGAAGTTTCCCACCGTCCAGCTCAATCTTTGGCAGAGTTCTCCAAAAGTCTTTGCATTCAATGGTGAAGAGTTGTTCAGAATTAAAAGCAGACACCTCTGGTATGAGAACTTTTAAATTAGTTGGGTTCTCAGGATCGGGTATGACAATTGCAGGTAGACACCTGGCCATCAAACAGTTGTCTTGTTGGAAGAAGAATATTGGAACAACTAGCTGCTGGGTTTGAAGCTGAACTGGCTCATAGATGTAGTAATGGATATCATTCGAAACGATCATTTGGACGCGAAGTTCTGGTGAATAATCTTCACGCCACTTTTTGCATTGGGATAGGCGGTTGGTAGGTCCTTCCAGGGTTCTTTCGGGCACAAAAACCAAATGAGGGCTGACTAAAGGATTGGCCAGCTCCTGAGAAGAGGATTGTCAGCACTTTTGTTCGAAGAGAGAAGCGACCGAAATGTATAACTCACATTACTGATGATAATCTTGACATCCAAGCCAAACAAAGGATTGCCCAAAGGGCTTTTTCGTTCACGTATCATAAGCCCTAATGTCTTCTTCATCCTCTTTACAAGAGCTCTTAAAGTACCCCACTCCGGAAGATTCACCGCCATTATACGTAGGATAGACCTTATCCGCTGGTATTGCATTCGAGAGAGGAGATTACGGTTTGATCCTATCATGAGCAACGCCACAACATGCTGTTGCCACCCAAAAGTTTTATTACATGAGTCTTCTATCGAAGGGCTTTGAAAAAATTAAGTAGGCTGACCTCTTTCCTTTTGAAGGGATACCAACCATCGGAGTCTTGAGGTTGAACCCCCTTTATATCTTCTTCAAGAAGTTCTTCATCCAAGCGGGCTTCTCCTTCCTCGTGCTCATTTCCAAGAACCTCAAAAGCTTGACGCAGGCTGTCAAAGTTCATTGCATCATTGGAGAAATCAGAGTCATAGCCGACTCCGAAAGGGTCGGGGTTTTCTAAATTACAAAGAATTGTGAAAGGAGAAGGGGGGGGAGAGGGTGGATCGGACAGATCCGATTCAAGGTCGAAGTAGTTGTGCTGGTGCTGGGGTTCAACTGAGGGTGTTGGAGAGCGTGGTCGAGTGTGGAAACGCTGGCGTAAGGCCAGATCGGCTTGTTGTTGTGCGACAAAAGCCTCAGCAGCGGTGTGATGGGCAACCGATTTCACATGCGAATGGAAATCTTTCATCGTGTGACCACCACAAACCGTGCATTGGTATCTCGGGGGTCCATCGCGTTGCGGGAGCGACTTGATGTCTGATGTCACCGAGACAGGGTCAGCCACATGAGTGCATGAACAGGTTTGTTAGAAAGATGGCTGGGCTCACATCGAGGTGTTGGCCGTGCGTGTTCCGAGTCGGTCATCGTGTTTGAAGGTGTGAGTGAGGGGGACTTTGCAAAAAGAGAGTTGAGTTCTTTGCAGATCTCACTCTGGGGTCGGGGCAAGCCTCAAGACGGTCATCGTGGACCGTCTTGAGGCGATATATAGACCTGACACTTGTCAGGCTAGAGGGCTCGCCTGTAAACCGCCCACAGGGGCGGTCTGGCGCCGCTTTATTGTCCTGACCAATCTCAGGCGGTGTCTGGCCAAATTCTGGCACAGGACGCTCCCGTGGTGTATATATATGTTTCTGTTTTCTACTTTATAGATTTTCTCTTTTTCTCATAGAAATTATTATTATCATTTTTTCTCATTTTCTAAAGACCAGAATTCTCTAAGACCAGACAATTCACGTATCAACGTGTGAGACCAGACCAGACCTTCTTAATTATAAGGTTCCCCATCACATTTTAATTTCTATCTTTAAACCTTTCTTTCCTTTTAATTCGTAATAATTTTTATATTTTCCTTTCATAATAATATTATATTTTATTTAGATTCTTTTGTTTCCTTAATTTTCTTTTCATTTCAAAAACTCATTTTCGTTTAATACTTTCTAATTTTCTTTTAATAGTTTTGGAGAATAGTTTATGTTGAATAGCTTTCACTCTCCAGAATATTGGTCAAATTTCCTTTTTGAAATTCCCGCTTCTTTATATTGTTCTTTAGCGGAGTTACCGTATTTCAACTTTCCGGAAGAGAATCCTTATACTGCTGAACTTTATCCGACAGATTCATCGAATTCAAGGATAAAAGACATTTTATATCATTATTACTTTATCGAATTTATCGAGAGTTGTCATAATCTTAGAACTCGTTCTAATACTGGTTCACCCGATACTTCAGTGATATCTCGATCCTCAAGGAATTCTGAACATATTCCAGATTTAATAGATGGATCCTTGGAATCCGCGTTTCGGCACTTCTGAAGTCTCATCTTTGTTTGATTTAGAACATCCTCAAATTGAACAACGACCTCCTTCAAGAGCTGAGTTTTTGAAGATGAGAGATACAGTAGCTCAACTTCAAGCTCAACTAAATCAAACAAGAATGCAGGGATTGATGAATGATAATAATCAACCCCTACCTTCCTCATCAACCATCGATAATATAGCTCAAGGTATTAATGATGTTAATCTGCAAAGAGATGTTCCCCCTCATCAGATGCAATATCAACAACCGTTCCCTCCTCCAAATCATCCACATTATATTCCTCCTCCTATTCAAATTCCACAACCTTTTCCTATTCAACAATCTTTTCAAGAACGATTTCCTCCAAGACCCATTCATAATTTTAATCATGAATATCTTCCTCAACGACATCAATTCATGAACTATCCTGCTCCTCACCCCTTCCCTCCTCCAAATCCCGGATTTCCAGCGCAATCACAATATTGACCAAATGTACCACCTCCACTTCATCAGATGCATAATTACCCACCTCCACCAAGCATGCGTACCCCATTTCAACCAATGAAATCGACTACTGTTCCACCGCCTCCACCAAGATTTAGAAATGATATCAAATTTGACGGCACAGCAAAGAATTTGAAGAATTTCTTTCAAGATTTTTATGGAGAAATTCGGAATAATGAAGAGTATTTCAAAGATGATAAGCACAAGATTAATTGGTTATCAACGCTGTTTGTTCCTGGTTCTTCAGTGGCTAATTGGTTTTTGTCTTTGTTAGAGCAAAATGCAGCTTTAGTAGGAGTATTTGATGGATATGATGATTTAAAAGGATTGAATTATGATTTACCGCCGTTAACTTCCTTTCCCTTATTTTTACAAGAATTGAGAAAGAATTTTGCGGAGAAGAATGAAGATCGCACTTACAGAAAGAACTTAGATAATTGTAAGCAAGGTACTCATTCAATAATCGATTATAATTCAAGATTTAGAGCTGCGGTCATTCATGTCAGTATGTCACCGGAGGATGCGATCTTACGATATGTGGCCGGATTGGATTGAGATGTTCATCATGAAGCAATCAGATTACCAGGTTGGACTTCGTGTAGAATTCTTCAAGATAAAATGAATCTAGCTGTGATGGCATCAGAGATAGTGCAAGAGTTATCGGAGCTACCTCACAATCATCCAGGTTTTATCAAGAAGAAGTTCAATACGTACGAAAGTCAGAAACCCGTACCTATTCCAGTCTTGAATAGGCAATCTGATCAATCCGTCCCAATGGATATTGATGCGATTAATTTGAAAAAGAAACAAATTTCAAATTTTATGAAGATTATGAAGATGGCAAGAGAAAGAGGTTTATGTGCGAAGTGTTTAGAGAAGTATGATTTGCTTGGAACTCATTCAAAAGGCGTCTGTCCCAATCAAAACAAGACTCTCAACGAGAAGCTTTGATTTTTCAATATCAAAGAAGTATCGCAAGTAGAAGTCGAGCACATTGATGAAGATTTTAATGTCAATTCGATCGCTTTCGCTCATATCACTAAAGAAGATTCAACAGCCGTCGAAGAATTTCTTGGAGATTATTTTTCAGCTATGAATGATATCATGTACCCTGTTCCAGAAGAAAATCGAGTAGATATTAGCTCGATACGTTTGGATGCAAGCACTTCAGCTAATGGCAAGTTTCTGATCCCATTTACTCTGTCTAATGAAGGTTCTCCTGTCGCGGTTATGGCCCTTATTGATACTGGGTCTATGGCAAATTTGATCAGTGATGAGCTAGTGAAGAAGCATAGGATCAAGACTGTTCCTCAAGCGCCTATACGTTGTTTTGGTTTTGATGGATCAGCTGGATCAAGTGGGTTGATTGATAAGCAATGGGTTGGTTCTTTGAAGGCGTTTTTGAACAATTCATCTTCTGTCGAACTTGCGGCAAAGTTGAGCGTGACGAGAATTCATGGGCAAGATATTATATTAGGTCTGCCATGGATGCAGGAAGTAGGCGCATCTGCTATTTGTCACAAGGAAGGTTTCTATCTGGCTATTGAAGGAAAAGTGGTTGCATCCTTGTCCGACTCACGTTTATCTGTAGATTCTTGTGAGTTTGGTTCTACTGCAACATTTTCTCCTTTAAATTCTTCTCCTGTCAAAAAATTGGTCAAGCAAGAACATTCCGCGATCAACCTTTCCTCTTCAAATATCATCTCAAAATCTACCATTTCTACACCTCCATCTTCCATTCCTGAGAAGTCCCTTCCTTTAAATCTTCCCAAGACTTGCTATAAATACTCACACGTTTTCTTTCCGCAGGAATTTGTACTCCCTCCTCACCGTCCTTTTGATTGTGCAATAGATCTTAAAAAGGATTGTGAACCTCCTTTTGGAGGACTTTATAACCTGGCTCATTCAGAGCAATGCGAGTTGAGAGAATATCTGGATGAGATGCTTGAAAAAGGTTTCATCAGACCATCCTCTTCGTCAGCAGCGGCCCCTATTTTTTTTGTGAAAGTTCCCGGTAAGAAAAACCGACCTTGCGTTGATTATCGTGGACTGAACAAGATAACTAAAAGGGACAGTTACCCTACACCGGTAATGTCGTGGTTGTTGAATCAACTGAAAGGTTGTAAAGTTTATTCTAAGATTGATTTAAAAGCTGCTTTTAATTTAATTAGGATAAAAGAAGGCGACGAGTGGAAAACAGCTTTCAGAACACCGTGGGGATTATACGAATTTACGGTCATGCCGTTTGGTTTGGCCAATGCTCCTGCCATTTTCCAACGTTTTATTCAATGGGTGTTAAGAGAATATTTAGATGTCTCCTGTTTTGTTTATTTGGATGATATTCTGATTTTCTCCAAGACAGAAGAAGAGCACGCAGTTCACATCGAGCAAATATTAGCTAAGTTATCAGAACATCAGCTTACTGCCTCTCCGGGCAAGTGTCAATTTTTTGTTACTGAAGTTGTTTTTCTGGGCTTTGTGATTTCGACACGAGGACTCAGCATGGACCCTGCCAAATTGAAAACTTTAGCAGATTGGCCTTTTCCTGCAGATCTTGCAGATTTACGGCGTTTCTTAGGCTTCTCAAATTTCTACCAACGGTTTATTCCGGCATTTTCGCAGGTAGTAGCTCCTATGACAGATCTTACTGCAAATAATGCAGACGTGGCCGCGGGGTTGACAACAAAATGCGTCAAGGACTCGTTTTTACTTCTCAGGAAACTTTTCGCTGAGTCACCATTTTTATTACACTTTGATTTTCATAAGAAAAGAGTAATACAGGTTGATTCTTCGGGATATGCCTTTTCAGGAATCCTTTCGCAATACTCTGATTCGGGAGAATTGCGGCCGGTAGCATATTATTCGAAGAAGCTTGGCCCATCAGAAAGAAATTGGCAAGTCCACGACCAAGAACTAGGAGCCATCATTGCTTGTTTTCAAGAATGGCGTGCCTGGTTGCTAGGATCCGAGGACCCGGTTGTTGTGCTTTCAGATCATGCTAATCTTAGGTACTTTATGACAGCTCAAGATCTATCCCCCAGACAAGCGCGTTGGGCGTCCTTCTTAGGGCAATTCAGTTTTGAAATATTGCATACTCCAGGTCGTTTAAATCCCGCTGACCCCGCTTCTAGACGTGCTGATTTTTCTGAAGGGAAATCGTCGTCGAGGAAAGTTGTCCTTTTTGGTTGCAGAGAAGTTGAAGGTTTACAGGTCCAGGTTATTAGTTTACGAAAGGATCAGATTTTAGGCCGTTTGGACCCTTCTCACTTTATGCCAGCCTCACTCGAAACGCAAACATGGTTTCATTCGTTGTATGCTACTGATGCATTGATTCAGGGAAGGCGGCCAGCTCAACTGAAATATCAAGAGAGTATTTGGTGGTGGAGAGACCGATTATATGTTCCTATGGAAGCCAGGACAATTATCATGCGACAGATGCATGAAGCACCGGCTGCTGGACACTGGGGGAGTATGAAAACGCTTGATCTACTTACCAGGACATTTAGCTGGCCCAATGTACGAGAAGATTTACTGAAATTTTTGAAACTTTGTGTCAGTTGTCAGAAAGTCAAAGTGGATCGGCGTCCACCTCAGGGCGAATTACTTCCGTTACCGGTTCCCGAGCGGCCTTGGTCAACAATCGGTGTCGATTTTATCGTGAAACTGCCCCCTTGTCAAGGTTTTGACTCCATTATGGTCGTAGTTGATCATATGGGGAAGGGTGCCCACTTCATTCCTGCAAAGGAAGCCTGGAATGCGGAGGATTTGGCATATGCCTTTATTCGACAGGTCTTTCGGCATCATGGGATCCCGGATGTAATTGTTTCTGACAGGGGAGCTACCTTTGTTTCGAAATTTTGGACGGCGGTTTGCTCGTTATTGAATATTTTGCCTGCCCCTTCTACAGCTTTTCATCCACAGACCGACGGCCAAGTTGAACGTGTTAATGCGTTGGTTGAAGATTATCTGCGTCACTTTGTTTCAGATGATCAGTCGGATTGGGTTAAATGGTTACCCTTGGCAGAGTTCTCTTACAATAATTCTCCCTCGGCTTCAACTGGGTTTTCCCCTTTCTTTGTTTATACAGGCTCCCATCCTCGGTTTAACTCTCTAGTTGCTTCTTCTTCTGTTCCCAGCGCTGACCGCTTTGTGGAACATTTGCAGGCAATTCATTTTTCGCTTAAAGTCAATTTAGAAAAAGCCAAAGAAGCGCAGTCTCGGTTTTATAATGGAACACGACGTGTTGCGGTCACTTATCTTCCTGGTGACATGGTCTGGCTGTCAAGACGGAACCTTAAAACTTTGCGGCCGTCAAATAAATTGGATTATCGGCGAATTGGTCCTTTTCAAGTCAAGCGGATGATAGGCAAAAACGCGGCTGAGTTAATTTTACCTAGTTCATTGCGTCGTCTGCATCCCGTATTTAACGTTGCGCTTCTATCACCCTTCCGTGGAGAGGTTATACCTGTTATAGATCATTTCGAGGGATTACCGGAGCACGCGATGGATTTAGGCGCCGTTTCTTTTATTGTGGACTATAGGTTGACTGGACAAGGGATTCATGAATATTTATTCAGGGGTGGCGATTCTTCCGGCCTTGATGATTTATGGACTCCGCTAACCCAGATTTCGACGGCGTTGGACCCATACTTAAAGAGCTTTCATGCGCAACGACCCGCTGCTGGTGCTGGCCCTCCTTCCTCAGTTTGGGACCATCGCGCTACTATTTTTTCTGTCTCAATATAAGGATTGGCATATTTTGTCATGAATTTACTGGTTTCATTAATTATGTTAAATATTATGGTTAGAAGACTTCTTAGCAATATTAGAAGTTATCTTATTAATCTGTTAGAAGGATGTTTCGCAATCTTAATTAAAAATGCGTGTTGACTCATTATGTAAAAACTGTTAATTTGTTAGATTCTGTTCCTGGATTTTATTATTAGATATATATATGTTTCTGTTTTCTACTTTATAGATTTTCTCTTTTTCTCATAGAAATTATTATTATCATTTTTTCTCATTTTCTAAAGACCAGAATTCTCTAAGACCAGACAATTCACGTATCAACGTGTGAGACCAGACCAGACCTTCTTAATTATAAGGTTCCCCATCACAATACTTCATCAACCAATTTTTCTCCACCAGGGCGTGTTATTAAGAAGGGTGAAAGTGAAACGCGGAAGACCCTTAAATGACCCTCACACCTTCGTATCGTACAGGTCGCAAAGCGTCTGGTTCTGCTCGTTCAGCGTTCTGTCAGAACCTTGAACCAAGGACATTGCCATGCTTAAAAGATGATGTCCCTCAAATCATTTATTTCCCGTTCAGCATTTTTATTTTCTTTATAGCCTTCATTTGTGATCTCAACGCCCGCCTCGAGCTTTCCCCATCTTATCAACCATCCATCGTTTTTCGATTTCAGAAAACTATCACTGGATTCACCTCAAGTTGTATAAGAGTTTTGTGAGATAACAGGAGATATATCTTCAAGTCGCGATGGTCAGAAGCGTCATCCATGGTCACAGCTTTGTCTTGCTTTTCCTCGCTCTATCAATGTGCTTGTTGCCAATCACATCTGCTCAAAGCACCAAGTCGACAGCCGCCAGCGACTCCACCACGGCAACTTGCAAGGCGCAATGGCAGCGCCAAGCCGATTACTTTGGTAAATTCACGTTTAAACTTGAACGAACAGTTCAATGCCTAAGTTGCTTTGTCTCCATTTGACAATCAGATTGCATCGATACGAATGGCGTGTACAACGCTTGTACCTCGTGCAAAATCGGTCTTGAAACTCAGGGTACGGGGCATTTTCTTCTCGGCGCCTTCAAGTGAACGATCCAGTCTTATGCTTTTTTGTTTTCTCAAGAAGCTACACGTGTATATGCTTCCAAGTGCCGTTTTTTGCCCGGTGTTCTCAACAATCCGACTAAAAGAACAGCTCACAAGAGAGCCGCCGAACCAAACAAAGAACCTGACGTCCAACCCTGTGACTGGTATCAACTGGAGGCTGATGCGGCGGGAGTTTTTGTCCCCAAAGGCAAGATTTGTGAGTGACAGAGGCGATACCATCCTTCATAGAAACTTTTGTGCACCCTGATTAATGGCTGAATCTTGAACTATCCTCACTGCGACAAAACCGAAAGATTGCCATCAAACATCCCCCACATTTGCGGCTTATGAATGCCAGAAGCTAGTCTCCCCACCAGGTGAGTTTCAGACATCTAATTCTAATCACCAGAGCCGTCATGGTACCGTTTTTGATGTATCAACGCTGTCGCATTTTAAACCACGCTCTGTAGTTTGCAAAGGATGCACACAACCAATCACAATCGCAAAGAAGAATTCGTAGTCTTGTTTCAACAATCTCTTATCTTGTTGTCTCCTGTAAATGCAAGGCACACAGCCCAAGTTGCTAAATTCTCTTCGGAAGAATAAACTTCTCAGTCTACTTTCCCTTTTTTTGAGAATACTCGAATCAAATTCTGCTCCAAGTGCTTTGATCTTTGTAACCTTTTATTGAGCCCCTGGTGATCATGAAATCCCCAGATAGGCAACTTTCTCAATTAAAATACACATGGATGCTGGTGTGTGGGTATCATCATGTTGTGGGAAGTGTTGTTTCAGATTCCAACCAAAAACAGGATTCATCATATGAAATCTTGGAAAAACATACACACCATGCATGTGTTGAAGACCTTATATGAGATTTATAGTACAGAATTTTAGGTTTTTCCCAACATCCTCTTCCAAATTAGCTGAGCACAAGCCCCCCACTGCAGAGAAATCCCCTGGAGCCTGTGGAGGTCACGCTCACACCCGGCGTGTTTTTCGGGGCCTGGGGCATGGCTGGGGCCATGGCCTTACACCCGGTGTGCCCTGCCCTAGTAAAGCCCTTCAACAGGGGCTTGACCAGGGCGCCCTGACCTCAATAGAGGATGTTGCATTGAGCTGCATCAATCTCTCAACACGCCATCAAGTTTTGAAGATGCCACCCACACCTACACGTAGAACATCAACAAATTCATCTGCAATACACACATCCACATTATTAAGTTTACCAAGAAGCTCACTAACAAATTCATCTGCAATACACACATCCACATCATTAAGTTCACCAAGAAGCTCACTAGAACTACAAAAGCACCTAGAATACCTTCAAGAATCAATTAAAACACGTACTTCCTGGGTGTGGCCTTTCTTTGAACCTGGAATTGTAGGCAAGAAAATTAAGTTCATATGCAAGCTTCCCTCTGTAAAATCAGCCAGTGATTTGTGTAATAGTTCTTTTGCTGAAGATGCAAAAGGCTCAACTAAATCACTTTCACGACATCTGGAACAAACTCATAGGATGATGTCACAGAAAAAAAAAGCCCAGCTCTCAGGGGACAAATCAAATGATATGGTTTGTTCTTCTGTTTCTTTCTTAGCTGTTCCTTTTTTTAGTTTGTTGACTGATAGTTTGACTGATCATGAATTTAATTAGGAACCTTTAACATCCAAATCTTTCAAAAAAGCAATAGTCAATATGTGCATTGAAGATGAGATGCCCTTTCAATTTGTCAACTCAGATGCATTCCAAAAGCTCATGTTACTTCTCAATCCACAATCTGAGTCTTTCTTCATAACTTCCACTGCATTGAAAGACGAAATATTTGCAACCTTCAATCTTTATCAAGCCCGTCTGGTCAACTACTTTTCTTCTATCAACCATATCAGCCTAACCTGTGACTCTTGGACTTCACCCAATCATAAATCTGTTTTTGGAGTAACTGCGCATTGGATTGATCAAGATTTCAACTTGAAGAATGTGATTCTTTCACTTATTGAAATTGATGGCCCACACACCGGTCAAAATCTGGCTAATCATCTACTTCACATACTTAACAAGTTCTGCTTATGCTCAAAAGTTTACTGTATCACCGCCGACAATGAGTCAAGTAACAATACTCTGGCCTCTGCTCTAGAAGAAGTCATTCCCCAGTTCTCTTGATCCCAGCACCTCAATGGCTGCTTAGCTCATGTCATTAATCTCGGAGTCCGTGACTGTCTCAAATACTTCACCAAAAGTCTAAAGCCCAGTTCAATGACTGAACCGTTGGATTTTGAAGAAGTAGCAGATCAAGTCATCTCACAAAAGATTGCTTGTCTCCTCCAAAAACTCAATGAAATATCAAACAAGTACAAGAACAGCCCTCAATTTGCATCAGACATACACGAGCTAGCATCCAAGACTCCGGGAATCGACAAATCACTTGGTCTTTGAACTGAATGCCTCACTCGGTGGAACTCTCTGTGTCACGTCTGTGCCCGAGCTGTTTGTATGAAATCTGTCATCAACTACAAGCTTGACAATGATCCTCAATATATTAACCTGCGCATCAGTGAGGTAGAATGGGTTATACTCAAGAACCTTGTTCGATTCCTCCAACCGTTTGAAAAAATCACATCCAAACTTTCAGCTTCAGAATACCCCACATTCTCTCTTGCAGCTCTATCATATGAAAAGATGATGAGACGTCTCGAAATAGTAAGTCAATACCATCTTATCTATCTAATTTTTCTTTTACTGATGTTACTGTTGTCAAGTGAAGGCTATGGATGCAGCATCTACAATGCCTGGCCTCCGAAGCGCGTTAAAACCAATGTACGATAAGGTTTCTCAATATAGGAACAAAGCAATCACAAAGTGTACATACCTCATAGCCGCCGTCCTTGATCCTAGGAACAAACTTGAGGGTATTTGTCCAAATATCTTACCACGCAAGGACCTTGAGGATCACCTCAACAATGAGTGCACTCGTCTAGGAATTGCAGGTCAAGTTGAATCAACTGAAGCTCAACACCTCCTGCTAAGCTCCGACTCAGACCTGATTGATGAAACTCCAACATTACACACCGTTCATGGGATTCGAGACGAGATTTCATCCTATCTCGGTCGACCTCGTGAGCCTCGTTCATCACCACCCCTAGGCTATTGGCTTCTCCACTGCTCAGAATATCCTGACCTCGCCAAACTCGCACAAGCTACACTTGCTATCCCAGCAACAAGTGTCCCTTCTGAAAGTAGTTTTTCTTCGGCAGGCCGTGTTATGGATGACTACAGATGTTCCATGAAGATCCATACTCTCATGGAACAGGTCTGTTTGAAAAGTTGGATGAAGCTCTTAAACGGGAAAAATAGATGATCGCATGAAATACTGGCAGAGTATCTGGTCTGGTCTTCACTTACAATTCAACCAAAACCAATCGATCATAGATTCAAACAATCGAGTTTGGATAGATTTCAAAATCAACAAGAACAAACTACATACACTAATCAAGAGCTTGATACATTGCTGAACTAAACACTTCCGTTTACATCTTCTACAAATTCCCTTTTGTTAGTTCTCTTCATCTTCATTCTTAACATATCTTCTTTCAACTTATTTTCTTGTCCGTTACTCTCGTTCTTGAATCGATCCAATGATTTTGGTTTTAGAACGATCGGTTCATTTTTTTTTCAATCGGCCTGTTAATGTCGTTCTCAAAATTTAAATTTGAATGAGTTTGATTTGATTTTCTTTCAAATAAGAGCTTTGGAATGGATTGAATCAGATCGATTAGAAATTGAGGCCAATTTAAAAATGAATGAGAATTAAGGGAATCTTTTAATGGGTTTGAGAAATAAAGAAGTTGGTTTGGAGGATGATGAAAGGAGTTTAATAAGCTTGAGATTTGATTAAGTAAGTTTGATTCGGTTTCTTCATCAATCAAAGAGGGTAGGTAATATAAACCTGGGATTTGATTGATTTGAATGATGGAAGATGATTGATTGAGATATAATGCTGGTCTTTCATCTTGTTGTGGATTGGATTGTTGATCTTGTGTTGAATGATTTGTTGTTTGATTTGATGAGTTTGTTGTTTGATTGAATAGACTGACTCATTTTTGAGCGATAGCCATGAGGCGCCCTATGGCACACAGGGCATGGGCCAGGGCATGGCCTAAGCCCTAGGCTCAGCCATACCCAAAGCTGTGGCGCCACATGGCACCAGGGCCCCGGGTGTGAGCGTGATGTGGAGGGGACTTGCGCCTTATTGGTGATTTGTGGCCTGATGCTGGATTTTATTTGGCAGAGGTTATCTTCAGCATCCATTTTACCCATCTTCTGTCTGAGACAACACCCAAAAAGCCTTCTATGAAAGTTATAGTGCGAATTTGTCTGCATCTTTTGGCCTTTTCAGATTTTTCTGAAGTGGCCACAAATTGAATAAATCAAAGCACTTGAAAAACAAACAAATCAAATTTCAACAGGCACAACTGCTGCAACTACATCTCACTTAACTAAGTCCTCTCAGTGCCTGGGGACAAAAAACGAGCCCCAAGGCACAAGGGGACTTACATGCAATGTTGCTTAATTCACTTTCAGTGGTAGAAAAGGGTCTACACATGAAACTTTTTTGCCCAATTATGAAATTCCTGGGATATCAAATATGCGATGAAACTCCTTCTTGTGCATCTTTCCCTCCCCTCACATACCTTTTTTTCCTTGAAATGAAAAAAGTTTCATTGGGCACAAGAAGAGCTCTTTTTGAAATTTGGTTTTCTGAATTGCTGCAAGGTTACAGTTGTTGTTTGTATATGTAATCTTGAACTCAAATTTGAAATGCTTTGAAAGTTGTGAGCCTTGAAAATCAGACCATCTCAGCCAAGACCAAGGAAATCAGAGCCGCATGACTGACAGGGCAACCAGCTGATTGTTCATCTTTCCTGTTCAATTTTTGGCTGTTCGTCAAAGCCTTTGCTTCTCTTGAATGTTTACTGTTCAATAAAAACTTTGTGTTTTGTCTTTTATTCTTGCCAGTCCAACAAAGCCCTTAATTTTCCTTTTTGAGTTTCACTGTTGAACTAAGTTCTCCACTTGCTCACTTGTATATTTTGTATCAAATAAAACATCTGATATTCACCAGATGGCCTTTACCAGTGTACCAACCAATAGCCTGCCTGGTAGCAAGGAACACTAAGAATCCTTGCATACACAAGAAGGGCAAGACCCAAAAAACTCAGACAAAACAAAGCATTGTACAATTGAGATATGTGATTACATCCACAAGCTTGGGTCAAATCCCAACAAATCTCTACAAAACTTACTTGATTCTACTAAACCCAAGGTTTTCAAGAGACATCATTTTTGAGGCACATAGATAGGCTGGTCTTCAACCAAGCAGATCTTTCTCAGCATCAACAGACAAATCTTTGAGGTGTCTGATTGCACTGATCAAGAAAGATGGAACAGTGTCATTTGGAGAGAGATTAGAGATTTTCCCTGAAGCAGCACAGAGATCTAAAGGTTGTATCCACAAATCCCTACTGAAAAGCTCATTGTTTTTATAGGCAAAGGCCATTGCCAATCAAGAAGGGCTCCTGCAACAGAGAGCTCCGGAAGGTACTTTCTACAGCGCCAGTAAAATTGATGAATCATCCTTGGTGCCTCAAGCTGAAGAAGATTGTGCAAACCTCATTTGCAAGAGCATGCCATTCCTCCACACATTTATTTACTCAAAAATACAAGAGGCAAATAGTTCTTGTGCAAGAACCCAATTGAAGAACAGCGCCAAAAATATTGGCAAAGGAGAAGAAGTAAAAAAAGGTGATCAAACTCTAATCAGAGATGACAAAGTCACAGAAAGACCAGATGACACTGAAATTCTTTACTATGATAGTGCATTTGAAATGCCTTGCTATTTAGGAAGATCTGTGGACTCCGTTGGAAAATGGGCAGAAGTCAGTGTCTGACAAATACTGAAACCGCTTCTGTAATTCAACACTCACCAACTAGATGAATGAAAAAGCGTGTTCTTTCAATTTGGCCAATTCTACTGGACCAAACACTGTCTTTGTGAGATTGATTGCCAAGATACCAATTAGACTCTTATCCAACACCTGCGGTTGATCACAAGTAAGCTAATCTGATGACCTATCTCAAGACTCATGGATCCACTGATCTGATTGTTTCCCAGTGCATCCAGGGGGTTCAAAACTAACATCACCAATTTCTCACCTGTGTGTACTGTAACACACCAAGGCTATCCGTAGATACAGTGTAGCATATCAACGAATCCGGTCCGTATTAAAGCAGTTAGAAATGTCTAGATGAGTAGAGGCCGCTAGGCCAAATTCGAAATTTCTACAAGTCCCCAAATCATCAAGGTACTGCCTTAGGACCAATGCTATTTATCACCACCTTTACATTCATTCTCACCAGCTCAACATGAGACCACATAGATATCACCACCTGTATAGTCAAAATCACCACCCACTACTCAATGTTGCCACACTTACTACCTCATCTCTCCTTTGACCACCTCATGATCGAACTTTACCACCTCAATGCGTATCCCTTTCATATCTTACCAACATACCCCTTGACCCAACCATTAACTACTTTTTCACCACCTCGACTTGTGAACTCAACTCAACTTTTTCTTTGTCACACCCAAAACCTACAACGACATCAACATGGATCCGCCCCAAACCACCTTGAACACTCCACCACGCAACCCAGCCTCAGCCGATACCAAAGTTATTTTACCAGCACCTCCCGAGATTGAGATAGTCAGTCAAGATGGAAAGCGAGATGCATTAGACGAATACGTACAAGCATTTGGTGCTTACAAGCACGGGTATAACATTCGCAAAGGGAACTCAAGACTGGCCTCATCTGCCATTATAATTGCCATCGAGGAGGTCACGCGCCTGCAGTAGAAGGACGCCGCCAACCCACTCGATCTGGGCGAATTGGCTGCCCTTCAAGATGACCGCTCGAATCAACCGTCAGAACAATTCTTGGAATCTTATCCATATTCACCTTGAACACAATCACCCGCCCGATTACACAGTCAAGCCAAGGAAACGAAAACCCAAGCCAATATCTACCCTCGGTTGTGACACTACCACACTGGAACCTCACCCTGCTTCACCTCAACAGCCTGACACTACCCAAGGAATCACAAATGATACATCACAAGCCCCATCCTCTCGAGAACTCGCGAGTTACAAATCTGGACAACTTGATAACTCGCTTCAAGAGCAGAACAATACGTCCTTCGAAAGAATGCTCGATGAAATCTCTGCGAGTCTTAAAGGCATGTCACCAACCACCAGGCAGCAAAAGATCAATCAAATCAAATGCATAATCAACAAACGTTCAAGTGCTCCAGTCCCCAACTCAGTGATCCCTGCAATACCTCCCAATGTACATGTCAACCCTCCTTTAGTTGTAGAAGAAGAGCTCGCCCAAGAAAAAAAGAGCGTAAGTGCCAATACGTATTCAGGATGACTAGTGCTGATTTCATTGTTCTTCCAGATCAATCAAATGATTGAAGATTTCCTACGCCCTTTCCCTGATCACGATTCGCTTGAAAACTCACATACTCAAGTCGCAATTGACCTCAACCCTGTCGCAGGCTCCCCACTCCCCCAACAAATTAACTCACAACCCCGCTCACCAGAGTGTCTTAAGACTGAAGCACAGTCTCCAAATGATATTGACAATGGTAGCACCTACCCACAACCCACCAACAATGTAGAAGTCGTAAATCCCAACCTATCAGGAAAATTAGAACCAAAAGTAAGTCATTTGTCTGAGTTAACTACGAATTCATAATTCATAGAATTTTCACATATAATCTGTAGAAAACCAGCAGATCGCCCATTCCTATTGCTCGATGGGTCACACGCCACCAAGCTTGCCAATGTGCTCTCTTGCTGAAGCCACCACCCAACCCCGCCCTTCCCGCCCTATTGGCAAAATACAAAATTAAATCGTGGCTTGCACCATTTGTCAGTGATATCCACGAAGTCAAAGAAGACGGTCATTGTGGTTTTCGAGCCATTGCTGTATCGCTTGGTTGTCCACAATACGACTGGCCTTTCATACGCCAGAGCTTGCAGGAGACTTTGGAACAGCATCCTGATACCTTCACCGAAAAACAGCTACCAGGCACACGATCTCAAGCTTTATCTCGACTCCGTACCACCAAACCTATCGTTGTAATGGAACGTGAACACTGGCTGATGATGCCAGGCTTTGGTGAGCTCATTGCCACAACTTTCGACCGACCGGTTATATATTATGACCCCACCGCCTCTAGCCTCTTTACTCTCCCGTACCTTTCACCACCAAACAAGAACCCACCCATTGTCCTTGCGTTCCACAACTTGCACTTCTGTTCACTGACTCTGGATTACACACTCCCTGGTCTTCCAATACCCCGGCTTGATCCTATTTGGCGCCGATTCCACTCGCCGGACACCTCGCCCTGGTCAGCCCGGTGGATGCCTTTGATTGAGAAGCATGCAGGTTTTTTGAACTAACACAATCAAACACGCAAGTCTAAAAGGCGTAAGCAGGCCGCTCCGATTACCATCGATTAATACATTATTACAGACAACATTCATCAGAGAATCAAACACAAAACTCCAAAGGGGCTAAGCCGGCGTTTCCAATCACAATGGGCTTCAATCACAATCGATCAATATATTATTGCAAACTTTCAATTTGCAGTAAATTTATTATACATTATCAAAATAGAATAGTATTAAAATACAATTTTTCAAACGTTTGATTCCTCAACTTTTCATTTATTCATTATCTGCTTGTATATGCTCGTCTAATGTTTCTACATCTTTTCATTCTGTTTATGTTGTAATTTTTTGTTACATGCATAGTCAATGCAATGGAGCCAAGCGCAAGGTTCAAACTTACAGGTATATATATATGTATCTTCGAATAATCTCAATAATAATGAATCACCCGGTTTCATTTGGATTCCATTCAAGTCTTTCAAAGGGTTTTTATCCCACTCCGTAGACTTAGATTGAAGTAGATTTGACAAAGCTGTAGGATGACTCATAGCTTTAATCATTTGATTTGTTCCACACAAGTCAGATTTTGAAATTTCAGAGGGATTGGCAAAGTTTAAATCAATTAAAGATTAGGTCCATTCTAATCATAATTGATTAGAATAGCAGTTAAAACATGGAAGGTAAAGCAAGTAATCATTTCACATGAACACTAAGAAACTATAAGACACGTTTATGAGACACGACAAGAGAATGGAGAATTGCACAATTTCTATGCCATCCCTTCATCCTCCACCTCCCCTCTAGCATCTTCCCCGTCAGCTTCCTCCTCGACCAAGAGTATGCGAAGGCCTAACAAAGCTTCCCACTCCACCAATGTATGAGAAACCATGACGGTCCACTGCTGCAGTATATTCACATCTTCCACATCACTACCTTCTACGTATTCAGCCGTGGAATTTAAAACTTCAACCAACCCTTTGTCCCATCACTTCCAGAGCCGACATGTGCGTTTGGCTAGCCCACTGTGCAGAGACTCCCATTCTACCTGTCGATCGATCCCTAGAAATAAACAAAGACCAAGGATGTTGTTAGCCAATCAAAGCAATGAGATTGAAAGAATATTAACACTATGACTCACCTTCAGCCGCATTTGGCTTTGCTCCAACTACACGGGCTTGATAGTCAAGGCCCCACAACATAAGTTGTCTACACTCTCGACCTAAACACCTCAATTCCTCTTCAGAAGATCTCTGGCTACGGAACGCCAAGATTCCTTTTTTGGTGTCCTCGCAAGAGGCCCAAGGCTTGTCAGGGTGACTTAATGCACCCGCATTCCAGAAAGGATCAACCAGATCCATCCCAAGAAGGTGGTGATCTGGTTGAATTTATCTGAGGAGGTTTCTCTGTAAACAATGCAACTCTAAATAGATTTTTAGTCTTCATTTTGTACTACCTTTCATTCTAGCAGCTCTAGCAGCAATACATCTCCTGACCCTACATGAGCATGGTTCAAGTAATCCTCTAGGGGTAACAGGGAATGCGGATAGACTGCCAATGGCTCCTTATTTTATTTTCAAGGACCTAGTAACTATCTTCCTTTTCTTTATAGTTCTAGCTATTTTCGTAATGTATGCACCTAACATAATGGGACATTCAGATAACTACATCCCCGCAAACCCTATAGTTACTCCACCTTCGATCGTTCCGGAGTGATACCTTCTACCTTTCTATGCAATTCTACGTTAAAAATATGGACCCACAGTGTAAGTCCATAATGCCATATTGGTTGACACATCGGGTTGATTGACCTGTCCTGTTCTTGGCATCAGCTTCTTGCTGGATTACATCAAACTTCGCCTCATACATCATCCCCACAGCAACCTGGACCGCAAGACAAGCCTTGATTTGGGCATCTGCAAGGTGATATGTCAGCTGGCCAAAGTTCACAGAACTGAATAATTAAGAAACAAACAAACCATCCCCCCCGGGCATTCAAAAGCTCAGCATTTCCCAATTCCTCCGCCACCTCTTGAATTTGCGCCTCCAAATTGGCCAAAGACCTAGGCAGATCAATCAGTTCATGCCGTTGCTCCTGAGTCCTTATTGGTGCATGTATAGCGTCCAGCTCAGCCATCTTGTGACTTAAGTAAGTCACAAGATGGATGCAATGATGCCTAACCTGTCAGCGTTTACTCATTACACTGGTGATGTTTTCAAAGGAACTCACCGGGCCTCAATCATGTTCTCCTCTAACTCCAACATCACCTTCAACCGTTCCCTTTTCTCCTTGACTCTCACACTGATTGCCCTCAGTTGCATTTCCCGCTGTCGCTCCCACTGTCTCTCAAAGTATTCCTTAGTATGAATAGGTTTAGCGCGCACTAGCCTTTCTAAGATGGCCTGCGCCTGAGTAAGCTCCGCCTGATACTTGGCGGTTTGTTCTGCTAGATACGCAACTGGATGAAATCATATCAACAGGTGCCAAACTGGTGTCAGGACATACAATAACACTGTTTGTGTACTCACCTGCTCGATCTCTCTGGAGTATGTTCTGATGCGACGTCCATAAATCCAGACTTACCAAGCGCTGTGTTTTAGTTGCATATCAGTTAGGCTTGATCAACCGGGAGAGTTTGAACCATACCCGCTCAAGACCTTCACCATTTGACTTACCCCATCCTTGTAGCAGACGAGGGTTGTACTCAAGCTGACACCCCCAATTGTGTGCATAAGAATGAAATAATGCCGTGGCAATCTTTAATCGATTGGCCTCTCGCTCGTCAGGAAACAAATTCCGCTGGGATTCATAGTTGGACGACAACGTTGGTCAGTTAAACATGTGTTGAAGTATTATATTGTGTCAACTTAAAGAAAAATGAATCTTTATCCACTTACTTTCTTAATTTGTCCAAAACACATCCAATGTTGTATAACACATTGACTTTATTGGTATGCACCCGGTGTTTCGCTAAGGTATCTAATAGCCACTTGATCAGGGCCAGTGCGTAATACGATCTATAACATAGAATGTCAGCTCAGCCGCTGACATTAGCTTTGTTCTTTGAGGGTCGGGCATACTTCTCACCGCTCTGTATCAAGTTAATGTATCGCAGGACATGGTCGTGACGACAAGCCATGCCAATCAGACCTGATTTGTCCATCGATTTGAAATAACTTTTACCCCTGACATCTTTGGCCGTTTTGTGTGCTTCTGTGCACTGGTCCTGTTTATCCAAAAGGGTCAGCTCGCGCTTGGCCATATCTAGATGAGTCATTTGATACAATGCCAAAATACCTCGCCATCTTCACCATCTCTGACTGCTGAACGATTCATTTGCCTAGCCATTTCATTCACAGCCTTTGTCTCTAAGAAAAGCTCTGGTCGAGGTGGCTGAGATTTGGGTATGATTACACTGGCCGCAGCATGTCGGCGATGCTGATAGTTTCCATCTAAGCAGATTGTAACGTCACCCTCTTCAGGCCTGGTGACACCCACGGGAGGCCCAAAACACTTGGGGCAGTTGGCTGCGAGGATACCCAAATCGGACAGTTGCAGTTTTTGCTGTTCTAGAGTTCGAATTTGTAGTAAGGTAGCTCGATATGTGTCTATTGCTGCGGTGAAAGGCACATGCCAATCTCGTGGCTGGCCTTCGTGTCAGTCTCGTTATTTAAAGTGATGGTTGCTGATCACTCACTTGCAATGTTCTCCTTGTCAGAATGAGAGGGGAGAAGGAATTGAGTATGTCGTCCAAAGCCTCGCAGAAACCTTGGGTCGGAACAGCACACCGTAGCCACATAGCATGATGATGGACCATTAGTCGCACAGAGAAGGCAGTTGCGGGATGAACTGGTGACGCCCCAATGTAACCCATCAGCAGTAGGCGAACCATGTCAGATGGATCGCAGCGTTTGCAAAACGTAATCTTCACACGTTGCCTACCTGTGTTCAACAATAACACTGTCAGCCTCTTATCAATCAATGCGGGTCAGGTCGGTTGCAGACTTAAAATATCGACCAGGTCGACCTCACGCTCAGTCTGATTGGGACAGTTGCAAGGTTCTTGAAAGTCGGTGTTCCATTTCGACCAGTCACCCCAATTGACGGTTAGCAAACGACATCGGAGAAACGTTGGTAACATGATTGCATATTGCCATGCCCATCGTTCCTCATGTATCAGACGGTTTTGCAGATGCTGTTCGCGGCGCAAACCAGGAATAATTGGGTCTTCGGGTTGATTCGGATTTGCCGCTGGCCTTGGCATGAATTCATTGGGGTCTATCACATACTGGTTACGATAATCTACGTCGTCTTCGGCACCTTCGGGGTTGTTATCAAGTTCTGGTTGGTCGGGGTAGTTTGGGTACTCGAATGGTCCATTGTATCCCGGTGGAGGAGGGTGGCATTGTTTTTGCTGGGCCAGCCGCTTCTCCAACTGGGCCAGCCGTTTCTGTAGCGCAGTATTGGCCTTTTTGCATTGTTCGAGTTCTCGCGCTTGTTGGGCTAAATATTCGCGTTGTTGAGGGGTCGTTGCCTTAGGCTGCTTGCTGCGAGTGTTGAACCCATGAATGATGCGGTGCAAGCCCATCTTTCAAAGAGGGGTGATAACAATGACATATCAAATTGGGAAATTTATTTTTGAACGGAAAGATTATTTTAAAGAGAGTGGAATTTTTGTTTTAGGTTAGGATTACTTACTTGATGTTCTTAAAATTTAGAGCCAATATCAGAAGAAAGCTTAAAATTCTCATCAAATTCATTTAAATGAATCAATCGTTCGTCAAAGTGATCAAGAAGTTTGGTAAATTTTTTATTTCCTTTTCTAAAGAAGACTAAAAAATTGAAAAAAACGGTCATTATTGATTGAATCAACAATGTATTTTTTTCATTTAAAATATATCTTAGATTCACATACCAAACTTTCAAACCACATTCCAATGGTTTCTTCTTGATCTAAAATCTATTTAAATAATAAATCATCCATTTCAAAATGTTTTTCTTCTTTAATCATCTTTAAAACTTTTTCTTCATCTTGAATTAAACCTTGCGAATTTGTTTCCCAAAACCATTCAAAAGTTTCATTTAAAACGTTCAATAATTTATTTAAATCTTCTAATGTTGGGTTAATCGAGGTCTTGAGCAACATAATCCCTGAAAAGGATACAATTTAGTAATTAGGTTTATTCCTTTATTAGTATATTGAATTTGAATTCCAAATTTGAAAGGGGTGTCGTCAGATTGTGGAATGGATTGTAGTCACTTTGGATCCCGATGTATGAACGATGCCATTCAATGAAACCTTAGGGGTGAATGTCGTTAGATTCTTGAAGGTGAAAATTTAAGATTGGTTGAAGTGGAAATGTCATTAAGAAATTTGAAAGGGATATTGTTAGCTTCTGGAAGTGGAAATGTCATTAATAAATTTGAAAGGAATATTGTTAGCTTCTGGAAGTGGAAATGCAAATAATAAAAAGTGTAATTAATTTATTTGAAAGGGGCAGACTCACCAAACATCCATGGAAACATGTGAGTATTCTGTTCTTCCTTGCCTTCTTGAATTAGAAAGAAAATGATAACGTGGAAGATCTGGTTTCAATACCTAAACCACAACTTCAGTGGATCTCAGTGACATCAAGTTTGAACTGTTCGATCAACCGTTGGTTGATCGTGCTTACCATGTAACCAAACCCAATTGCAACTAGGTGGAGCGGCATCTCTGCCGGTGTCGGAGTCAGATTCGGGGTATTGGTGGTGGCTTTGCAGCAGGTGAAGGTTATTAACGGGTTCTTGAAAGAATCACTAACGTCGGTACGCTCAAGTGTTGAGCAGATGAAAAACGTAATGTATGTCTGATACAAGTGACTTGAGCGTCACGTCAGCGGTGATATGCATTGGTGCGAGGAACAAGTCATCAGTAGTTGATCTTCCTTTTTGTAAGTACGCACTGAATGTGAGTCAATATTGGGCGGTTTAATTTGTGAAGGTTGCACATGATGGGTATTGTTGTGGACTGAGCGCTTGGTAGGGTCATGTTGAGGTTGGTCTATTTGGAGGAACTTTGTAAGTCAGAACTTCTTTGCATGCATCTGGTATTCAAAGTTTGAATTGACTCAAATTGATCCTCAAGCGCATGGTGATCATAAATAGAGTCTATTTATGATCACCTTTCTTCTAAACTTATACGTTTCACTACCAAGAAGGTAATTGAATTGTATTTAAGGTTTGACAATGATTGCTTTGAATGGGGTCAAATGTTAACTTTGACTTTGCTTTGAATGGGGTCAAATGGTAACTTTGACTGTTGAATAGGATGAATAATACTGGTCATCACATCACCATCATTACCAAACGCATTACTACTGGCCTTGAATTAATCACCAAGATTCAAGTTACAAGTGAGAATATTTAAAGAACAGACTTTTCCACAGTGATGCAAAGGATTTACAAAAACATCTCACTCAAACTCCACATGAGTTTGCTCCAGACAGGCGCGAACGTGGCGGAGCGGGGGATTATGTTCTTAAGGTAGAGTTTTGTTTTCAAATCCTCCGTTCTTATCTCCATCTGGTGCTGGGGTGAACTGATCAGGGAGATAAGAAGCAGTCAGATATCTCAACACTCTCAATCCCTGATGGGTTGTTTGGTATGTCAATTCACACACATCTTCATAACCCAAATAGGTATGTTAGATGTCCTCAGAATTGCGCATTCAGTGCCACCTCTTCTTCCTCAAAACATATCCAGTTTTCAAGAAATACTTGTGTCATCTTTAAACCAATTTTCAAAAACCAAACCATTTCCCACTTTCTCAAGTTGATTATAATACAATTTCAACCTTCTTCTACTTTATTGATCTTCATTTGTTTATTGATTTGCTTCTTTTTTTTCTCTCTTTGTTTATAATCAGTATTCTACTCTGCTTGTTAAATATTCAACTAATTTATCAAAAAAGATACAAGAAAAAGAAAAGACAACTAAAGAATAAAATAAAACCACTATATCATGGCCTCACTTCTACTTTAGATTTATCATTTGAAATTGCTTTAGCTTCTTTTTCATCTGAGGCTTGAGTCCCTTCAAGATATCCTAAGCCTCTAATCCCCCAACGTTCAAAGATACATAAATCTTCATCCCATCTACTTGTAGGAGTCGTTAACTTCCTTTCACCCGTAGAGAACGCATTCCTATATTCAAGAGAGAAGATTTTCAACGTACTGCCAAGGTTGAATCTGAAAATGTAGGCAAGTCTTGAACTCAAGACTTACGCTCCAGCCATGTAAAACATGGCTTGTTCTCCCTCAGTAAACGTGTTACATACGACCAGCCGCGAATCGCACAATTGATCTTTTGCATTCCAAAAACCAAAAAGGAAAAAAGATACGAGATTTCAAACTTGAAACCTTCCATCTTAATAAAGTCTATCACTATATATATAGTCATATGTTTGCATATCTATATATATATCTATATATATCAAAATCTAACAAATTTATTATTTTTTCGTTGAATTGACTCAAATTAACCCTCAAGCGCATGGTGATCATAAATAGAGCTTATTGTTGTTAACATCAAACTTTCTTCGTAGCTTATAAGGTTCACTAACAAGAAGTCAATTTTCCTTAACTCATGATGAGAAGCCAATATGTTACGAATTTTTTCGTACAGTGGGGAACAAACACAGTACAAGTGTATAATCATTGTTCCAAGCAATGAACCCATGGGCTCTATGGTCATGTCGCGTAAGGCGCCGGGGCCTTCTCAGGAAAGTCTGGAAGCCGGTGTTTGAGCCATGGCCCATGAGCCCATTTTTTGTAACTTGTGACATGCGCTTGCCCAAACAAATTTTAAATAATTTTAAGTGATTGCTTGGAGAGAGTGCACTAGAACTTAAATTGATAAGTATTTAACTTTTAGTTTGACAGCAAAATGTTATCTTGAACGACTCTATTGTTTTATCTTTCAGCAGTCAGCCGTCAAAATGTCAGGCACAAGTAGGAAACTCTCTACCAGCTAACTAAAGCGGGTCACTTTTATTTTGCAAAAACCAAATCCAATCCCAAACAAATTGATACAAGATTGGATCTACACAAGACATGAGGATTCGATACACACATTTGTACTAAAAATCAAAGAAACTACGAAGTCAATAGCACTTGTTTACAAGATTCCCAATTTTGTTTCTTTGATAATTTGATTGGGTTTTGTGGATCTTATCTAATTTAACTGCAACCTCCTGTTCATAACACTTGACCACCCTTTTTTATAATCTTCCCAGTCAGCTTGGGTCTTTCCTTCTTTCAACTTCAGCAACACTTCGATCCTTTTGACTAATGCTTTGTTGATTTGTAAGGAACATCCAAAGCGCGTGATAGGCAAGTCTCTGTGAGGAATCGGTACCCATCCTTCGTCATAAGCCGTGGATTCCGAGGTGTGATGTAATTCATCAGATGCCCAGCAGCTCTCAATGACACCATCACACGAGTCTAAAACAACTTCATAGTGATACTCGTCTAGTATGAACTTACATCCCACAATATTGCCCAAATAATCGGACTCTGCTACCGAGTGAAGCTGGCCAGTCGTGCGGTTGATCCGTGCATATAAACCGTGGGCATATTGGCTAGCATCCTTATCCCGGTGTGGGTTGTTGTTGAACCCATCCCGCGTACATACAATGCTGGAGCCAACCACGTTGGCGTTTGGTGACTCAGACCACGTGGTATCAGCAAAAGATGGGATGGAATAATTAATTGCAAGCTGGCGGTTTGATTGGAAAGCTTTGAGACATAGTGATGCCATGTAGTCCGCAAGGATTTTGTTGATAGATGCCATCTCAAGCATTCGATTCTGATCCTTGAGTATCAGATCCTCATTGCGACCCACCTTGGGATGAAAGGCGGTCACACCTGCCGGATTTAAATACGATCACCTTCAGTATGATCATATTTAATGCGGACAAGGAATCCGCAGTTGGAGAACTCAACCAAAAGTTCGACCTTTATCGGAACCAGGTCGAAATCCAGCAGTTCGCATTTCTCCTGGCTCTTCAATACCTTGAGTAGAACCGCATATCGTCACCTCGGAGCAAGCAAGCGTGTGTTCGTAAATCTTGGATATAACAAAGTCCAATTCATTCTTCTTTGCTTGAGTCATCTCAGAAAAGGGAAGAAAGCAATTCACTTGGATTACTAAAATCACTGAATTGCCCAAATGGATTTGAATGCGAGCTGTTTCAGGTAAGTTGTGCGTTTCATGCTTCTTCAAAAAGTATAGTCGGCAGTCGCTTGGTACCCCTAGCTTGTCGGAGATTGCTTGGCGAAGGGTGTTGAAAGTAGAGGCTCGCAGGTTTGGACGTTTCACATGGTTGGGTGGGTAGTAATTTGGTTGGAACCGTTTTCGCTCCTTCCTTGCCCTCTTCTGAGCTGCCCGACTGCTAGTAGACCAATTCGAGGATCGCTGTTTGGCCATGGACTGTCAAACCTGGGGCTATCATGAACGAAAATGTGGTCAAGAATAAGTCAGTTTGGTTGCATTCGAGTCTTGAATGAAAGTGATTGAAATCCAGTGCCGCTCCTGCCATGTCAGGGATGCCCGTAGAATGAGAAACAGAACATATCAGAGACTACAGCTTTGTAACGTCCCACATTAGGAAACCAAGGCCAGTTATCTCCAAGCAGTTCGTGAACCCATCCTATCAGGCACCACCTTTCAGGCAGGATAATTGGACGTCGTAGTGGCAGGTGAGTGGATAGGTCGGCATATGAAGAATGCCGATTCTGTTTTAACTTGACGGACCAATTACACGATGGCCAAGTGACCAGCCCTGGGAGAGAGATGCGATTGACTTGAAAGCGCGTATGGAATTGCAAAGAGGTGGTGGGAGATAGTCGGCAATTGGATATGATAGCTTGAAGATGAAGAATTAGAAGTGAAAAGAATGATAAAGAGACATTGAGATGAGTGAAAGAATTGGAGATCCAGTGGGAATTGATTAAAAGACGATGATCAAATCGATTTATTACAATTGAAATAGAGGAAGGAAGCATGAGAGAATAGTCAGTTTAAAGAAGAAAGGAAGTGAGCAGGAAGAAGAAAACTTACAATGTATGAGAACTATCTTCAGACCAAGATTCGAGGTGTGAGATCAAAGAGAACCATGTGGCAAAAGAAGTCAAATGTTCATGGCTTAACCGTTGTTTCCAAGTGGTATGATGGCGGGTGAAATGGCTGGTGAAATGATCGCTTGTGAAAGAGATGATACTGGCCACATACAAGTATGACAAGTATGAGCGCTGGTCATTTGTGGTTTTCCATGCTGCGGCTGCAATGGGCGCCTTTGGCCAATTTACAAGTGCCCTGAGGCTTCCCTGGACCCCAGAGAGAGAGTCTCGGGGTGACCGCTTGAGGGCCCTGAGCTATATCCCATTTGTGGCCGACATCAATCAAATATGTATACATGTGAGCTATCACAGAATTGTTGCCGAGATCATTCAATGAACATCAGCTTGCGTTAAAAGAGAAAGCAGACTAAGGTGATCAACAAATGGAAAAAGTGAAATTTGTGATAGATTAAATTGCATGATTGCAATTTGATAAATTGCATGGACGAACAAATTGTCATCATTATACAATTGAACTGTTGAAAACATTAGATACACAATAAGGTGATGGTAGTTAAGGAATTGATAACTTTATGACCTTCATTTGCATCTTCTTCATTTAGATTCTTCCTCTGAAAGTTGAACTGGGGTTTCTTGCTCTGGAAGTGGAACTTCATCTTCGTCCAGTGCAGCTGTCGCTGAAGTATGACAGCCTTGATTTTTGCCGTCTGCTTCAATGTTGATTATTGTGTATTGCTTGGAGTAGATGTCATCAAGCCAAAGCTGAACCTCTTTGTTTGATAAACCACTGGGCCCCTTGGCTAGCATTGCATCGTTGACTAAGCTATCTGGGGTCTGACAAAAAGTGAGTTTCACTTTTCCCCGGAACGTCTTCCTAGCAAATCCTTCTTTCAAGTTGGGGACTTTTGGATGCGCGTCACTCTGGCCTGGAACACCGCCACGTAGGAAAGGAGCTACATACCAAAACCGTATGATGCGTCAGGCCTGATTGTGGTGCATGCGGAACTTGAGAAAAAAGACTCAACTGATCAGTGAATTCAGTGCTTGCTTAAGCTCACTCCGTTTTTGCGCTTGACAAGCGCCAGCTGCAGACTGTGCCTTTGTCTTGCGCTGGCGTTCTTGGCCACGGAGGTTTTCCGGAGCCTTCGTTGCCTCGAAGGCAAAGCACTCAAGTAGATGTCCCTTTTTCTGTAGACGGACCCACCGCTCGCAAGACGAGTGCTCTTCCTGAAACAATGCTTGGTTTGCTGAGGTAGTGGGGTTCCAGCATGCTAGTAGCAGGTGAAATTGTATATTGAGTTGGTTCTTCAAAACGTGAAGCTGGAAAGGGTTATAAAACACAATGTTAAGTTATGTCTATTAGATGGTAGATGATTTAGGCTTCTATCCTTGGTCTATTAAGCCTTTGGTATGGGGACAAATTTGACTCACCTGCCGGACCACCTTAGTGATTTCATGCTTCATGAGTTGTTCCCGAGTTCGTGTGGAAGACTTCCCTCTGTGTCTCCATAGGCGACCTTCATGTAGATCGCCTGAGACTTTCTCTAGATTGACAAGACGCTTGAAAGTGGGAATATACATAGTTAGCTCTTCTTCGCTGAGTGGTTTACAGTTGGATTTTGTTGCTTGCACTGGTGGTACTTCGGACACATCGTGACTTGCAAGGGAAGGTATACCCCTTGGTGTTTGAGATAGTGCATAAGCCTCGCTGGTGGTAACACACAATCACTCAAAGAGTTCAGGGCTGAACACTTTCTGCTCGTCTTCCTGGTATGTAGACCATGTGTGGCCAACAATACCTTTACAAACACCAAAGCCGTCAGATACTCCCTTTGCTGGCACTACAGACAAACAAATCCAACTTGATGGGTGATTAGAGGATTACCATTGGGGCTAGAGAGTCGAAGTCGACTCACTTTGCGTAGTGGCGGCTGGAACACTGTACGTTTGGTAATTGGTGTATGCGTTGGGTTCACGAGCCAGTGGCCCTTCCAATCTGACAAAGTAAGGTGAATGAGTTTCAAAAGAGTGACGGTTTGATGGAGTTTGATGAGATTGCTCTTACAAGGCCTCATCAAGTACATGTCGGCTACATTTAAGTACTATACATAGCATAGTCTTGTCCAATTGGTATGCTGATTGCAAGGCTTGAGCTTCAAAGAGTCCATTAGCAGAAGGCCTATTATTCTTGGGAAGCGAGAGGCTAGATAGAACTTGGTTGGCGCGTGATGGTCCCCACTGGACTCCAAGTTCGTGGAAGTTGATCAGATTGGGGAGAACCACCAATTCACCAGACTCAAGTTGAATCGTGGGGTCGACCTCAGCAGTTTTTATCTCAGTATTCTTGATAGCTTCATCAGTATTCTTAATGGCTTCTGTGTTTGCCGGTGTGTTGATTCTGGTTCGCTTGCGGCGACCGTGTGATCCAGTGTGGCCTCCTTGCTTGGCACCAAAATTTTGGCCTCGCCGGTTGGAAGGGGGTCCATAATCTTCTTCCGATTCCAAGCTGGGGTACGATTGTGACGCACAGTCGTTTTCAATTGGTGCCGGGTTACTACGTAGGCCTGGCCGCATGGTGATTAGTGATGGCCGTATGAAAACCGTCTAAGTGGAGAGTTGAGTATGTGTGTTAGTTAGGATAGATGCTTCAATCGCATGTATGAAGTCGTGCCTTACATGAAGAGTTACTCGATTGCTGATAAGGTCCACGAGGGGAGCTTAAATTGGTGACTTTGATGTTTTCGAGTTTAGAATGAAGTTGGACGGTAAAGGTATATCGCTTGATGTGTTCTATCACAACATCCACAGATTACAAATTAGACCGAGCAAATAGAGGGAGGTGTGGGAGATGAGGGGTGGTGCATGTTATAACAATGACCTGAGATGGTAAGAGTGTATGTAGTGGTGGTGAAATTTGAGATTAGGTGGTTAGAGTACGTATACGGGTGAGAAGGAATTTTTTTGGGTGGTAAGAGTGTATGTTGAAGTTTGAGATTAGGTGGTGAGAGTACTTGTACAGGTGGTGAGATATGTTTTTCCCTGGTAAGACTGTATAGTGTGGTGGTGAAACTTGAAGGTGTGGGAAGAGGACTAATACGGGTGGTGAGATATTTTCCTGGGTGGTAAGAATTGAGATTGGGTGATAAGACTGTTTAGTGTGGTGGTGAAACTTGAAGGTGTGGTGAGAGGAGTTATACGGGTGGTGAGAGTTTTTCCTGGGTGGTGAGGATTGAGATTGGGTGGTAAGAATGTATGTGGTGGTGGTGAGATTTGAGATTAGGTGGTGGAAGTGTATGTACTAGTGGTGAAATTTGAGCTCGGGTGGCTGGACTGGTGAGATTGTGGCCGAGACTGGTAAGACTTTGTATATAAGTGGTGAGAAATGGGTACTGGTGGTGACATGTGTGGCAAATGAAGCTTAGGTGGTGAGAATGAATGTACAGGTGGTGATAAGTAGCATTGGTCCTAAGGCAGTACCTTGATGATTTGGGGACTTGTAGAAATTTTGAATTCGGCCTAGCGGCCTCTACTCATCTAGACATTTCTAACCGCTTTAAGACGGACCGGATTCGTTGATATGCTACACTGTATCTACGGATAGCCTTGGTGTGTTACAGTACACACAGGTGCAATTTCTTGACCTTTGAAAACATATGAAAAAAAAACTTGGGCACATGGCTCTTTCCATAGCCTGTGCCTGCTGATAGAAACATGTTGTCCCTGGTTATGAGACTGACTGTAGTGTTGATATGGATTTTCTTTGGTTCTTGATCCCCATATTTTTCTTTGAAGCGGATAGATATCAATTGTTGTTGCTCCAATGTGCTGGATTCCAGCAGCTTTTTAGTTAGTAGCAGACTTTTAATCTTCAAAGCTGGGATGGATAAACCACTGTCAAGGATTTTTGAGAGCTTGACATCCTTTCCTGTGTTGCTTTGAGCTCAAATTTTTGACTGAGACATCTTTTTGCACAATAACTTGGAGATGACTACAGAGTTTTGGTAAGATAGGGATGTTATCATTGCAGATTTTTGCCCAAAAAGGAAATGTCACCACACAGAATTTTTGATCAAGACACTTATAGTTGATTGGAGGAGAAGTCAAAAGGTTGTGACATCAATACTTGAGATTGACAGATTAATTTGGACTATTAGACAACACATACTATCAACTACAGTCAACACAGCTTCTGCTCCTTTAGCTTCTACTGGTCCCAGTCATATACCCCCATCAAATAACCCCAGCCATCTGTCCATGTTTGCCAGCTTTGATCAACCTGATCTTGATAATGAAAACAAAGAGATGTTAGAGGCTGATAGCTGAATTAATCAACCAGTCAAATAAGCAGCATGTATGTATAGAGATTTATTCATCTTCTATTCTGAGGACCATCATCAGATAAACTAAGACATTGTAAACCTTCAACCAAAGGCATTCTTGTTGCAAATTTCTTATCAGCAACATATTCTGGTGGAGGATGAGCCAAAGGTCGGGCATATTTAGGTGGAATAAAAGGTGAATCTTGGTGTAGATAAGGTCTCATTGGATTTGATTCATTGGTTTGATGTGATGGTTGAGGTTGGTTTGAGAAGTTTGATGATGCAGTACAAGTGAATGATGATCTGATTTCCCATAAGACCAAATGAAGAAAAATTAGTCTCATAATAAAACCTTCAAATTCTTTGAAAATGATTGGAATGAAAAACAGTAGGCACCAGACAGTCGTGAAAATTAAAGGGCCAAACAGGTAGTCAAGACTAACCAACCCACATCCCACCAAATTCCACATTGCCAATCATCTTCACATAACTTTTGTGCCTCATTAGAATCAATTGAAGCAATTGTACCAGATAAAGTTTGTGCTTTTGCACAAGTATCTGGATTCATACATGAGCCAATCAGATCTGATTTTACTAAGAAATAAGCAATGACTATAATCAATTTGGCTACAAAAGTTGCTATGGCTCCTAAACCTGATTTGGAAAGAGCCCTTTTTGAGCCCCATGGAACTTTTTTCATTTCAAGGAGAAAGAAGGATGTGAGTGGAGGTAAAGATGCACAAGAAAAAATTGCACAGAATAGTTGATATCCAAAAAAATTCATAATTGGGCAAACAAGTTTCATTTGTAGACCCTTTTCTGCCACTAGAAGTGAATTCCCCCTTGTCACCATGGAAAGCAACATTTCATGCAAGCCCCTTGTGCCTTGGGGCTTGTTTAATTTTTTCTCCCCCAGCCACTGAGGGAACTTTGGTAAGTTAGCAACTACATGACTTACATGCACATAAATACAATACAGTCAAGTTAGATTGGCTTGGCCAATTGAGTTTTTTTACACATATACAGGTGAAAGTTTAAGTATATCCTTCAAACAGGTCAGGCTAAACAGCCTGGTGTGTCAGACTGCTCCAGTCACTCACCTTCCACCACATCCCTCACCCATCCTCCATTGAATTGATATCAGGACCATCATTTCTCTTCTGCAACAGGTTGTGTCCAGTACATTCCTCAAATGAAAGTTGTTTTACTGACCAAACTTTGATTGGCACAGTACATTGCTTCAATCCATTTGTGACAAGGCATCCTCTCTAGTTGCTGTTTACTCAAAGAGTTAAGTTTGGGCAACATGTAAGGGGACTAAACTAACATAGGTATGCCCCACTTAGGGCAACTCGGGTTTATATCATTAGATTCCATATGCTAGATAGCCATACATGTATTTTATACTATGAGTATGGTGTATGGGTTTGGGGATTTATTTACCTACCCTTCTGACCTGATCCAGTGAGACATCCATGTGTATCTTGTCTGAGAGCTTGTGGTCTCTGGGTGATGAGGGAGCAGGTAAGGCTGATAAAGCACTAACACGCAAAACACACAGAACAAGATCTAGGAGAACACACAAGAGATGTTAGTGGTACACCCAGAACTCTGGGTTGCAAAAAATCCTGAGCCTTGAGGACACACATACCTTGTGGGACACCTGATTCAGCCGCTGTAACATGTGTCACCATTGATTAAGAGAATTACTGTCTCTGTTGTCTGAGACGCAGAGTAGTCACATAGGTTTAAAGTATAGCACTGTGACATCCATTGCCCTAAAGACCCCATGTCTTGGTGGTTGACAGCCATAGGTGTTCATAACAATGTGCAGCCAAGAAAAAAAAGGAGTGGCCTGCAATGCCTTGCGAGCTATGCCATTGCCATACTTATATACAATGAGTGGCCACAACTGATTGTGTAAGAGTATGGCATGAGCCATTGCGTCCAACGTATCCAAACAGAGAATCCAAACCTGTCAATGTTGTCCTTATCCTGTGATTGATTGCAAAAACCAAAAATTGATTTGGTTGTTTGTTGAGGAAGATAAGTTGTGAGGCTCTAAATTTTCAGGCCTTTGCCCCTCTGACATGCAAAGTAAGGAGTTCGAGTGGCTCCCTGATTTCATGAAATTGCTAGACCATAGAGTGGTGAGCCATTTTGTGTTGCCAATCTCATCATCATAAGTCAATTCTGCTAATCTGGCCATTGCCAAGAATGCACAGATTGTGCAGTCTAAAATTGTTGATTCCTTTGAGTCAGATGTATCTCAAATGTGGTGTAATGCAACTAAATGTTTCACCATGATCATTGCATGTTTTCTAGGTTTTAAAGGCGCCAACACATCCACCTTATCAGAAGCACACACAACAGGAAAGTCATAAACCACGGCAGTGGTATATCTCTTTCCTTACAATGGACCAATCACACATAAAAAACCCACTTGTAATCATTCAATTAAATATGGGAACAATATTCAATAAGCATTTAATTGCCTTACATATCCCTTGACAAGTGTAATAGCCAATTATACATGCAACAAACCTATCTCTAATTGTTCACCTGTGTATACAGAAACACACCAAGTGTATTGGATGATACAGCATGCTGTAACATTGTTTGTACTCCCAAACCGCCCCGCTAGAATTTCATAGTTGGCCATCTGCTCATAGGGTCACCTAAATATAGAGCAAAGACTGCTGAGTGCCCACTTCCCCAAGGGAACCCCCTTGGCCTACTTACATACCCACAGGTACATTGACCACGTAAGCACCGCAACTTACCACTTCAGGGCAAAGTCACCACCTCACTCAACAAAGTCACCACCACACTCAAAAATGTCATCACCGTATCAATTAACACACCACCATACCTAAATAACTCACCACCGTACTTAGATAGCTCACAGCCTCATCACATTCTAACCACTGCGCCAATAGTTTCACCACTGCAATACCATTGAAGCAAAAATCACAACCACATGTTAAAAATCTATCTTAATGTAACATGCGTGAAAGATATGAGAAATGTCACAGTAGAAAGGTAGCTATATACTTATATTACGTCATATGCTCTCTTTCCTTCATCCAACAATTTGTGTAATAAACTTGATTCCTGGTTTCATCAATTCCTTCATTCCATTGACCAGCCAAGACCACTGACCCAGGTCTTGATATATTGTTGGATCCCAAATTTGGAATCAAGGAAATCTAAATAAATAGATTGAATTCAAGAACAAACATCAGAACCAGATAAAATCAGACTTAGATTTAATCTCAGATTCAATTGAAACCGTGAAACATCAGAAGAAACCAAACTATATTGATTAGACTTGAATTAACTAGAGACACAGCAATTGAACTGAACCTCAATCTTAAACAAAAGCCACAACAGCAACCTTATACAATGTCCCCAGAAAAGCTGATTCCAACACCAACATTGTGGAAATCAAAACCTAGGTGGTGGTGTTCTCTTTCTCTAACAACTATCATAATTCATTATATATAAAACCAAGGCAAAGACACAATCACATATTCAATACAAGCGCACAATCAGGATCAAATCATTTTATATTTTATATTCAAAAAGCTGGAAGCCATAAATCAATAATTATCCCAAATTATACTCAAGTAAAGCAGCAAAACATTATTCAAGTAAATTAAATCATCAGTATTATTAATTCCTTTACAATTCATTAGTACACTACATACAACGTATCCGTACAAATCAATACCATACATATAAAATCAACAATAAAAATGTGATACATACAGTTAGAATCAGAATAGTCCAAATAAAAAGATCAATAAATAAATAACACATCAAATAATCATGGAACATAACATATTGAAAAGTGATTAACAGTTATTTGGGTAAACAAAAAGAATAGAAAGAAAAAATAAGGGAGAGACATTCCTAGGATGAGGCTCAGATGCGAAAATGATGGAGGTTAAAAGCTTAGATAGAGAAAATACAAATAATGTAGTCAAAGTTGATCATCATCATATCAGTTTATTCCAATTGAAGAGACAAAGAAAGAATACAAATATTACATACCTAAATTAAAAGCTAAGATTGAAATGATCAAGTGAATAGACAGTTAATTTCACAAAGATTGAAATGCAATATTTAGATTGAAATGATTTAGAATCAATACCAGGGCAAAATGCTAAATTACAGATGATGATTGATGATTGATTGAAGCCAAGGTTATCAAGAAATTTATTGTAGAGAGCTCAAATCAAGACTGAATTGATTCAATTGATCTAGGGTGAGATACTGGGACAGGAAAGTGGAGGAAACAAACTTACATACATAAACCTACATACATGAGATATAAATAGATCCATCAATGCAAAAGCACCAAACAAATCTAAAATAAACAACAAGAAATCCAAGAAGAGAAAGGAAGGAGTTAGCACATATGTAAAACAAAAAACAATAGAGAAAAGCAAAAACAATACATACCTGTATTAATGATCAAACTCAAAATTAAGATCAAGGAAGACAAGAGCAAACCAAGAAGGCCAAGATGGGAGTGTGGAGAAGATTTAATCTATGGCGTCATTTGACTCAGAAAAGAACAATAGAAGAGGTAGAAAGATCTTACGCATGAAGAGGGTCAAAAATCAAATTTTAACTTTGAAAGAGTGTTCAACATCAGTTTAAGGTGGGATGGGATCAAAATTGACATTGATAAATTGCTCGGACCAAAGAGATGGAGCAAGAAAAGAACAGAGATCACCTATGTATATTAAAAAAACCAAACAAAAACCACAGCAGAAGCGAAGAATGGTGCCAAGTGCAATCAGAGTTGTTTGGTGTGGAAGAAGGGTGGTTGTGGCCCAATTGCATGAGATGGGCAGTGATAGGGTGGATCCTAGGAGATAAAAGGGCAGGTCTTGAGGGAGTTTTCTTCTTTCCTCCATAATTGGATTTTTTTTTCTATCCTTTCATCCATACTTCAAATTGTGGAGATTGTGTTTGTTATTCAAAAGTGTCTGCATTTTTTCTCTTATTTTTTGTCTTGACTGTTGAAGTGTTTTCTTATATTAAAAGTGTTCAAGTGTTAGTGCCGGGTTCATCGTATCAAGTGTTTTTTTTGACTCATTCATTGTTATTGTTATTGTGCCAAGGTGCGAATTCATTATTATCAAGTGTGATTTGCAAACTGTTGCTGTTTTCTTTGTTTTACTGAGCTCAATTGTCAAGACTTAAGCTTGTTAGAATTGTCTTGCTCTATTTCTGAACTTCATACTCAAGGTTGAGGGCAGCTCAAAAGCGCTCAGGTTTCATTCACGTCCTTGGTGGTGATTCAATCTAGCCACAGAACCACCTGCTGACATGGAAGATATCCCGAGGCAAATCAACAAGCTATCCGCCTTGCTAGCAAGTGACCACAGATTAGATGATATAAACTTAGGAGCTAGTACAATTAAATCATGCAACACAAATGACCCTTGTCCCTTTCTGCGTACTTATCTATCACTGTCCCAATCTTGCGCCACACCACTCTCCACTTCTGATGCCCTCTCTCTTATTGACTCCAGGGCAACACATAACGTCCTCAGTGAATCCTTTCCCAATGAGATGAACTTATTATCATGTGCTGGCCAAACTTCCAGGGTAGTAACTGGTTTTGATGGTTCAAGAAGAGAGGGACTGTAAAAGGTCAACTTGATCATCAAAGACAATAACTCACCAACTAATTTCATCATCACAAGCTTAAGGACACCTACGATGGCATCTTAGGCATTTCTTGGATCAAAAAACATCACAACCAAATTGACTGGACCAATGGCAGGATGACTAGTCTTCATACAGTCGTTGCAGCCACAATGGCTTTGTCTGTACCAACCACACCCTTACAAGACCCTGGAATGGAACCCGTAAGGGAAGCTAGGCAAAGTTACAAGGGGATGTGGATTGCATCAGATACGTTAGCATCCCCACAACGTGCCTGTGATTCTCCTTCTTGCCTTGACATTTTAGCAACATCAAGCATTCAACCTTTTCACCAAAATTCACAGGTTAAACCATCAAAATTTATGACAACAACCTCATACACCAACTCTGACAACACTGCGGCTGTGGAATCAGCTTGATCCTATCTGCAAAAGACCCCAAAGGGTCCTCACATTGCAGACCTCCTACACAGTCTAGCGTAGGCTGAGCCGGAGAGGGGAAGAATTACCACTCTTGAGAGCTGGTAAAACTATGGTGCGTAAAGCTGCCCTCAGCCTTTGAAATAAGATGAGATAATTCTATTTAAACTTCTTTTGTCCTTCTAAGGTTTCCCGAAACTTAATGAGACTTGCACAGTTGCTCCTGCAGCACTGCACAGAGTCTCCCGCTATTATGTACAACCCTACACAAAATTGTAACACAGAGTTATGTAATAATTTGGTGTTAACACAGCTTTGACTGCATGTGTAACAAGTTACAGGTCCAGAATCTAATGTTGGATCCCTGACTCAACCCGGGCTTGACTTGAATCCAGAGGCGGGCTGGGGATCTTGATAATTTTTCTCCTACTGAACTTTAACGTCCCATTGACTTCTTTCTCACCCAGCTCAGCACTTTCCGCTTTTCACTTGACAATTGATATGCTCACAACTTCTTTTACTATGACTATCTTAGTGAATACAGATGCTCTACTACTTTGATTCTGGTACGTCCCTTTCTCTCTATTGTCTTTTCTAATACTATTTGAATATACTAACTAACAACTTTGTCTTCACACTTTTTAGGACTAAGTCACTCGGCTATTAATAATAACACAGCCAACTCTCAACACACGCTTAGATAGATTCCCAGACACACACACTGATAGATAGATGCCCTAACCAATGGAAAGATGGATCCCCTTATATCAATTCTCTCCCCTCTTGAAGCTCAGCCTGATTTGTTCAATTCCCTCCCTACTACTTCTCTGATTGGACCTTTGCTTTACTCCGGGTTTCTGGTGATTTTATTTGGTCTCACTTCATTCTTATGTAAGTCCTTTCTTGTTGCCTCTCTGATCTCTTTCCGCCATTTACTAATTGGCTTTGCTATATCCCAGCCTCCACTTTTCTCTAATTCCCCTATTCCATCCCCTCCTCAATTTTAACACCTCCACATTCTTGTCTGCTGATTACTATCTCTTCCGCCTTTGATTTGGTCTCAACGTCATTTTAGTCTTGGCTTTTGATCATATATATGTTTATTTATTTTATTTATTTATGTTGTTGGAAGGTGCGTTATCTGCTTATTTGCTTCTTTGACTCTCTCTCCCAGTCTTCATCACTACCTATCTCGTTTCGTCCCCATCCTCTCATCTTTCTTCTTCAAGGATCCTTCTAGTAAGTTCTGTCGTCTCTTCTATTTGCTTTCTCCTGTCTTGTTTTAACTTGAATTTTTTTTTGTACTGTTTTGATTTTGGATTGAGTAGGCCTTCATCCGACCAAATCATCCACCCATGTTTTTATTAATTTGTTTTATTTACTCAGTTATTAGCATCCAACGGCTGATGGATTTTCATCTGACAGCTTCGATTGGTTTCAATACCTCCACTTCAACTTCCATCTTTCAATCAGTCTTCACCTCTCCATTTACAACACCTCCACTTGTTATTCGATCTCAACTCCTCTTCTTCACTTTCACCACCTCCATTCCTAAGTTTAGTAAGTCATCTTCTTTTCAAGAGTTCAACTAAAACTCAATATCTGTAAGTTACTCATCTGTTTGTTTGGTTTTATTTTGTTTTGTTTTCCTAGATTGATCAATTTTTTTTAGGTAAGTTTCTTCAAGTCTCCTCTACTCATCACTTTTCTTTGTTCACTCCAACCGATTCAATTTTGGTCTCCACTTTTTAGGTAAGTGATCTGTCTCCTATGATTCATTTCATCTTTTTCATTACAATTGATTTGTTCTTTGATTGTTTGATTCTTTTAGGTAATCTGGCTGATGATTTTTTTTTGTTTGTTTATTTCATTCATTTGATATTTGTTAGGTTTAGATCCGACCGATCCGACTGATTCAATTTTTATCTCCATCTCAATTTCAATTTCAATCTCCAATTCATTTCAACTCTTTTTCTTTCATTCGCTCTGACCACTTCCACTTCATACTTGATACCATCCTTTTAAGTAAGTTAATCTCCCCTCCTCTCACTTCTTATCTTTCATCTTCTCCATCCAATTGTTTCTGTACTAACTAAAGTTTGGTTTTGTTTGCTTCTAGTTATACCAATCAATCTCCTCCAACCATCAATAACCTAACCACCTCCACCTCTCAAGTTAACGCATCTATCTCATCATCCGATCAGTTTGCTTTTGATGATTTGACTTTTCTGCTCCAATTGGTTTGATCTCCTTCCCACCATCTCAGTCTGAGTAATTCATTTTTGATTTCAATTTTTGAGGTTTTAAATTTGATCTTCAAGTAAGTTTCTTCTTATATTTCTATCTTTTCTGTTTCTTTTACTAATGAATCTGATTCTATCTTTTCCTTTACTATTTGCTTATAGGTTCTATTCACCTATAGGTTGGATTTTCACACCCAATCACCTCCTACCAATTTCAATTTTGAGCTTTGATTAGAGTTACATCCATTCTCTATTCTAACTAAGATCACCAAAATCAAAGTTCTTGATTGATTCATTGTTTGAATCTTGGTCATCTCAAGTCAAGTGATGGGTTCATCATTTCAATTTTGATCATTGATTGTATTCAGATTTCATTTTACAGTTCCTTTTGCAATTCTGACCAATCAATCATCATATTCTTTATCCAGTAAGTTCTTCCTCTTCACTTTAATCCCCTCCCTTCCACTTAACTAATATCAACTTTATCTTCTGTTATTCAACATACCTAAATTTGATCCCATACCTCAACCAATCTCAATTCTACTCATCTGACCACAACTCCAATCTTATCAGCCTCAACCAATTTCAATTTTTGACCTTTTCTCAAATTTCAAGTGAGTTCTTGTTTATTTCAAGTTTGTGATCTGAACTCAAAGATACTGTTGACTTATCCATTTTGATTCATTGTATGATACTAACACCTTCATTTTGATCTTAACCTGGGTTGTATTTAGTTTATCAAATAGCAAGGATAATTTTTGATTCCAGGCTTTAATCTTTGACTTCCAGGTTATATACTGTCTTTTATTTTCTAGTAATTCTTCATTTGTTTCTGTGGTTTGTTGACATTCAAATGTATCTATTGTTCTTAAAGATGATGATATAATAATCCAAGCACTGAACCTAAACTTGTATAAGTTATACTTGGAAATTGAATAAGCCCAGCTTGTTTGAGTTGAGTAGTGAATCTTTGAGGCTCAGTTTGAAGGTAATATATCATACCAATGGTAAAAAAATGTGTTCGGGGATTTGATTGTATATTTTGATTTCCACAACATGACTCTGGAGGGGAAAGCTAGCAAAAGTGACAGGGGGGTGTGTGCCAACTGAACATGCTAGCATCCCTGGGATGTGAGTCCAATAACCCCGTCTCTCCATTGAATCCTGAAGCAGTTGACCAATGTATTCTGACCCTTCATAGCTCTTTGACTGCAAGTGTCAAGTCCGCAAAGACGTCATGGTAAACTTCTGCACAACTAGCCACCAACCTCAAGATGAAGGAGCCAGCTGAAACGGTGGAAGAAGCCGCCCCGGAAACCATGTATCCTTGAATGTGATTGTTTTGATTTTGAAGTAGAAGCTGTATTATCTCAATACTGTGAAGCAGACAAGGCGCTGCATCCGGTGGCATATTTAACAAGATCATAAGTTCAGGCCAAACATGACTATGATTTTTGACAAAGAATTCCTGGCCATTGTTGTATCCTTCACAGAATGGTGTCATTACCTAGAAGGTAATCTAAATTGACTAGAGGTTGTTGTGTACACGGAACACAGGAGCCTTGAATCCTTCATGACTACAAAGCAACTAATTAGAAGACAAGCACTGTGGGCCAAGACCTTAGCACACTTTAATTTTGTCATTGAGTTTAGGCCTGGACAAAAAGCCACTAAACCCAGTGTGTTATTGAGACGGCTGGACCTTGCACCAACTCAAGATGAAAAATTGACATTTGGACAACTATTAACAGCAGAAAATATGACAGATGATTTGTTCATGATTGAGGTACCAAGTTATGAGTGGTCCTTTAATGACAAAGATGTGGAACTCTAGAATGCAGCCCATCGGTTGGAAGTTGACGTATTGGGAGTATCAGACTTATATGCAGAGGAAGATACTGAGAACATGGAAGAGTTGGTAACAGACCAGACAATAATTGATTTTGGCCCCTGCTATTTGCCGCCCACCTGGGGCCCATATGGGCGCTGTCATCTAGCGCCCATATGGCAATATGGGCGCTATAAATCTTACAATAGCGCCCATATTCTCCAAAGGGGATGTAGGCGCTATATTTTGGCACCTACATCTTTTTTGAAGGATATGGGCGCTATATTCTGGCGCCCATATCCCTAGGCGCTAGAATCCAGCGCCTATCTTGACAGGGGCGCTGGAATCCAGCGCCTATAACCTTACATTACTGATCTCTATGATCCTTGTGGAGATGGTCATTGTGGTTTCCATTCTATAGCTCATTCACTTGGAATATTTGAGGAAAATGCAATGATTTCAATTAGACAAGCAATGGTTGCAGATTTAGATAAATTTCATTCAGAATACACAGAATATTATTGGCAGGGTCCAGGTTTAAATTCAAAAGCAAAGAAATCACACACCAAGAAAGAACTCAAAGAAAAACAAGCACTTGTGACAGAATCATACCTTACTCTATTGACACAGAACCTCGATACAAACTCAACTGAACCGGTCATGTCTTTCTTTTGGTTTGAGTCAGTCAGTATGGGCCAGATTGTATCCAATACTTTTGGTAGACCTTTGGTGATTATTGGTACCTATCCAATGGCATGTATGACTTTCTTTCCATTTTCTTGCAAAAGAACCTTGGCCAACTCTCTTCCAATTGTTCTGGGATTTGTGAACACAGATCATTGGGTTTCTCTCACTTTTTCTTCTCATTCCCCTTCACCTTTTCCAAATACTTCTCAGTATATTACCACACATCAGAGATGGGAGAAAGTGGTGGGAAGAAATGCTGCTAGTTGGAAAAAGGATGATTTTATGAACAGTTGTTTTGATCTTTGGGATGAAAAGATGGTGGAATGGGAAGCATCTAAGGATAAGAAGGAAGTTACGGAAAGAGTTACTACCAGGAGTTCAAAAAAAAGAATGTCTGTTTGTATTGATTTGATTTGATTTTGTATTTTCTTTATCTTTGCAAAGTGTTGGATTCAATTTTCACTTGGTTCAATTTTATCAGTTTTTTTGGATTGGATCCCTTTGCCTTGTGAAATTCAGCGCGCACTTGGTCCATAAAGCCTGGAACAGTTGAGCTGTCCAGGAAATGAGCACGTAAAAATGGCGCCCATATCAGTTGAAGTCATATGGGCACTACTTTTTAGCGCCCATATTGTAGGCGCCTTGAAAAAGCGCCTACACAGCACATACTTTTTGTAGGTGCTATAATTCAGCGCCTACATTATGGGCGCTGAAAAGTAGCGCCCATATGTACATTCCCCCATATGGGCGCTATAATTTAGTGCCCATATTTGCACATAGGCGCCGCAATTTAGCGCCCATGTGCAGCTAGGCGCAGCAATTCAGCGCCCATATGGGTAGACGCTATATGGGTGCTGTTTTCAGCACCCATATTGCCATATGGGTGCTAAATTGCGGCACCTATGTGCAAATATGGGCCCTAAATTATAGCGCCCATATGGGCCCGGGGTGGGCGGCAAATAGCAGGGGCCTTGGTTTTAATCAGAAAACAAAGGGGGGTTGACACAGTGCCTGTGGCAAAAGCCCCCAACATTGGAGCCCTACACTGTCCACAAGTATCTCAAGGTTTTGTGATTTTTGTTTTGCAAACGTCTACACACGTGAGCAAAGGGAGCAGACAGGATGAGTTTTGCCTAGGCTGTAGTGCTGATAGCAGAGCAGGTGTTATACAGTGCTTGAAAGGGGATACTCTGTAAATAAGAAATCTACAAAAAGTGTCTGAGACTGCCCTTTCAGAGAATCATCAACAACTGGACTTTGTTGTCAAAGTATCCTGATAACAGAGAAATATAACCAACACTTGAATTGCTGAAAAAAGAATAAATATAGACTTTATAAGGCACCAGAGAAATTAACTCAGCACTTCTTTAGTGTTATTCCCCATGAAGCTCATAGCTTTTAAACACAGAATAAAATAAGTTCTCTTATTATTTAATAAGGGCAGTTTAAGTGAACTAATGACTGTTTAGTGACTTTATAATGATAAAAGACAACTAACCTATTTCATAGATAAAGAAAAGGAGAAAAAGAGAAAACTGGCACATAGACACAGGCTTTTTATATTTGATTTGCATATTTAAAATTGATCAATTCCTTACAAATTCGTAAAAAAATAATTCTGATAGTGGTAAACAGCTATGATGTAATTTGATTCAACTTCTAAAACCTTTATTTTCCACCAATAGAACTTTATTAATTGTTGCTGTGTGGATTACTGATCATTGACTCCTCATTTGATGTGGTTTTCCGTATTTTGATTCATTTGATAGTGATTTTATCTTTTCTTATAATTGTTTGCTGTGTACACACCTTATCTCCACTTATCTGCTTTATTACATATATTATAACTATTTGTTTATTATGTAATTTACATGTAATCTGAAATGATGTGTTAAAATAGTGTATTGTATATGTAATTCAATTTTATTTTAGTCTAATTGATTCTAATTTACTTGTACTGAACTACATGTAAGTTTTAATCTCATATAAGAATATGTTCAAAGTGTGTAAAAATCAAATTTCAAATTATTTTTCCCCAATTTCTTTTAATAATACCCTTATAATTGATTATTACCCTTGTACACTTATTTATACCCTTATAGATCATAACACACCCTTATATTTTAATCAAAAACCCTTATATCTTTCAAAAACTATCCTTCTGATTTAAAAATTTGCCGAGTTTTCTTATTCTTTATTTAAAATTTTGAAAGATGATAGTTAGTTTAAGAAATTGATCAAATCGATTCAAAAATCAATTTGTTCAATTCTTCTTTTTCTTCTGATTTCATTTTCTTTTTTTGAATCATTCATTCATTCAATTCATTTTCTTTTTAATTAATTTTAATAAAGTATAACTTTCAATTTGAATTTAAATTTAAATTTGAAAACAAGTCAATTGTCAAAAACAATCACTGTTTTAGATTTTGTCTGTATTGATTCTTCTTGTTAATTTGAAATTTGATTCTTTGAATTTTGAATTTTTCTTTTTTCAATGATTCTTAAGTTTAAAAATAAAATTGCTTAAAATAAACAATCAATTGTTTTAATTGAGCAATCTTGTTTATAATTTTGAATATAAGTAATTTCTGTTTTGAAAATGTTCTTCTTTTTTATAACTCAATCAACTCTTTTATGTATTTATTCTAATTTTGAATTATTTCTAAAAAGATTGAGTAAATAGTTTCTCTTTTTGATTAAATAAACTTTCATTAAATAAATTCAAAAGATCTACTTCAAATTCTTGAATCTTGAATTAGGTTCTAATAATAAAAGAGTCATATCTAAAATTACTTTTGATAATAAATGAGTCCTATATGACTAATAATTTTAAAATGGGTTTTTTGAATTTGGACTCTAGTCAATTGTGAAAGTAGTTATTTTAAAATATAATAAATAAAAACATGAAATTTTTTCTTCATTGAAACACATAAATATCTCATAACAATGCCAAACTTATTAGTCTGAGTCTAGCTCAGGCAGACTAGCAGACACGCAGACACGCAGCCCTGAGTGCTCAGTGTTTCCACCTGACTGCCCAGTGTTCCGGACTATACGCCTGAAAGCTGACTACAACCACCAGCATCTCATTACATCACTAAAGGGTCTTTGGGCAAATTTATGTAGTTTTTGTGAGCTCCACCGGTAGTCCACAGCACAAGACCCTGCTCCAGTGTCACACAAGACCCTGCTCCAGTGTCACCACGGGGAGCTGAGATGTGTTGTACCAAATGGAAACTTGCGGCAATCAACCGCGGACACCACACAGCTACTCTGATGCCAAAACATGTGTCAGAGAGAGAGGGTTGCGTGATGTCTATCACAATATCTATGCCCTTCAAACAATGAACAGTCTGCTCAAAAGGCAGTCAATTCAATCTCTCATTCTATTTGCTTTTGATTGCGCGTCACCTTTTGATACTCTTGAATTCATATGAATCCGGGACAACTTTGTAAAGCATACAAGAATATTGGCCAAAGAGGTCAACATGTTTTTGTCTTACGCGTTTGCAGACAGAAAAGAAAACACAACTCCAAGCAACGAGAAGATTGAAAAGAAGAAGACCTATGATATTCCCTTTTACACTGTCAGTTTCAAATCCGCTGCGCTCGTCTATCAAAGTTTGATTAGAAGTTGCCATTCATGAAAAATAAGTCTCCAAGCCCCTCTCCACCAGCGCACACGCTACAGTAGTTTCTCCTTGAAGGTAGTTTCAGAACACAATGAGTTAAAAATCAAGAGAAGATCAAAAATAGTCTCCACTGTTAGTTTTTGTTGTTGTAGGAGATATGATTCATAAAGTGCATATGATGAATTAGAAGTTGTTTCAAATGGTAGTGAAGTTTGAGGAAGTGTGCCCTCTTGTTACATATCAAAAACATTTGAATGAATAAGATATGATCTTTTTAGCAATATTCTCATTCATCCATTCATGTTGTCCAGCGTCTTTTTCTCTGGTCCTTGCCCCAGTTGTCTAAGGTGTGTATGTGTAGGGCGTTTTTTTCCATCCATTCTACTTATTTATCCGCATATTCTAAAGTACTTGACATGACCCTAATAGGTATTCAGTGTGCTGATTCAAGGTTGAATGTAGTCACCATTGATAAAGGGATCCTTGAGGATCCTTGGTATTACATAGCCATCAATAACACCTGCGTTTGCCTTTCAGTTGCATAAGGTGGAGTGATATCATGTTTAGAGTGATCTTGAACTTTGCTTTGGAGTTGATCTCTGAGAAAGTATGCCAATCATTACTTTAAACTTGGCCTGTTCTCTCAATATATAGTCCTTTCAAGCTGGGTAGGGAACTTCATACATCAGGTGGAAGTTACATGCTGTGGCATAGGGGTGAATGCAGTGAAAACTGTAGCATGGGGCTGTAGGTGTTGAAAGGCTTCTGAAACTGATCACTTTGGTAGTGGCATGAAAGATATGTGGTGAAATCTTTCAAATACCCACTCAATTTTGGTGAGCCTGTGATCTTCCTTTTAGACTTTGGTTGCTCTCGGTGTGGTGATCATTCCGTCTCCTCCTTCTGCCTCTTTTTATATTTCATCCAGGGCCTCTTACTCAACGATCACATATCATCTTACTCACATAGTCACAGCTCAGCGGGTTTTTTCTACTCAAAGATCACGTATTTACGGTTTGAGCTCGATCTATTGTTTTTTTTTCATTCTATCTTATTATCATTCAAAGAAAGCATACATATAAGGAAACCAAACAAGCTATACAACAACCTCTAAAAAGAAATAGGAGAATAACAATAAGATTAAAATTAAGAGAATCGAAAAGAATTGAGATTAAGAAAGAAAAAAAAAAGAGAGGGGTGAAAATTGAAGAGGGAAGATTAAGTTAGTAATAGTATAGATGAGAAAGCAATGAAGAATACGTTCGTACTTAGATTGGGTTCGGGCGAGATAAGATCAGAAGAAAAGAAAGGAAAAAGGGGAGATGATAGAGTTTAAGAAGATCGGTCGGATTGAAATCAAACTAAGATGGAATGGAAGGCTAGAGCGCAAAAAAAAAGCGAAGGTTGGGAAAGACGATAAAGTTAGTTAAGAAACAGGATAAGACGGAGAAATTGACAAGAGTACTTACAGAAAAAAAAAAGGGAACTGGGATCAAGGATGACAAAAGATCTCAAAGTAATGCAAAAGTTAAAAGAGATCGATCGGAGTATAATGTGAAGGTTTTTGAATCGAAGGAAATCTAAAAAAAAAAAAAAAGAGGAAAAACCGATCAAGAAAATTTAGAATCAATGATCACAATAGTTTAAATGAACAATGAGAAGATAAAAAAAAATAGAAGGAACTTACAATTGAAAGTCGAGATTGAGGTGAGATCTGACATCAAAAGGTCGGAATCGTGATAATGGAGTTGAGGCGGAGAAGGCAACGTTCGACTAAAAATGGAAGATTGGGATTGAGAAAAGGTTAGATCTGGTTAGAACACAGCAAACTAGAAAGCAAACGGAATAGAATACAGTTAGTACAGGAGGACAAGGATGAGCGATAAAGAAAGAGATGAAATTGCGTACTTTAAGTTAAATAGAAGCCAATCAAAGATCATTGGAAGTCCGTATACGTCGTGATATGAGTAAGAACGGAATGAGAGAAGGATGAGAGGAGGAGATGGCGGCCGAGTTGTGGTTGAGATTAGGGAAAGAATATAAAAGGGGGTCGATCTGGGTGTTTTTGGAGAGGGGTTCGGTATCGGTTATCTGTTAGTATCAAAGTAGTGATTGAGTCCGTCTGTGTGCGTTTTCTTTTTGTGTTAGTGTTGAAATTGGTTATTAGTTTAAATTTTTTTATTTTTTTGAGCGTCTTAAGAAGTGAATCACAGTTCTAAATAGAATTATTGAATTAAGAAAAAGTGTTAGTCGGGTAAAATCAATTGTGATAGATTAGAGAAGGGACTTACTAAGTGGGTGTTGTAGTAGACTATTAAATCGTTCAGTTAGTATTATATTGAGTGTTGTAGTTGCTGAGCTCGGTCAAAAGGAAGTCTTCCAATCGCCGTGTTGGGAGCAAAATCCGCCAAACGTCGTCAACCCGCCTTTAGATTCGAGATAAGGCCGGGTCGAGTCGGGTTCCTAATATTCAGGACCAGACCTGTAAATCAAGTGTTACACCTGTAAAATTTCAACAAAAAAATTCAAATCCCCATTCCTCCGCACTACAACCTTGTAAAAGGTTGTGTGTAGTACCGTCAGACTCCGCCTAACCCTGTTAATTCAACTGCGTGGACCTCATTAGGTTTCGGGGAACTTTTCATTAGTAAAGGAAGCATAGTAGAGTTGTCCCATCAAAATTTAAAAAGGTTGAGGGCAGCTTTATAAGCACCGTAGTTTCACCCGCTTTACAAGTGGTGATTCTTCCCCTCTCCGGCTCAGCCTACGCTAGACTGCGTAGGAGTTCTACATCGGTTGCTAATTTGTGTATTAAATACAAGAGAGCAAGTGAAGTGTCCTTCCCTCAATCTCTGATAATATTTTTCTCCTTCAAAATCAAATTCCACTCTAGAATCTGTGATTCTGCCTTCTCCTCATCTTGTGCCTGCCAAGTTGAAACCTTCAGTCCGTACAAGGGATCAAACCTTTTGAATCGTGTTGAACTCTCATTTTTCAAGTAGATCACACTCTGACTCCAAGGACGTAAAGGGTAAAACTAAATGATACAATGCCTGACAATCATGCATTCTCTGAAGCAGTCCACTCTATCACTATTCATCTCCAGGTCACTTCTTTGATGATAGCATAGATGATTAGATCTTAGTTGTACATTGTAACTTCTCTTTCTGCATCTTTTCTGATTGAGATTTTGTCTCCTCTAAGATAACATGCACAAGAGTGGCCTTCTTTGGGCAGATGGTTTACCTCAACAGACTCTTGAACGGGCCTCAGAGTTGGACCACAAAACAAAAAGTAAGTGTAATCTTCAAGATGTGATGTACCGGTCCACCTAAGTCAATATCCAGGTCATCTGATTTGTACCATGCAAAAAGTGGCTAACAAGCATTGCCTGGTAGGACCTGCAGATGCTCAAGTTGGGAATTCAACTACAGATGAGGGTGAGCTTATCTTCACTTATGTCTTGTTAATTTAAGTTGATCACAAGCTCACTGATGTTTTTAAGAGTTGTCTTTTGTACAGATTCAATTGAAATTATGAACTACAAAATAAGCAGCTGCCATGGGTTGGGCCATCCCCATCAACCAAAATCAGTTGACTTGGCTGGGAATCCCACAGATTGTACTCATAAAATGGTTGCCAATCATTTGATCAGGATTGAAGATGAGCCGTTTGCATCAAGTAGAGTCATTTTCCATAGATGCAGTTACATCCTTTCTATGGTAGCTTGAGACTAAAACCTCTTTCTTCCTCACAGCTTTTTGGGGTCTTTCCTCTTCTTCTGAAGTTGCTGGTGGATTTGGATCCCACCGCTCAGCCAGGTATGCCACTGAAGCCATCCTCAAAATCCACAAATTCAGATCGTGGTCACCAACCCCTAGTTTACAAAATCCTGTTTCTGAAACTGCCAATCAACTTCAATCACTACTGCCAAGGCTTTGAAGTCAATTGGCATCAATCAAAAGTTTTTGAGATCCTGCTTCTGGCACTCCCATTTGACTGCAATCACTACCACCAGGATGCATCTCCAAGTACTCTGCTTTTGGGGCTTGCAAGAAACAACATCAAAGCCAATTGGAATCATTCAATGAAAACTTTCCGGGTCCTGATTCCAGTCCTGCTAATCCACTAGAATCTTGCTCTCCTTTGAAGCCGGCAAGAAACAACATCACTTTGCTCCAAACCCACCTTGTAGCGCTCAAGATTAGGCACCTGAATCTGAAAATCAAATGTGGACTTCTACGTCTAGAGAAATCAGTCGATTTAAGTCACCACCATCCATTAGTGGCTCAAAGTCCTCTTCTTTTCCGGCACAAAAATCTTGCTCAAAAGATCTTGCTTCCGAAGTTACCTATGAACTTCAATCACACGTCTCACAGAGCTCTGCTCCACATTCAGCAATGAAACAAAATCAATCTAGATATTTGTCACCTGACCAAGATCTTGAAAGGTCCAATGTCTCTAACAAGGAAATAGATCAGCTATATGACTCCTCACCACAACTTCAGATCACTCGAGCATTACCTGGCTCCCCGCTTTTGTCTATTCAAAAGGTGCCAATTCCTCAAATAGATCTCATGTTTGAGGTTAATGTTCCTTTAGAAACACAACTTAAAGAATATGATAATGAAGAAAAGCAAGGTTAGTTGCCAAGAGCTTTTATCCTCCGTGATAGGGAGTTGTGACGGCTGATTCACTGAAGGGATGTGTATATAAGGTAGTAGACTGTTAATAAAGCTATTGTAGGATAGGCATTTGAACAGTTTGATCTTAATACCACCACACAACTGACCCGATGAAGAAAATAGGTACGCCGTGGAAGAAAGATCCCTCATCAAAGGGAGAGGTGGAAATGGACCTCTCAAGGGCCCGGCAATAGAGTTTCTGTCTTCCGGTGATATGTATGAACTTAATGTGCGGCTTGCCATGTATTCTGATGATAGGATGAATTCTTTCAAGGCCTAGTACAAGATAAGTCCTTTGGCATTGGAGCAGGTCAATGAGAGGATCCTGAGGGTTCAAATAATGGCTCCTTTCTGAAACAGATGATATGAAGGTTGGTATAGACTCATGATCTGATGTAATCCTATGTCTGTCTGTATCAAACATCCGTGATGGTACCTTCAAGTAAGACATTGGGGTGGTTGATGATGTGAGCAGCCACTGAGGTACTGTTAGATCCTGGCTATGAAAGAGTTGTGAGGGTCGGTCTAGTGAGTCAATTGGATTGGGTGATGGTGATGACATGTTCTTGCTGTTTAACTGGTGGGAGCTAGATGGAATAGGCAGAGCTTGTAACAGGATTGTAGTGCAAAAACTTGAACTCTGGTCATGATATTTGGGTTATGGGTAACTGTCTCCTACATGATGGAAGCTATACATCAACAACAAGATTTTGTAATGAGTGTGAAAAAAAAGAATTACCAAGGCTTGAATCCTGCACAGTACAACTTTGTACCTCTCTCCCACCTTTTCCTATTTCTGGAAAACAAAGGGAACTGTGATTTTCTGAAATCAAGTCAAAGGTATATGGAGTTTGTATACATTTATCTGAACTGGTGTACACATGAAGTGCAAATGCTCTTGATATTTATGGTGCCTAGTATCACCAAATGATCAGAGGGATTTGTCTTGTTGGTCAAAATGCTGATATTGAGCTGATAGATTCTAGCACCGTCAAAAGGCCACTGAAAACCTCAAATCTTTACAAGTAGACTGTGGTGAATTTGGGTGGCTCAAGTCAAAGTTTTCTTGCGGGGACCGGGATTTTCAACACTTAATATTTTGGACCAGAACACTTAATTTCCCAAATTGTTCCAGTCAGTTACTAGATCTCTATCAAGGTATGGCATATAGTTGTTATGATGGACCAAGGCTTGCCATTTGAGTTGTTCAAACCCGATGTGGAAATCTAATTTTATGAGGCCTTTGGGCACTCTTTTTATAGCAAGAAATGCATTTTTTTTTTTTTTTAATTTTTTTTTTTATTCTCACTTGGCTCAAGGGGTCTCATCTACAATCACAAGGCAAAATTTTTGCACTCTTCCTTTGAAATTACATCATTTAAATATTTCATTACCATCTAAGCTCATGTTCTTAACAACAACACAAAAAGGAGGAAGAAAATAAAAAGGAAGAAATGAAATATATTAAAAAGAAAATTGAAGAGTGGAAAAAAATCAAAATTTAGGGTGTTAATCAAGAGAAAGAAAGAGGGTACTTAGCTGGGCAAAAGAAACTAAACAAGATGAAAAGGAAAAAAAAGACTTACCAAACGGTCAAAATCGATCGAACAATCAATTTTGATTGCTTGGGAAACCAATGAGGCAAAGGCAAGGCAGGGATGATGGCGGAGTAGTTGAAACAAGAAGGGAACGTCCACGGCGTTTGTTTTGATTCGGATCAAATTGAACAAGCTAGAACAATCTAAAAACAAAAGGAATAAAAAATAAAAAATAAAAAAAAATAAAAAAATAAAAGATGAAATATCAGCATTGAGTCAAGAAGAGGTCAGAAGATTGAAAGGAGAAAGACGTATTGGAACTCACCTGATAGGTTAGGGTAGAGAGGGTGGATTCGGGTATAAAAGAACGAACAAACATTTGTTTGTTTGTAGTTCCGGAGGTTTCTTTTTGTTTTTCATTTGTTTTTCATCTGGCCTTGATCTCTGAATTGACTGGAGTAGGACTAAAGAAAGGAAAGGATAAAAAAAGAAAGGAAGAAAGATTAGTAGGAAAGAAAGGAAAAAAGGGAAGTATTCAAAAAGAAAGACTTACCTTGAGTGTATAAGGGTTATTGAAAACCCTTGTATTGGTGATTTTCAAAAGTCCTATAAAGGAATTTTGGATATTAGATTTTTTTTAATTTTTAATTTGAATTTTTTAGGTTTCTGACCAAATAAGTCAGAAACTCAGGTTTTAAGTAGTTAACGGGGGTTTTAGGCAGTTACAGGTGTAACTGCTTAGGTTTTGAACGTAGTAGGACATGTGGGGTAGTTTTGGGAAAGGTAGAAGTTGGAGAATAAGGTTTTGGAGGAAAAACAAGGTTTTATTATTTTTTCTCGTGCTGCGGGAAGGTTTTAAAAGGACTCAATTGGAAAAGCATATTAAGAAACAGCTTCTTTACATCTGTTTTTGAATTGCGGGGCCTTTTTGGGGAATCTTAAGACTGAACTATAGCTTGTAGATTAGATTTACAAGGTTAGAAGCTTATTTTTGGTGGTGTTACTGTTGGAAGAAAGAGTTTTGTGTATTTCAAGGGCAGCTTAACAGCACTTTAGTTACAACTCCTGGAGCTTTATACCCCTTGAGTTAGTTTCTTCCCCTCACAGCTCTGCCTGCGCTCCACAGCGTAGGAGTTCTACACCGGATTGAATGGTGTCTGGGGGTGATCACAATGAACACTTGAATTGGTATGCATAGCAGGGGAGCTAAAATAGTACCTTCCGATTTGCTTCTAGGACCTAAGAAACAAAATTTGTGTGCGGGGAAAAGTAAAGAATGAAATAGAAGTATTCAAAGTATGATCTTCTGGATTCTTCTCTGTTAACTGAGTCAAATTCACAATCGGAACTTCAGATTTTTACCTTTTGCTCAAAGTTCAAATTCAAAAATATTAACCTTCTGACTTTCAGCTTCATTTTCACAAGACTAAGAGTCATCAAGAGTCAGTTTTTTGTTATATTGTACATTAACAGAGGTGGTGGGTTTCTTTGATCACTGGGCTTCTTGTGACAAAGCATTGATTGGTGCTTTCAGCACCAAACGTTGGGGAGCCTGACCCAAAATTGTAGGAGGATGGATTGTTTCCATGTCACGCAGATGGTTTCTTGGGTGGTGATGAGTGTTGACTGGCAGGGGGAGGTTGAAAGATGGGTTGATTCCAAGCTGTATGAAAGAAAATAGTTTGGTTGATAGGGGGGGCTAGTTGCAGCAATGAGCCAGTGTCATTGATAGCCAAAAGCTGCTGGACTACATCCCCGGCTGGTGCCATTTCAGCAGCATGCCTCTTTTCATTGCGTCAATTCCCTAGAGGCAAGAGGTAAGATCAATTCTTTAGACATGGGCTGCAAACAAAATTTAAAACCATGTCACAACCTTATTGGCCAATGGGTAAGGCTGAGATCTTGGTGCTGCGCTATCCAAAGTTGTCACTCAATTCTGTCCTGACCAGGATTGACATAACAAATCAAATGATTCATGAGTTGTTACACTAAAGTCTTGTTAGATCCTCACAACATATGTGGCTTCTGCTTGTACGCTGCAGTAAAATCAGTGGCGTCTTGACACTGGCTGTAAAGAGTGAAGGTATTCAGAGGCTTTTCAGCCTGAATGTATCCCAAGCTTGAGTCACTCTCATTGAGAGAGTCTGGTGAATGTTTGCACCGGTGGAAATTGATTACCAATCCCAATAAACAAATAGATCAGCAAGGGTTGGTGCAAAGATACAAACAGTCAGGAAAGACAAATCACATGTACCATGGTGGGTCATGTCCATTCCAGCTAGAGGTGGCTCATCCATAATCATGTCCTTTTCTACAATTGAATTACCAGCTGCATTACGAGCCTCAGTAATATCTGCAGTCTCATTAATATCTTCAGGGGCATTAAAGTCCTCTTCCATTCTGAAATCATACATATCATCTAGTTCATCCAGACTGCGCAGACCTCCTGGAAGTCCTTTAACAAGGTAAAGAACGTGGGACAGCATCAACTATATGTTTTCCAACTACAGTCACTCAATTAAATTGTTTACATACTTGACTTCACAAGGGGAGAAATGTATGGATGAATTTGAGCGGGTTGAGGCATGAGACAAGAAAAATTTGGTTCTATCAATTCATTGTTTTATAATTGTGAAGGGCAGGTATATTCAGACTAATATGCTCTGAAGAGTCAAGATACACCAAAGCTCTATGAAGAGGGACTGATCCATGAGAGGCAAGTGATCAAGAGCAGATCAGGACAAGAGATTGAATCAGAATTGAAAGTTGGTCAACTTAGCACAGATTGTGCCTGATAAAGTCTGTGATTCTTTGAGGGATGAAGGAGAGGTTAGTGCTAGGAAGATTCTTGTTAACTCACAAAGAATGATGTAGCTGCAATCCGGCTGTAGAGCGCTTAAATACAAAGGTACAAGTTAGGTCCATAGTAGAACAAACAAAACATCATAATGTAGACAAAAGATCTGCTACTGGGCAGAATACAACAGATTTGCATACATTTGAGAGGTGTGGTGGGATGAAAAATATTTGATAGGATATGATCAAATACACCTTAGATACTAATGGAAGGGATATTTCTATTCTAAATCTTCCAATTCACAATAGGAGGACAAACGTTCAAACATCCACAGTTTACAAGCAAGAGAGAAAACATGTCGTCAGTATACAACACAGCCCTTTCAACCTAGTGTCAGTTTTGGCTTCCCTGTCAATCACAGAGAGTGATTGTGTGCACCTCAAAGGATGCATCATACCTTTCATTTAGAAGATTACTGTCAAACAAGTATGGACCTGATCTCATGACTATGTCACACCAAATGAGCCAAAGATTATGCAGTACAATGTACCAGTTGGACTACATAAATCCTTTGCTATATTTTGCCTATGTCTCAAACTCAAGATATTGAGAGTGGTACACTGCTGACAGGGAGAAGGACCTTTGGACAAGGATTTGGCCTTCGTGATACCACAATATTTTTTGGTAAAGATAATAGAATCTTGACATTTAATCATACAAGTTAAAGGGACACCTTCCTTGCTTATGTGGAATATAGCTCAATTGCACACTCTGATGAGGGGGCATTTGTCACTGGTACCCCCACCTCACAGACAAGAGGCAGAGGTCTGGATGAATTACATACTTCCCTGACACTGCAACAGACAATCCAATACCCAACCCCAATTGAAAACCAAAATCCCTGATTAACTCTCCACAACAGTCACTCTGTCGTTGATGAATCAACAGATATTCCTAGCCCCAAGGCAGTGCCAACAGCAGCATCCCAAATACTTATTTTCACTATGCACAGCAGTTTCCATCATCAGCAGACACCGCCGGTGTGGAAATCAGAATGGTCCAATTGTAATCTTGATTTGAATTTTAACTTAATTATTATTTTATTTTGAAATATCATTTTTTTATCATTCCAATTATTGATTATTTTATTTTTAAATTTATTTTATATTCACTTTATATTATATGGATTATTATTTTTAATTTTTTTATTATAACTTCACAATTATGATTTTTAAAACAATAAAAAATTTCTGATTTTATTTTTTACCTTATTTTCTTACATCTCAAATTTTATGATTAATATTCTATTTTATTTTATTTTAATTTAATTTAATTTAATTTAATTTAATTTAATTTAATTTATTTTATTTCATTATATTTTATTTTAATTTATTTCACATCCAGGGCAAATTGGCGGATTTTCTGGTTTTTGTGGTTAACAACTGAGTTTTAGGGTGTTTTGTGTGGTTGAAAGTTTGTGAATGGTTAATTTGTGTGCCATCATTTTGTTTCTGAATTTTCTGTTGAGTTGTACAAATAGAATATTGGTGAATTTGTGCTTGAAGTTGAAATTTTGAGTTTGAGGGTTGATTTTGTCATTTGGCAGACTTTTGATCTCTAAAATGTGTCATTTGATGTTTAAAATGGGATATTTAATTTTTTCAATGTGTTGTCTGATGTTTACAATGTGTTGATTGATGTTTACAATTTGTTAATTGATGTTTACATTGTGTTATTCCATGTTTACAACATGTTATTCCATGTTTACAATGTGTTATCTGATGTTTAAAATGTGTAATGAGGTCAAAGTTCTGCCAAAAAAGCTATTTTAGGTTCCTTTGATCAAATACCTTCTTGTTCTTGAGCAAGTCATCATCAATTGCTCACTCCGGGTGCAGACTCATAGGTATTGATGCTGCAGATGGTTAGCCACACACCTCTGGCTACCCGCTCCCTTGGGTCAAAGCTGTTAGGAGATGGGTACTTCCTATTGTAAACAGTTCAAAGACCCCCCTTCCGACACACCAACTCAGCTGCCGCGTCAAATTCAAATATTCATTTACAAAACTCCTACTACAAGATATGATCCCATGAACCTCCTTGAACAAGCAAACATCAAACACACAAGATACCTTCATGCAACACAAGTAACAAGTAGACATGACTTTGATTGATAAGGTGTAGATATAATGATCTGATTCTCCCTGTTGAAGATTATTGTTGGACTCTTGAGATTATTCATGATCACTATAAAATCATTGTTGGAGAACATGGCTTTTTGCATGATCAAAATTCAAAGGAAGCAATCTTTACTTTCAACCATGAGAATATTAAGACTCAAGATCCAAAACCTGGAAGCCACTTCAATATTGAGTGACAAGATCTACAGGGTGCTATTTCTAGAATTTTTGATAATAAAGAAAAAAACTTTACTATTCCAGTGAATCAAAATGGGGCAATGCTTGGAGGAACCCTAGGTGTATTTGGCTATCATGCTTCATATGATGATATGATAGCCATGGGAGGTTATGTCACTGAACCAAGCATCACAAAAGAAGAATACAATGATGTGATTTCTGAACTGATCCCTCTTGAAAATCATCTTGGTACTTGCTTTCGTGAATTAGCCCCAACTGCATTTTCAATTCACAAGAAATACTTGATTTGCATCAAGAACCCTCAACATTTACACAATCTATTGAAACTGGACAATGTGCTGCAAAGTATTTTTCTGGAAATCTAGCTTTTACATATAAGAACTTTCATAACAAGGCCCACATTGATAATGATAAACGTGAACACACCTACTGTATCTGGGTACTGATTTCTAGTAGGAATGGCCAAATAGTCACAGAAGCTGAGGGACTTAATGTTGAGGGTGGATATTTTGTTTACCAGAGTATCGAATTACTTTTTATACACCTGGAAATGGACTACTGCAAATGGTTTGGAGTGGTAAAAGGCTTCATCATCAAACAATGCACTCACAAGAATCACTCTATACTTATCTTGGACGCTCTGGCCAACTGAATCAAAACCTGGCAGCTATACCAAAGAATTTGGCAGCAGGTGAATCATCTGGGACATTGATTGCTGATCCTGAATACCTAGTTGAACATCAAAAATCCAGTGAAAAGAGGAAAAAGAGGGAAAAGTAGCATTATCCTAGGATTGATTTTTGATATTTTCTTGAATACTTTGTTAAATAAAAAGCTAGCCTTCAATTATGCCATTGGTGATTCTTTTCATCAAATGTGTGTATAGGAATTTGGTAAAGTCTTTGTTGACTCAAGCTGGAGACTAATGTGATTCATTTGATTTCAATACCTTTTAGTCTTGCCTCATGAAAACATTGGATTTGTGATTTTTTCAATTTCATGGCTTTGGTTTGTTTTTTATGGATTTGCATAGCTTCCCATGGGTTGGGTTTCTTCATGAGGGCTTTGAATTCTTTTGGTTTTTTGAGGGTTTGAATTTTTTATCAGGCTTTGATTCATTTTTCATGGCTTTGCATTATCATATTTTTCTCAATTCCTCTAAATTGTTTTTTAGAAGTTTAAATTTCCTTTCAAATCTTTAATTTTGATTTTTTGCCTTCAGAGTTTTATGTAGCTTTCATGGCTTTGGATCATTTTCTCAAACTTTGAATTCAATTTTTTAGCTTTCAATTAACTTTCATGGCTTTGAATTCTATCTTAAAGCTTTAAATAACCATCCATAATTTTAATTCTTTATACTTCAAAGGCTTTGAATTTTTTCAATCATTTTAATGAAGCATCATTGCTTTAATGCAGCTTTCATTGCTTTTCATCAATTTTCAAAGCCGCAAAAATAAATTTATGGCCTTGACTTTCATGGCTTTGAATTTAATTTTGAGAATGTTCAAGGCTTTGCGATAAAGTTGATGGCTTTGAATAAAATTTGAAGCCTTTGGTAACCATTTGTCGGCTTTGATTTGCATTTGATGGCTTTAATTGCAAATGACGGCTTTGATTCACTTTTAATAGCCCTTGATACCATTTGACGGCTTTGATTTGCATTTGATAGCTTTAATTTGGATTCACGGCTTTGAATCAATTTTAGTCCCTCTCGGTAACATGTGTTGGCTTTCATTTGGATTGACAGCTTTGAATCTTTTTCAATAGCTCTTATTACCATTTGACAGATATGAAAAAGTTTCCATGGCTTTGATTTGTATTTGATGGCTTTAATTGCCGTTTGACAGGGTTGAACAAATTTTGACAGGTTTGAGAATGTTAATGGCTTTGAATGAAACTAAATGAATGGGTTTTCAGACATTTTCGAAATTGACTCTTCACAATAATCAATTCATTACTTTTACTCTTTGAATATACAATCTTAATCAAGTAGAACCAGAAGAATATCAAACATCATCTCAAAACTATTGATCAAGAGACTTATTACCTCAATTATCATCAAATTATCTCAAGTTCATCTTATTATCTGTCATTTCTATCAAGATTCATACAACCAAATGTCAAATGAAGCTCGAGAATCAATCTCTTTACCTCAGGACTATCATGATGTTTGGAATTCTCTTCAGATGTTGAACTAGAACCTGTGCCAGAACCTAGACCACTTACCTGTCTTCAACAATTACCTAGAATTAGAAATCAACTATTACCTCAACATCAAGAATCAATCTCTTTACCTTGGGACTATCATGATGACTTGGGATTCCTAGTCGAGTCTAATTTACAGCACCCACTCCTTGCCCTCCTGCTCCCAAGATAGCTGCTTCTAGAGCTGCTGCCCAATTGGTTTCTTGCAAATCAGTGTTGACTGGCATTTATGTTCATAAGCTACATTAGAACAAGTCTGACCAGGGCCTTTTTTGTGCTCAAGCCAGTGGTAACCGCATGTATGGACACCCAGAAGCCCCCAAACCCTCTCTGTTTTCAGTATCTTGAGGCCAATGTAGAACTCTTTCAGAACTGGCTGAAAGCAGAGCCAAGAAGGGGAAGAATGAAGTGTAGAACAACAAACACACAACAAGAATAAATGTAAGTCTTGGAATGGTGAGTTGAAAGACTTCAAACCAAAAATAAATGCCCTTCTTAATCAGGGACTTTGATTACAATGAATTAAATTTAAGCCCTTCAAGTCTTTGCATTGATAAGAACCAGGCTGATTGAGGACAATAAAATCAATAATAACACTTTACAGGCACACTCAGGCACCAAAACCTATGAGAAAAGCAGTACCCACCCAACTAGAAATCAATTCAAAAAGAATAAGGGTCTAACTATTATAAAATTACAACGTTCACGAGTTGTTACCTGAATGATAATAATAAAAGATACAAACTTTCTTGGTTTGTGATTTATTTGAATGTACCTTTTTATCATGCCAGACCCATTCTCATTTCAGTTTACCACTCTTGGTTTACGACTACCCCAATGTATCAATATCTTCAATTTTTGAAATTTAGCCTCATTTAAACCCATAACCAAAAAACCCATAGTATCCTGTATAACTGCTCAAACCATAAATATCTTAGCCACTCATATCTAACCTCAAAATTTTCAAATTTCAACTCAGAACCTGTACACCTGTCATAACCCCACAACTTTTTCCTTCAATTCCTCCATTAACACATAACACATAAAGAAAGTAAAAAATAAAAAATAAAAAAATAATAATAATAATAAAGTAAATAATTAATAAAAGCTAAAAAATAAAAATAAAATTGAAAATAACAAATAAAAAAAAGTAAATAATAAGATAAAAACAAAATTAAAATAAATAAAGATAAGATATATTTTGAGATGTAAAAAATAAAAAGTAAATAATAAAAAAAAATCAGAAAAGCTATTGTTTTATATGATGATGATTAATTAAATAATAAGTAGGTTGAATAAATAAATAAATAAATAGTAAATAAAATTAAAATCAATTATTAATCAATAAAATAATAATAAAGGTATAATGAAAATAAAGAAATGAAAATAATAATTAATATAATATACAATAAATGAAAATAAAAAATAAAATGAAAAATGGTCAGGGTAAATAAATGATAATCTAATTAAAAAATAGAACAAATAAAAATCAGCCCATTCTGATTTCCACAGCGGGTGAGTACAAATTTAGATTGTGCAGGCCCAACAACAGGAAAGAAGGCAGTAGATAACTTCCCCAAGTTTGACTTGATAGTTTTTAGTTGAAATTAATTCCTGGGATCATCCATCAAAGTTACCATGGCCCAAGAATGCAGATCAGTCTTGGAGGTATAGATGGTATGATAGAGGTTCCACCATGATTGGACATCATAGGGAAGGTAAGCAGTTGGCGCAAGGTCAGGACCTTGCTTGTCATGGAATGGATTTACTGTGAAGAGTTCTAATCCAGAGGGTTTGGCTAAGTACAATAGCAAAGATGAAATAGGTATATTAGTTCAAGATCAATGAACAAGATGATGGAGACAAGGAAGCAAGAGGGTCTTACAATATGCATTCAGATGAGTGGCAGTATTGAGCCCACCAGCAACATGTCCACCAGTAATTTCAATACAATCATCCAAGATCTCAGGATCCAACTTGATCTTCAAGAGGTCCTCATCATCAATATCCTCATCATCAATATCCTCATCATCTTCAGGTTCATTGTTCTCTGAGTTGTGTTCTGAGGTTTCTTCACCAAGGTTGGAGGCTGTAGTGGGTATTGCAGGCTCTTCAGAAGGAGGAAGAGCAGGTTGAGACTTGTCTGTGGTGGCTGAGTGTAGAGCTGGTAGAGTTAAAGGTTGAATGACTACTTCTTGCATTTCTTCATCCTTATCACTATCATAACCAAGAGGTTGGGTCTCTGGGTCCATGAGCATGGAGTCAGTCTTCTCTGGAGGGGATTGCTTATATTTTATTTTTTGAGCTTTGGTCATCTTCTTATCAGAAAGGGGAGTAATTTCATTTCTTAATTTTTTGCTAGAGCTAGATTTGTTCTTCTTGGATGAGCCCTTGCTGGAAGCTGGGGTGATTGGGAGCATTGTGTGGATACAACAAAAGTCTTTTGAAGAAACAACAAAAAGTCCAAGAGAGTAGAGATTTGAGGTCTAGAAAAAGGAAAAGTAATCTTGTAGATTAAGTGAGAGGGTAGAATCAATCATGTCAGATTGGGTTTTACATGAGTAGGTAAGTGAAAATGTACATACCCAAGTGACAAGACTTTGTGTTGGTATTGTTGTTGACCAGGTAAAGTGGGAAGAGGTGGGTTGCGTTGATGCTATGACCAAAGTACAGACAGAATGCAGGAATCCAAGATATCAGATTGGTTATCCTCAATCAATAGTAAAATGGTGGAGAAGGTACATACCTGTGAGCCAATTTGTATGTTGATGATGGGGTTGGTTTGATGAGGTAGGAAGAACAGGGTTAATGTTGATGATGAAGTAAATAGAGATTGAAAGTAAGAGATAGAATCCAGGATGTCAGAGTGATTGATAGTGTTTAGTATTAATTGTATAAAGGTACTTACTCGAGTATCCCAATTGTATGTTGATGGTGATGTTACCTTGTTTAGGCAGGGAGGGTTAGATGCTAATGTTGATGATAAGGTGAAAGTGTATGGATATAAAGAGCAAAGGGAAGAAACAATATGTTTTAGTAAGAAAAGTTATAATGGGAAGAAACACGGGAAGAGGCCAGGTACAAACCTCAGGTGAAAGTGAAAGCAATCCTGTAATCGACTTTACTGGATCAGTGAAGCAATAAATTGAGACTGGAGGTTGAATGATGCGAGAGAGAGCAAGATAACAGTGCTAGATAATGAGAGCGTTAATTTTTGGATTGATTCAATATTGGAATGGAGTTGAAATTGTAAGAACAGTTAATGAGAAGAGATAAGAGAGACAAGCCGGATGCGAGAAAGGGATAATTGCTTACCAAGGAAGAGATGACTTATTTTTAAGTCGTAGAGAAGGCAAGACCGATAACAATCTGGGTCAAGAGTGAGTACGGCCGTGAAACTCACCGATGGGTGTGGCCTAGTTTCAATCCGGTCGGAAGGGGTTTCAAACCAGTGATGACTTGGCAGACTTACAAAGGGTCCTGGGGTTTCCAAGCCTGAGGGAGATAGGAAATACGTCAGCAAGGCGGTCAAGGTTTTCAGAGTTAGCTGAGGAACGACACATTTGAATAGTGAGAAAACTCACTAGTGAACGGTCAATTCGGGTGGTCAAGGGTCCAGGAGAGCGTGGTTCGAGTTGGAGAAGGCTTAACCAGTTTCAAGGTATCAGAAAGAGAAGGTCTGGGTTGTCCCAGTTCAAGTCGTCCCCTGGATCATAGTTTGATGGCGTTGATGATGTTTCTAAAGGGGAAGGATGAGCTATCCAGATTTGAAACCAATCAGTGAGTAGGAGAAGTGACCAAACTCGGTCGTAGTTGGTATCTAAATGAATATGTTGAGACACCTAGGGCTTTTGAATTGATCCGGATGCAAGAACCTATATGGAGTGGATCTGATTCATTGTCAGTATCAAGTTCAAATCAAAATATTGAAGAAATGAGGACGATTATAATGGGCTTAATCAAATCAAAATTAATACCTAGTGAATTAATTAAAGTATTAAAGGATGGCATCAGCTATAAGTTATTTGCACAGCGGATGATGAAAAGGTTATAAAGAGATATTATGATTTGATTTCATGTTAAGAGAGCTTACATGCAATTAAAAAATGAAAATTCACGTAGGGTCGGTTTGATACCCTGGTCCTTTATTAAAATAAACGGTCAATTGTTTGATTTTGAGCTCATGTGAGTATTTCGAGAGGCATTAAAATTAGAGTTGAACCAATAAGCCGGTTTGATGATGAGTAGAGTGCTCAAACATGATCTTGAAGCCATTAAATCAGGAAATCGTTGTTTTCGAATTGTTTGTTTTTGATTTGTTTGATACACACGCTGAAATAAGGTGCCCTGGTCTCCTGAATTGGTTATTTTGGCTTTGAAATTGGCGTGATAAGGGTATATAAATTGATTATATGGGGTATAATTGATAGTCTAATAGTCATTACTAGGCTATTGAGGGATAAGGTACCGGTACAAACAACCGGTACCGGTTGTTAGGTTTCAGCTGATGATGCACAGCTGAAACCTAGTGGTGTAGACAAACAGTACCGGTATAGGATTTATACCGGTCCTTTTGGCTGAGTGTGGAGGGGTGACCCGGGCCTGTTCCGGACCTGTACCCGGTGCCGGGTTCAATTCACGCCTGTAATGACATATTGGGGAATAAGGCCCCGGGCATCAGGGCTTTTGGGTGGCTGTGGCCCTGATCATAGGTTCAAACCGCAGTATAAGGCAGTTTGAGTCTGCATTTTCCTAAAAAACCCTGTGCATCAGGGCTTTTTGTGGCTGTGGCCCTGGCCAAGAGTTCAAACCATGGTATAAGACAGTTTGGATGTGTATTTTTCAAAAAAAGCCCTGGGTAGCAGGGCTTTTTGAGGTCCTGGCCTTGGTCATGGGTTCAAACCATAGTATAAAATAGTTTGAATATGTATTTTTCAAAAAAACCCTGGGTACCAGGGCTTTGTATGGCCTTGGCCCTGGTCATGGGTTCAAACCATAGCATAAGGCAGTTGTGAAAATGCATTTGTCCGGCAAAGCCCTGTGTATCAGGGCTCTGTGTGGCCTTGGCCCTGGTCATGAGTTCAAACCATAGCGCAAGGTAGTTATTAAAATGCAGTTTTCCGCAAAAGCCCTGTGTATCAGGGCTCTGTGCGGCCATGGACCTGGTCATGGTTCAAATCAAAGTGTAACACAGATTTAATATCTAGTATATGTGTATATATATGTATATATGTGGGACATCCTTGTGTAAGGGGGCTTTCAGCGGCCGTAGACTATGGATACAGTCCTGGCCCTGGGTTCAAACCATCAAATGGTGGTACTGATAACAATATGAGGCATGGTGTTAAACCATTAGGGTGCGTGTTGGGCGGGTGGGGCCCTGATTCTTGGTTGTGGTATGCAGAAAATGAATACAAGTGCTGTATGGCCATTGTAATCAGATTCTGAGGGTGTGTACGGGCGAGTAGGGCCACAATACTAAGCTTTCCACCATGTGAGAAGTTTTCACCCCAGGTAAAGCATGCATGACAGGGGCAGAGGTTTTGTGAAGTGAGCAAGGTTACATAAAATTCCGCCCTTTGGGACAGGTCCCTAAAGATGGTTACATATGTATTATATATGCTGCAAAGGAGTGTCAAGGGCGCGTAAGGGTAAGTAAGGCCACATTGTTCAAGGGATGATTGTGTGGGGTGTTTCTGCATTCATCATGATCTGCTTGGAAGATTTGAGGGTGTGTCATAGCGTGTAAGAATGGTTATGGCTTAGTACCTAGTTTCAGTCTTTGGAGGATGGGAACGTAGATGACCTGGAAGGTTCTAGAAGGAGTGGAGGTACCATTGTCAGGAAAGCTTTACGCACAGTGGTTCTTGAGCATGGGCAGGCAGGAACCGTATGTAACTAAGAGGTTCATAAGGAGGTCAGAGATATTTGTACGGGTCTCAAGATGGTTATGTGTGACTTTGTGTAATTTGGGGATCATATAGACTCAGAGGTGGTCAGGGTTATTGTATCCAGCAGGTAATTTGTGGCTTCTGAGTTCAATTGCATGCTTGTGCAAGGCATCCACATTCAGGCTGGGGAACTTTGATAACTCTGTTACATATTATGTGCCGGTATTGACATATACATACTTTGCATTGTTATTAAGGAAAGGATGAGAAGAGGAAGGGGCATAGGGCATAGGCATACAAAGAAAAAACTTGGGCATAAGGCTGAATGACTCCGGGGTTGTTGGTGACATCAAGTTGTGAAATTTACCAAGGGTTGTTAGTTGTATCTGGCAGTGTTTAATGGGTACTACATGTCCTTACAAGTAACCAGGAACAAAAGGCAATCATCGCCAAAGTGTGCTGTGTCACTATCAATCACAACTGACAAGTTTCCATTGTCCTAGTGGGAGGAATGATAATGCGTATGGGGTAGCAAATTGCGAAGTAGCATATTGTTATGTTTGAGACCGGGTAGAAACTGTTTACCCTTATGAGGCATTCTTGCAATTGGAGAACAACGCAGACATTCAAAAGGCTGAGGAGAGTGTGTGTATATGTGGACATTGGACCCACTTGAGTCAATATTGTACTAGTATGGGCGCTATCTCCTTCTTCAACACTTGGGTCGGTTATGATCAATAGACTTTTACCCTATTTTTCAAATGTTGATCAGAGTATGTGTAGCTCTGGCATTCAGGAGTATCTCTCATTTTTAAAAGCGGAAACCAACAAGTGTAGTCTGGAAGAAGGGGTTGGTATCCGTCAAATTTGGATGAAGTGGAGAGCACCCGTGTTCATCGGATAAAGCGGGGTAATATTGTACTTGATCAGGTGCTATCTCCTTCCTGAAAACTTGGGTTGGTTATCATAAATAGACTTTTACCTGACTTTCCTAATAACAGTCAAAGTGCATATAGCTTTGACTTTCCCAGAGTTCCTGTCATATGTTGTAAGAAGAGGACATGATCAGTATCCTTGTAGTGTAGATGAATGTGTGAGTAGCCGTATGTTCTTGGCTAACTCAGAGTAATATTGTACTCGATTGGGCGCTATCTCCTTCTTCAACACTGGGGTTGGTTATCATCAATAGGCTTTTACCCAACTTTCCAAACATTGGTCAAAGTGCGCATGGACCTGACCTCTGGAATTCATGTTGGCCGTGAAGACGGAGCTCATAGTTGGCATTAATGCAGTTTAGACAAAAATTCAGGTACCCATATATGGTGGGTATGTTTGAAGTAATATTGTACTTGATTGGGCGCTATCTCCTTCTTCAACATCCGGGTTGGTTATCATCAATAGGCTTTTACCCAACTTTCCAAACATTGGTCAAAGTGCGCATAGCCCTGACCTAGCTACGGGACGGAGTCCCGTAGCGCCCCGGGACCGTACACTTTGTACGCTTTTTGGCCTAGGAGCGTACGGTCTCTCCCGGAGCCCCCTAGCTACCGCCTCCCCGCTTTTAGGGCTCAGGGCAGGGACGCACGGGATGCATTTTGGTGGGGTGCGTCCCGGTCCTAGCTACCGCCTCCCTGCTTCGAGGCCTCAGGGCAGGGGCGCACGGGGCGCATTTTGGTGAGGTGCGCCCCGGTCAAACTGCCGCGAGCCCCGAGCCCCAAAACCGGGGCGCACCTCAAAGCATAGTCCGCCAAAAATGCATTTTCGGCGGACCTTTCATGTTCAAATTGCATCATTTAATGTCCACAAGGTCTTATTGGATGCTTACAGTGTGTAATGCGGTCAACAGTCCGCCGAAAAACCATTTTCGGCGGACTCCTGGTGTTTGAATTGTGTTATTTGATGTCCACAGGGTCTTATTTGATGTCTAAAATGCTTCATTTGATTTCTACAGAGTGTTATTCAATGTTGACAACATGTAACAAGGCCAAAGGTCCGCCGAAAATGGGTTTTCGGCGGACCTTTGATGTTTAAAGTGGTTTATTTGATGTCTACAAGGTCTTATTTGATGTCTAAAGTGTTCAATGACGTCAAAGGTCCGCCGAAAACCCATTTTCGGCGGACTTTACATATGTAAATTGTGTAATTCGATGTCTACAAGGTCTTATTTGATGCCTACAGGCTATTATTTGCCGTTTAAAGTGTGTAATGAGGTCCAAAGTCCGCCGAAAACCCATTTTCGGCGGACTCCTGGTGTGTAAATTGTGTAATATGATTTCTACAGGTGTTGCTTGATGTTTACAACATGTAACAAGGCCAAAAGTCCGCCAAAAATGGGTTTTTGGCGGACTTTTGACGTTTAAAATGGTTTATTTGATGTCTACAAGGTCTTATTTGATGTCTAAAGTGTTCAATTAGGTCAAAGGTCCGCCGAAAATGGGTTTTCGGCGGACTTTACATATGTAAATTGTGTAATTTGATGTCTACATGGTCCAATTTGATGTTTACCGGGTATTATTGGATGTTGACAGTGTGTAATAAGGCCAAAAGTCCGCCGAAAATGGGTTTTCGGCGGACTTTGGGTGTTTACGAGGTGGTATTTGATGCTTACAAGGTCTAATTTGATGTTTACAACATGTAACAAGGCCAAAAGTCCGCCCAAAAACCATTTTCGGCGGACTTTTGGTGGTTACAAGCTCTAATTGAATGTTTACAGGGTGTTGTTTAATGTTTATAAGGGCAAAAGTCTGCATAGACAGGTAGTTGGCAAACTTTTGGTGTTTCCAAGGTGGTATTTGATGTTTACAAGGTGTTATTTGATGTATACAAGGTGTTATTTGATGTGTACAACATGTAATAAGGTCAAAAGTTTGCGTAAACAGGTAGTTGGCGGACTTTTGGTGTTCCCAAGGTGGTTTTTGATGTCTACAAGGTGTTAATTGATGTTTACAACATGTATAAAAGCCATTTTTGGCAGATTTTTGGTGGTTACTAGCTGGTATTTGTTGTCTACAAGGTGTTATTTGATTTTTGCAACATGTAATAAGGTCAAAAGTCTGCATTGGGTGATGTCTCATAGGTGTTTACCCATTGTTGGATTGAATGAATCTCATAGATATGCTTATAGAGAGGGGCAGTAGTTTTACAATTGTATAATATGCTTATAGAGAGTTTGGGCTACTCTTGAATTGGATAATATGCTTATAACACAGTGTGCAATGGATCAATGTCTTCACAAATGAGTCAAAATGCAGAGTCGAGACCATTTCAGGGGAGAGGCAGAGTCAGAGTCATTGTCTGAGTCTGAGTGTGAGTTCAGACTTGAATCATAATGCAGAGTCAATTCATGACTCATAGTCACATTCAACACACTGCGTCAGAACCAAGTGGTCACGCAGAGTGTCCTCAAAATGACAAGTTGAGACTTTGCAAGTGCCCAACATGAGTCAAGTCAAGAACAAGAGGTGGGTTGAGACCAATAGTTGACAGCGAGTGGCAAGTCGAGTGAAGACGCAGAGTCGCGACCAAGGGTCAAGTTGATACTGAATTTTCAGTCATGGCCAAGAGCAGTGACTAAAAATTGAGGAAAAGAGGTGAGATGCAGAGTTAAGTCACACAGTCAAGTCAAGACCCGTAGTCAAGTCAACACCCACAGTCAAGGCCGATCAATAGTTGAGTCAAGACGCAGTGTCAAGTCAAGTCAAGATGCAGTGTCAAGTCAAGAAGTAGAGTCAATTCAAAAGGCAAAGTCAAGTCAGAGTGGAAAAGCAAAGTCAACACCAAGTGTCACGTCAAGACCAAGTGTTGGGTCAAGACACTTCAGAGTGTTGTCACGGGGCAGACCCAGAGCCAAGAGTCAAGCCAGTTGCACGGAGTGAAGAAAAAGGGGTTAGGTAGGTTGAGACCAGGAGTTGGGATGAAGAGTTGAGACGCTTCAAGGTGAGTCAAAGGAATTGTAGTCAAGGACAAGAGTCAGGCCAACCAAAATGCAGCCAGTTCAAGGGGGACGCAGAGTTCAGTAGGAACTCAGATGGACGGTCTCAGACGGAGGCCAAAAGGTGACACTAAGAGGGGATGCTAGATTGATGCAGACGGAGACCAAAAGACAAGCCTAAGTGTGGAATGGCAACATCATGTCTACCCGCACAAGTTAAGTGGGGACAAATGGTCAAGACCAAAATTTAGAACCAAGAGTTGAGACCACCAGTCAAGAAGAGAGCAAGTCAACTGGAGACAATGAGTGGAGACACAAGGAGGTAGACAGAGATACAGGTTCAACACACATAACCCAGACCCAGTGTTGAGACCAAGAGTAGACACCAAGAGGTGAGGCCATGTGTCATCAATGCAAGTTCATATGCATCAACTTGATTGGAGAAAAATGTTACGTTGGGGGTATAATACTGAGACACCAGCCAAAACACGGATGTCAAGAGAGTTACAAGCAAGAGTGGAGTAGAGTAGAATATCAGAGCCAAGACCGAGGTGCAGGTTTGTAAGACAGGTTTGGGATCAATAGTTGTGACCAAGACCAAGAGCCAGAGTGGCAACCAGTCCAATACACATGGAGTTAACTAGGGACTCAGAGTATGAGCTGCAGGATGCAAGGCGGAGATGCATAACAATTCACGCATTCAAATTATTCAACAGCAGGACCACAATGGATTCCCAAGACAATGTGTTGGGTTGGTATCAACTGTTGACATCAAAAGTGAAGATGCATAGGAAAGCCCAAGATTCAACTGTGGCCAAGATCACACATGGATGTTATAGCAAGTGGGGGCCAAGGGTTGAGTGGAGAGTAAAGACAATACACTTATGCAAGGACATGGGGAGAGTGACAGTTGTGGCAAAAGCATACAAAGGCTCAATGGAAATACAGGGGTGTATGAACTAGTGGAACAAAGAATGCCTAGGGCCAAAGGCAATGGAGCTCCAAATAAATGGAAACTTGGGTCAGAAGACATGAATAGGGAGGGTTAAAGGAATTGTAAGCTCAAGTTAATTGGATGTAGAAGACGGAGGACCAAAGAAAAATAAACAAAGGTCGGAAGCAGGCGGGATGGCCAAAGGGCACAGTGAGGCCAAGACACCAGTGGCCCCAATCATACCAAGGCCCAAATTAATATAAGGGGTAATGAAGTAGTGTCAAACACATACAGTGGTCCAAAAAATCACTGAGATGAGAACAAGTGGAGGCCAAGAGAAACGTAGGCCCAAAGACACAAGGGGTGCTGAGGGAAATGGAGCCCAAAAGACATAAGGAGGGCCAAGACAACCAAGTTTGAGTCAACAGCCAGAGTGGAGTCATGAGTCATAGTTGGGCCCAAGAATTGACAGTCAAGAGTTGAAAGTGGAAGGTTGGGAAGAACAGTCAAAGTGCCCAATGATCCAGGCCAAGAGGCAATTGCAACAGGGACTTGACTCCCCAAAGTGGAGTCAAGACTGACACTGAGGCTTGAGTGGACAAGACTCAGAGGCAAGGGAACTTCCAGAATGAGAGCTGCCACAGCTACAGTCAAAGTGTGTCAAGTCAATGGTACACAAGACCAACAACCAGAGTTGTTGGTCGACTCTGTCATATGAGTCAAGACAAAGAGTCCAAGAGGCAAAACAAGGCAAGAGCCATGTCAATACACAGAGTCAGTGTTGCAACACAGACTCAGAGTCCAGGTGCATGGTTGATCTTTCCGTTCACATAGTCAAGCTTGCAATTCAGATTTTTGAATATGTCAAGACTCTGAGTTGAGTTGAGTTGCTCAATTTCAGATCAACACCAGATTCAAAACTCAGACCAAGATCAGCTGTTGAGAGATAGACCACGTCGCAAAGTGCAGGGAAGTCTACATGGACAAACAGTCAAGTGAATTAAAGAAGACGCAGGGTGGACTTGACTCTGAGTGTCATGTCACCACCAGGACAAGAGTTGAATCAAAACTAATAGCTACTTGAGAAAAACACAGAGAGTCAAAAGGAGACTGACTGGGTAGTTGCCACCCAGCTTTGAGTCAAAAAGTCTGAGACAAATAGTCATGACCAAGGCGCAGAGCAGAGACTAAGCATTGTGAGAATTGAGAGCACAGATTGAGCTGAGATCAAAAATTGAGTTGAGTCAAGCCACTTGAGTCCCAAGGGCCCAACTACACACAGACTCAAGACAGCTGAAGGGAAGACCAGGTGACAACCCAAGATCCGGATCAAGAGTCAAGACACAATGCGGGCTGAAGACCATTTAAATTTTGGAAGCCAAAAATAAGGGGGCCCCAGGGAAAAGGACTTAGGCCTAGCTAGCGCCCCAGTGCCGCGGGGGCTCGGGCCCAGGACGCACAGGACGCAATTGGCAGGATTGCGTCCTGGGCTTTCTGCCGGGAGCCCGGAGCCCTAATTTACAGGACGCAATCCGCAAAAGTCCGCCGAAATGACCAGTTCGGCGGACTCCAGAAAGGGTATTTCGAAACAGATGGATTTTGGAGTCCGCTGAAACGGCAAGTTCGGCTGACTCCAGAAAGGGTATTTCAAAACAGAGGGATTTTGGAGTCCGCTGAAACGGCAAGTTCGGCTGACTCCATAAAGGGTATATCAAAACAGAGGGATTTTGGAGTCCGCTGAAACGGCAAGTTCGGCTGAGCCCAGAAAGGGCATATGGAAAAAGAGGGATTCTGGAGTCCGCCAAAATGACCAGTTCGGCGGAGCCCAGAAAGGGAATATGGAAAAAGAGGAATTCTGGAGTCCGCTGAAACAGCAAGTTCGGCTGAGCCCAGAAAGGGTATATCTGGAGTCCGCCAAACCAGTCATTTGGACAGATGTTTATATGCTTGTACCAAGGTTACCACTTGGTGTTTATTAATCAATATGCTTGTACTGAGGGTATCACTTGATTCTTATCAACAAATATGCTTATACAGGGGGTCAGTTTCCTCTATAAGCATCAATTTGCTTCTAGTGAAGTGTCATGGTTGGTGACCAACAGTCCAGTCAAGAAACAATGTCGAGTGGAGACCGAGGTCAAAACCATGGAGTTGAGATGCAACCAACAGAGACTAAGACTTGAGTGATGTACACATCACAAGTCAAGTGGAAACCAAGCATTGAGTCAAGTGAAGAACACCACTGTTGGGCAAGAGGCCACTCAAGTCAAGAATACAAGTCAAGACCAACATACAAGTCAACTCATGGCCACAAGTCTACATCAAGGCTCAAGACAAGAGCTAGAGTTGGGTCAATTCCAGACAAAGGCCAAGACCAAGGATGGATCAAGTCAGGACAGATATACAGTGGGAGACCAAGAGTCAAGTGAAGTCAGCAGACCCCGAGTCAAGTTCAGTGGAGAAGAAGACCAACACCAGTAGTCAACTCCATACCATCAGTTGAGATGGGAGTTGAGACTGAGAGCAAGACACAGATTGAAGGGCGACAGTTGAGTTGAGACATAGCTACTCAAGCCAAGACCAAACCAAGAGTTGCCACAAATGTTAAGACAGAAGTTCAAGCCAAGGACAAAATTGGACAGCAACATGCAAGGTATGTTTAGGCCGTAGTGTGTTTAAGCCGTAGTGTGTTTAAGCCGTAGTGTGTGTAACCCGGAAAGTGTTTGGGTTACATGTAGATGAGGGGAAGAGATATGATGAGTTGAGGGATGTAAGTTGATTAAGTTGGAATGCGGGTGTGATGATGACAGAAGGAAATTGGGGAAAATGAAATAAGTGATTGGAGAAGATTGGAAAGCAGGAGTAGGTGGATATAGAATAGTGGTAGTGGTAGGTGTGGGTATATATGGGTGGATAGAATGATGATGTATGTAGGTGTATATAATTGGAGTGGAGAAGGATAGTGGGTGGAACATGTGGGATGATAAGTGTGGAACATGTGGGATGATAAGTGTGGAACATGTGGGATGATAAGTGTGGAGGTGAACGATGTAGGGGTTAGTAAGTTGAGTGAATTATTATGATGTAGGGAAATAATGGTTAGAGATGATGATGGGAGGTATGGGAATTTAGAAGAAAATGTGTGGTTGGGTTGGGGCAATAACATAATGATATGTTTATGTGTAGGACGAATCACTCAAGATGTGAAATAGGTAGGGGTTAGTACGTGGTGGAGGATGTAGGGGTTAGTACGTGATGAAAGGTGTGGGGGTTAGTACGTGATGAAAGGTGTGGGGGTTAGTAAGTTGAGTGAAATATTATGATGCAGTAAGATATTAGGTAGAGAGGAGAGAGTGGAGTATGAGAATAAAAAAGAAGTTGTGTTTTTAGATGAGAATATTAATGGATTGTACAAGGTAGGTGAAAGGAAATTGAAGGAGCAATATAGGGTTAGGGGTGAATGTAACCCGTAGTGCAATTAAGCCGTAGGGTGTAACAGTATGTAACCCGTAGTATGTAAGCCGCAGTGTGTACCCGTAGTGTGTAACCCGTAGTGTGTGTAAGCCGTAGGCGGCGTAACCTAGCTGCAGGGCGCAGCCCTGCAGCCCGGAGTATTGATACGCTTGATACGCCTTTTGGCAGGGAGCGTATCATCTTGCCTCCATAGTCCCCTGGGCATAGGATATTGATACGCTACAGTAAAATGGTGACCTTGTTACATACCAGCCCCCTGCTTATGGCCATACCAATGCTCGCCATAAACATTCCAAATGGCGAGCTTTGGTGAAATTGATGTTGACCCCTCTAATTACCATCCAGAAATGTAAAAAGGTCGCTGAATGAACTTCAGTTGGCGACCTTTTTACACAAAGCTTGCCATAACCAACACATATTGTCACCATGTTCAATCTTGGGGTATGCCACGTTAAGCAACAGCTCGCCTCAATGGAGCCAATGGCGAGCTTTTGTACATGGGGCTCACCAACCAGCGCACAAGACCAAAAGCCGTGACATGCCCTGTGCAGCCATGTCACACACCTAACACCCCTCACTTCAATGTCACGAAACCTAATATGATGAGACCCATCATGTAGCCTTGTATCATTCGCTCACAGTTCAAACATTCAAACTGACATTCCACATTCCACTCACTCACTTTTCTAATCTTCTACCAATCTGCTCAAACGTACTAACCATCAAGATGCCCTCCGTAAGATCCTCCTTTCCATTAGTCCACTCCACTCCATCCCATCCCAACTCACTCTTTTGCATTCTGAATCCAAGATCATCTCACTGTCATCAAATATCTTCACCTCCATCCCTTCCAAACATTTCTTCGCCACTTTTTTCATAACGGCGAGCTTTTGTCATCCACCAAAGTGAAGTACTAAAGCATCACCTTTTGCTTTTTGGAAACAGCCTCCAGCCAACCAGACCTTTTCCTTGGATGGTGATGATATCCAAGCATCACCACGGCCCATTGCGGATGTAATAAACCTCATCTGATTGTTCCTCAGATCTTTCATTCATCTGACCATATGTTAAATCCAGGATCAAGATGACCAAGCAGAAGAAGCGGACTTGAGCTTCACCAAGCGGAAGAGACTTCACCCTCAGGTAAAAGTGCATGATATTACACAATATCATGCAATACACTAAAGTCACTGATTTCATTTATCGATTATAGGATTCTGATTCAGAACAGACCCATCCTCATGAAAGCCAGGTCAGAGTCCCGGACAATAGATCAAGTCTTTCAAGCAATCAGGTGAGTTCATAGCTGATGTCTGTACTTAGCACTCTGGTACACAGGGATCAATCACCCGTAAGGTGGAGATCAAGAAAGCCAGTGAGCGCTACAACACATGTAAGCCATTGACCTGCTCTCAACTCAGCCAACACTGACCTCATCATCTCAATGCAGGGAAGGATATGTATGATTCAACCAACAGCCGCCTGGAAGCTATGAGGGCTGCAGCAGATCCTGATGACGATGCCATCATGGAGGAGCTGGACAACCTCAGTAAAGATTTGGACAAATACAATGAATCAGTCAAGGAAAAGAAGACTCACCTTGATGAGTTGATATCTCAAGGATGTGAAGGACATGTAGAGATTGTAGTTTATGACCCGGCCAACTTTCGAAAGCGTGTTGAGTCCAGCACTCAAAACAGTAAGTTGCACTTTGCATGTATCCTATGCGAGACCTTTACTTACATCAGCATCAACTCTTTGATCTAGGTCCACAATCAACTCGGGCACTCCGGAAACGACCCAAGCTCATACAAACTGAACAAAGACAAGCAGCCCTTACTGATACGAATGTACGCAGGAAACTCAGAGAGCCAAAGAAGAAACAAGAAAGTAGACATGCCTCAGACTCAGAGGGGACTGGACAGCCACCACAAACGCAATCCTCACCTGAACCGTCATACGCCTCCCTCTTTACTGGTGCTGACATTGACTTGACACGTAAGCCCCCATCTCTGATTCTTCTCAGCCAGCCAAAGCTCGCCTTTTTGCTCTCGCCGGCAAGGTTTGGTGCAGCAAACTTGTTTAAGAACCAAAGGTTCAACAACAAGTCCTCGCCAAAAACAACCATCTGGCGAGCTTCTGCCACTCAATTACATTGTTTACATCAAATAAAAAACCATTTCTCACCCTTCCCTCCCTCTTCTCATCTCAAAATCATTTCAACTAAAGCAGAAAACAGAAGCTGATGATACTACATGATGCATTAGAAATCATCAAGGATGTAACTCGCCCCGAAGCCCTTTACATCAAATCCTTCACCGAGTTTCTGCCCTCAAATCAATTCAACTGGGGGCTTGCTCTAGGCTCTAGTGTGGTCAATATCATCTTTTGCTGGACGCATGCTATGCCTCCACCACGGGACCTTGGCGATGATAATTCAATAGGTGCTAATATCAAACGCCTGACCCAGATCAGCAATCATGAAGACATGACTAAATTCCTCAAGACTGGTATGTTTTCATCATTGTTATCTCTTTTTATGTATTACACTGACAAACCCTGAATCCTTTGGCCCTACAAGCCCCCCGGACTATGCAAATGTCGGCTGTTGATCAATTCTTCCAATCCGACTCTATCAATTGGGATGTCCTTGAGCAGTCGATGGAGGTACCCTGGAAGGACAGGAATGGTTTTTTCAAGGCTCTGCACGCCATGGCCTGTAGGACTGACGATAAACTCCAGTGGACTTCTGAACCAGGAATTCAATCAAGGTTGAAGAAATCGTACTCCATCATCAATCAGATACTAATAGACTCTGTCCGAAACCTGTCTCATAATACACCTCATATCAATATCAAGATTAGAACTACTGGTGAGCATGCGGTGCCTTTAGACATGGTAGATATTGCAAAGGGCATAGGTTGGGTGCATCAGCAAATAATGGTACGTGGAAACGGCGAAGATGGTGATGACATCAAGAAAGTTAACAAGAACGGAATGGAATGGCTTCAGAGGCGGTATTTGTTAGTACTGATTGGCCTTATGCTTATCTACGAAAGTGATGTGTATAATGAAAAGTTTGAGATTTACAAGAAAGAAAAGAAAAGAACTCAATCTGAACTCAGGACCATGAAGAAGAAACTCAAAGATTCTTCATGCCTCAACCAGCTATCTCAAAGCTGGCTCCAACTTCATCCGGAAAGAGCTGTCAAAGGTTCAAGACAATCCATCACTGACACCGACATTCAAGTACAAGTCAAAAAACTTTCTCAGGAGGACCTCAAGATCAAAGCCGTGCGTGACGCTAGTGAACTTCGAAGTGATGCCCTCCGTGCTCTGAGCCTCTTCCTCCTCTATGGCACCGCTGGTCTCTTCCACGTATGGCCGGCTCGCAGGGAAGTGTTGCTACATGATTCCTCTTACCTGATCAACTTCACCTCAGTCCTAGCAACTCGGTATCATAATTCAGCAAAGAAAGACAAGCAGGTCTACTATGATCGTGCTTGGAGTAGCTTAGATAATCACCTCATGACTTTGCTATCTCAATTTGTCAGTCCAGATGGGAAATTTAAAAAGGACATGGATTGGCCTGGTATGACGGTCATGTTCTCTCAAGATTTTGATACATACATCTTATCTCCTCTCTTTATCCTGGACATTACCAATGAGCTTTATGTTCCCGGTCGAAGTCGAACTCCTGGAGGTTTGGAAGCTCCACATGTGACCTTTGAAGGGAAAAAGGACTTACCTCTCTTGACTTTCACAACCAAGGATTTGAAAGATGTTCTCACGGTGGCCACTGGACAGGATGATGATGATGAATGGACTGAGAAAAATGAAAATGGCACTAAGGGGAAAGGTAAAAGGCAGTCTAGATAAAATGTAGCCTCTAGCAAAGCTACTTGCAAAAATTGAATACATTTCTTGGTTATCTTGTTGATTCTACCAGTTCCGTGCAATTTATTCTTTAGCTTATGCTTTTCCACTCATGGATTCAAGCAAAACCTCGCCCAATTGCCCACATTGGCGAGGTTTTGCTGCCTGTCCCCATCCAAAGTTGTGCACTTGCTGACCCCGTACCCTGAGGATGTACAGCTTAGTTCTTTGCAGTGTATGGAATGATATGCCTCCAAGGAGGAACACATTATCCTATGCAGGACTGTCCGTGTCTTCTTACTAACATGTATGTTAGCTTGGGTGACCCTTGATTAAGTGAATTTACATTGCAGTTGACCCACTTAAGTACCACCACCCATCAATCATCTTTCTTATCTTGGGTAGCTCTCCAAAACAGTGCACTTGCCCAAACCAAGACATCCACTGTGTAATGACCTAGATAAAGTGAACCACTCCATGACACCATCCTTTGACTGATTGAACCGTCTCATTCAATTGAAGAGGTCCATCAACTCCTCTATCCACCTCTTTCATTTGGCCCTCACAGTCAGCCAGCCTTCAACTACCTCAGAACAAATGAAACCACTAAAAACTACATATTGCACCTACACTACCAACAAATGGGTCATCAACATAGTGGAATAAGGACTCTAGCAAAGGACCACAGTATCACGTCTGAAGGATGACAATGATGATGAGCAGCTTCCAAACATAGAGGCACCAACGGCCACAAAAATTTCATTGAGGCACGTCAACCACATCAACTTTACTTACTCACCCTTATCTTCAAGAATCTGTATCAGAATGGGCACATCCTTCTCAAAGCAAGGTTACAGTCCTCCAACCAGCCATTTGATCATCATCTCCAGCTAACATTGAGATATAGGCACAGGGGCAATTTTACCCAACAGATAAAGAGGACAAACATGTTAGGTTTGTGACTTTGGCACTTGTCCCTCCTTCATATGCTTACAAAGCAAGTGCACGTTAGAAGATTAGTCTGCTGAATCAAATATAGCCTCTAAGATAGCTTACATTTCAAAAAATTGACGGTGTATTAATTTGTATCACATATTGTGACGTTGCGTGGATTACCATTGAAGACAGGGAATACCCAAGAGATCATGACAGTGTCTACAGGCGTTGACCGCGGGGATCAAGAAGCCTAGATCAATCCTAAAGAGGCTACATACACTATACATTTAATGTTACTCTTGTCAATGTGTCAAAAATGCTATTTGTTATAACATTTCTGAAAATGACTAGCCATCTTACATACAGCCAGACTAGCTCTACTTGATTGTCTAATGCAAAAGTAAGACAAATTGTGTTTGTGTTGGTTTGGGTTGTGTCATTAAGGCCGCTGTTGCTTCATTTGGGTGTTTGGTTCATTGGGACAACAGAGCACCCATTGTGAAAACCATCTTGTAACTGTTTGATTTTAGTCAAGATGTTTGTTTCAAAGCCTTTTATAAATTCCGCTTGCAATCTATTGAATCCATATCTTCATATTTCCATGAAAGGACTGAGTACTCATACGCGCTCAGCCTTCAACTCAATCAACATATGTTACAGCCTCACATCATCCTTTTGGTTTCACCACGTCACTTTCAATTTGAGAAGCAATTAGATAAGTTACATGTGATGTTACTGAACAAGGCCACCTCAAACAGATGACAATAGATGAAATTGACCAAGAACATGAAGCCTACGCATACGGGCGATAACCAAACGCATCAAATGACATCCTGACAAAACCTTGCCAAAAGCTGTATATTGGCAAGGTTTGGTCATTTGTTGACATGCTACAACTGCAGCTGTGAAAAGTTGTTGACTGTGTAACATCACTTACAACCACGATGTCACATGTCAAGTAGGTTTGAATCCAGCTACAGCTAAACCTAGCCTGATGATACCGTTTTGTATTGCATTTTGACCATGTCAGCCATGTGCCTTTTCCATCTCCAGGTATCCAACCCGGCCCGGCACTTGCTCACTTGCAACAATAGCGTGTCCGCGTTTGGTAAGAGATCTACCTCAGCTTTTCATATTCCGCTTTTGGTACAAGGAGTACCTCCTCTTTCATCTCAAAAACCCGCCACTGGGTCTTCATATTCCCATCGATTGAACTTTGCCTCATCCAGTGCAAACCGACTTACTCGCACAACAGTTTACATTAACCAACCCTTCACTATATCATTCCCAGCTCCATAACCAATAATCCCACAGGCACTCCTTGTATCAAACTCTTTGGAGTGAGTGCAAACCCCTTTTAAACTGAAAGTCCCTGCTTTTGTCACTCCTCTGTGCATGAAGCTTACAATCCTATAATCATAACTTCTCAAATCATCAAGAGCACTCCACAAAAACACCTTTCAGTGTCAGTCACCCAACACCTATGATTGAATAAAGTCAACCTGACCACTTGACAGACTTACAGATGCAACAAGACGATCCCACCAGCAACCTTGGAGCCCCTTTGACTAGTGCTGATCTGCAGGTGAGTTGATTCAAACACACCATGGGGTCATTTCAGCAGCGTCAAACAATACAATTCTGCTCAGTTGTGTAAACATACTTACCACTCATCACCTCCACCTTCAGCACGGCGAACCAAGTACCAACACTGTGAGTTTATCCAGACAGCGACCAACCCAGCAAAACCTCGCTCTTTCTCACAATTAGGCAACCTTTTGCCCTGTGGAGCACTCATCACAAGTTAATTTGAATGGACTTCCTCCTAATCAATCTTAGGAACATTCTGGAACTGCAACTACGGGCTTAATCAGAGTAAGTAGACACATTTCAAAACATACACAACCAGCATTAACTAACCTGCCTCGATTCAACAGCTGGCACGTTCTACTCGGACTCCCGATCCTGAAGACCATCACCTCACTGCTGAAGACTGGGTACGTGCAGGACATGAAACACTTCCTATACCTCACTGATTCCTTTCAGTTACAGGCGACCAGTACTCCCAAGAGTCCATTGGCTGAAGAAAGAATGGATCGTGGAATTTCAAAAATATGGAATGAGTGTTCAATTGAACAAGGCCCAACACCACATTCCCGCAACAACAAAAACATCATACCAGTAAGCTTGATGATAGTGATTGTCACTTTGAACAAGCAAATTTACTTTGAAGACTTTTAGGACTCAGAAGACGAAGATTCTTTGAGAGGAGCAGGACGGTTGGCTGAAAATGCAGAGGTATGTTCTTATATTTTAGTCAGAATTTTCCTTCATGCTGAACATCCAATATCATAAACAGGAAGATCAAAGTCAAGAGGCCGTTGGACCCAAGGTTCAAGAATCCCAGTCTCAAAGTCTCAATGGCAAGACTAAACCTGTGAGTCATCTACTTTTGGCTAACTAAGACGTGCACTCAACTGATCTCCACTCTGACTCTTCATGTTTTAGCACGCTTCGACCCGAACCATTGAGATAAACAAAGCCATCAAACGTGTAAAGACATGTAAGTTTTAATGTAGGATGTTCTCATGAGTAAGGTTGATTGATAATATGGCTTACAAAACATTATCCAACAGGGCAGGACCTCTACGACTCCACCAAGGCCCGAGTGGACGCCATCCTTGAGGAAGAAGATGCTGAAGACGATGCCATTAGGGAAGAGCTGGCCGAACTTCTTAAAGACCTCGAGAAATACAACGCGTCTGTTACTGAGAAGAAGCTGAAGCTGGATTTATTGACCTCTCAAGGTTGTGAGGGGGACATTGAGATTACGGTGTTTGATCCAGCCAACATACGCAAGCGTCCATATCCCGCAAGCAGCACAGGTGAGTTTCTTACTTTGTGATCTCCTCTTTCCCTAACACACTGACAACAAACTTCTTCAGTGTCTCCAACTCACCAAACTCGTCCTAAGCGCCAAAAGACTACGCCATCATACAAGGAATCGCAACCCAAGAAACCCAGACAAACCCCTAAGCAAATCACACCATCCAGTCACACTCAACAAGCAGATCCCAACAGCCACACCCAACAGCCCACTTCAGCCGCCGTCACAAATGATAAACCACTGCCCTTCTGTGATCCTGAAATTGATCTGTTGAGTAAGTTGGATGATACCTCCTTCACCTCTCACCATTCTTTCACAACCTCGCCGTTCATGAGGTTACAGCGAGCTTTTGCGTCCGCTGAAACTAGGATGTATATCACCTTGGGTATATCCAGCACTTTTTGCCAAGCCTAGCCGTCATGATCAGTTTGGCAAGATTATGTCAATTTCCCATTTATTAAGCAACCGCGGTTCATCTCACCATATCTTAGTCTTGCAGGTAGCTGACCATCTTTGTATCTCCATGTTTGCAGATCTCATACAAGACATCACTCCTTTGGAAGCAGCTTCTGTCCAAGCTTTTACAAAATTACTCCCATCAAATCAATTTAACTGGGGACGTGCATTGGGACCTAGCGTCAGAAATCTCTTATCATGCTGGTGCCGAGCTTTACCTACCGTGAGTGCCCCTGATACGCTGAGCAGAATGGAAGTGGATGTGCCTCAGATGAAGGACATATGTGGACACAAAGAAATGCTCAACTTTCTCAAAACTGGTGTGTACCTCACTCACCCAATGAGATGTCATGTCAGCCTGTTCTGATCATCACTGTCCAGCTCCCAATTTGCTTCAACTTTCTGTAGATGATCAGTTCTTCACCAAAGAATCACTCAACTGGCAAATTCTCAATGACTCCATCAAACACCCATGGACCAAACGAACCGCCTTCTTCAGAGCTCTGCATTCTATGGCATGTAGAACCAATGACTCTCTTCAATGGACGTCACAAACCGGTCTCAAATCAAAGCTCAACTATTCCTATCTCACACTGAGACAAATACTTTCAGATTCCATCAAGTTAGTCACTTTTCATATGACACACACCGAGGTCAACATTCAAACTACTGGTGACTATGCTGTTCCTGAAGATATGGTAGATTTATCAAAGGGAATCGGATGGATCTATCAACAGATCATGGTACACGGTCAAGCAGAAGAAGAAAATGAAAACAAAGCGGTTCACAAACGAGGCATAGCCTGGCTCCAGTAACGATACTTACAAGTTATCATGGGTGTTATGTTGATTTACGAGAGTCATAGATATAATGAAAAATTTGATGCTTTTGTGAACGATCAGCCCAGAACGCAAGCCCAAATCAGGAACGAAAAGAAGACTCTCAAAGATGCATCTTGTCTCAACCAATTATCTCTTGGTTGGGTGAATCGACATTCCAAGGGGGCACTCAAACTTGACAATGAATCAAAATCAGTCACCGACACCACCACCAACAAACAAACCGAAGCTGACCGCCAAAACCAGGCTACCCGCGATGCTAGTGAAACTCGAAGTGATGCTCTCCGCGCTCTGAGTCTATTTCTAGTCTACGGAACTGCAGGTCTCTTTCACGTCTGGACCAACCGCAGGGAAGTCACATTACATGATCCATCTTACTTGCTCAAAATGGGCTCCATCTTTGCCCTGCGTTATATCAACTCTTCTGACTCCAACAAGGACAACACTGTCTTTAACAACCGTGCTTGGTGTCTACTGGATGAACTGGTGATCACAACCATTGGAAGCTTTATCAACGAGGATGGCAAATTTGATATGGACTTTGATTGGCCTCATATGACATCAATGATAAATGAAGATTTTGATACCAGCCGTCTCTCCGCTCTATTCATCATGGACATTTACGGCGAACTTGGAAAACCCGGACAGAGCAGATCACCCGACGGTTCAGAAGCCCCTGCGGTTTTCTTTTCTGGGAGGAAAAACTTTCCAGATTTAAAGATTGGTGACACAGAATCTGCAGATGAGTCTGATAGTTAAGCTGATGGTGATGAGAAGACACTACCGATTGATAAGTGTGGTAGCAATGCCCCTGGGTGTATGTATTAATTGTAAAATGTTGTTTTTTGGTACCTTGAGCGTAATGTACACTGCCTTTACGTGAACTTGTGAGCTCTTGTGCCCAGATTCCTTGCTATGCCTCTAACCCTGCTTTCTGATGGTGGCTGCGCACCACTCAAACAATGTCACAGTTTGATGTGTAACACTGAAGTTAACAAATCCTCGCCCAAACTCTCTTGTTGGCGAGGATTCTTTTTACACAAAGTCTCATCAAGTCAAGAGGTATGGCAAAGTTGTCCTGACCCTATAACAGGCGGGTCATTCAGTTAGGTTTGAGGCAGTGTGCCTCAAACCTAACACGATGACAGTCCTGATTTTTGACCGAGTCAGTCTCATTTGGATTGCAACTCTGATTTACTCTCCGGACCAACATCCTTCCTTAGTCAAATCACAAATTATCATCTACCCATATTGATTTTTCTTATTAACCACACATCAACCAAACCTACTTTTGATACACCAGGTACTCTTGCTTGGCAGACAAGATTATCTGTAAGCCTTTTTCACACCTGCTCCCCATCCTCCAATGTTGCTTAAAATTCTTTTAATATCTCAAACAATCCTGAGCACCGTTTACCCATTCCATCAACACCCGCATTTTGATCTAGGGCTTACCCGCAGGCATTAAAGAGCAAAGCTCCACTTGCCACAAAAAAACTGAACTGGGATGCAAGGATCTGGCCCTACTTCCACCACAGTGGACAACCTCAATCATGATAACAGCCTTGAGGTAAGTACTCTTGCATCAACAAGCTCGCTGTTATGCCTCATTCGGCAAGCTTTTGATTGGCAGGGAATCTCAAATGACCCCCACATGCCACACTTCCTAGTGCTTTGTGGCCACTGTAGCTTCTAATGCCTGACATACTTTGATTTGACAGACACCTCAGTTGAATCAAACACCTACACCGGATACAGACAACTCAGTGTGTACCCATCTCATGGAATTGAAATGCTTTATCAACAGTTGCTGATCCCCAGCTTGTCAACAGCTTGGCTCCTCTCTTACAGAATGCACGCCAGTGGACAGAATGTCAAGTGAGGGAAGATCAAACAAGGTGAGACTCATTGCAAGCTCAGGGATTTGTATCTAAGCCTGACATATGACTCAGGACTCTGAAGGAGACTCACCAACTGCAAGAAAATCAGGAGGCATCCAAAAATCTCAGGTAACTGATCATCTCTAGTGTTATCTATCACTGCTTACTTGCCCCATTTGCTCCGTTTTCTCCTAACCTTTGTTTTTCCTGTTGACCATGCCTCCAACAACTCCAGCACACAGCTACCCGTAAAGTGGAGATTACCAAGGCCAGCAGGCGTCTCAAGACATGTGAGTCATCACTACTGTGACACTACATCCATGATGTTAATTTAGATGGTTACACAGGGCAGGACATGCATGACACTACCAAGGCTCAAGTCGATGCTATCTTGAAGGAAGAAGACCCTGAAGATGATGCTATTGTGGAAGAGCTTGCAGAGCTCTTGAAGGACCTGGAGAAGTACAATCAGTCTGTTGCAGACAAGAAGAAGCTCCTGGACAATCTTGTCTCTCAAGGATGTGAAGGCAAAATTGATATTGTGGTCTTTGATCCAAAGACCATACGCAAGCGTAGAAGCTCCGTTGCTAGTCACTGTAAGTTGATTTATCATCATCTGTTATCAACTGTGGCTGATACTACTTGAACAGCATCTCCATTACGTCAAAACCCCAACAAACGTCAAAAGATGAATGTGTCATACAAAGAGACACGAGCAATCAAAACCAAAAAGGAGAGCAAGGTGTCCAATAGCACGGAACATGGCCCTGATTCCCATGATGATCCAGCAGACACAGATAATGAAGATCAACTGGATGCACAAGGTCCTTCCACCCCACTCAACAAACATGGTTTCTCTTACAACAAGACAGACATTGATCTAACTAGTGAGTTTGTTCATCACTTATATTCTCACCTCCATTACACTATCCTCTCTATCCCAGCCTTTCCCAGTCACCACATTACCACACAAATGCAGACCTCAGTTTTCCAGTTTGGCAAGGATTCTATCATTTATCTGCTACTGTCACATCAGGTCCTCTGATGTGGTGTTTATCATCACCGCCATGGCCAATTCCACAAGTCCTGCCACTGAAATACATACCATTTATGTTTGCAGGGCTAATCCGTCAAGTCACCCCGTCTGAGGCTTTATGCATTGAATCTTTTGCCAAACTACTCCCCTCAAATCAGTTCAATTGGGGTCGAGCTCTGAGTGCAAGCGTCAGAAATATCATATTTTGCTGGGTTCATGCTTTACCCAAACATAAACCCAAAGGGTCCATCCGATCCATGGAAGGCCATGTAGCTAAGTTGAAGGAAATCTGTAGCCATAAAGAAATGATCAGCTTCCTCAAAACAGGTACACCTTCTAGCTTTTACTTACTTGATCCCTATATACCTAGACTGACCTTGATTTTCTCGTAACTAAGCTCCCAACCTGCTACAGTTGTCAATTAACAATCAGTATTTTCGGCCTGAATCTATCAATTGGGAGATTATTGAAGAGTCAACAAAGTACCCTTGGGCCAAGCGTAGTGGATTCTTCCGAGCTCTGCATTCAATGTCATGTAGAACTAATGACAATAGTCAGTGGACATCTGAAACTCAACTACGAACCAAACTCAAGAACGCATTCTCCACCATTAAGCAGATACTCTCAGACTGCATCAACTTGGTTTCGTACAACACTGCTCATGTAGACATTCACATTCGGACAACTGGCCTCAATGCTGTGCCTAAGGACATGGTCGATCTGTCAAAGGGTATTGGCTGGCTTTACCAACAGATCATGGTTCACGGTCAAGAAGAGGATGACAATGTCGTAAAGAAAGTACACAGAAATGGCCTTGCCTGGCTTCAGAGACGATTCATGCAAGTAGTCATGGGAGTCATGCTAATCTACGAAAGTCAAAAGTATAACAAGAAATTTGATAGTTACATCACAGAAGGTGATAGAACACATGAGCAGATCAAGAAGATGAGACAAACCCTCCACGACAGTTCATGTCTTAATCAATTATCTCAACACTGGGTGAAACTTCATCCTGAGCGAGCACTCAAGGCCTCAATGCCTTCTGTAACACACACTTCAACTGGCAAACACAACAAGGACCAAGCCATCCGGGATGCAAGCGAAACTCAAAGCGATGCACTCCGTGCACTCAGCCTTTTTCTCCTGTACGGCACCGCCGGTCTTTTCCACGTCTGGACCAAACGCCGGGAAGTGACTCTGCACGACTCCTCCTACTTGATCAACCTCACTTCCATTCTGGCCCTCCGTTATCACAACTCCAAGCCCACGGATAGAGGCATGTTTGACCAACGTGCTTGGTGTCGCCTGGATGATCATCTCATAACTGTGGTTGGGCAATTTATTGACAGAGAAGGCAATTTCCGGGAAGATTTAGATTGTTCAGAGTTGATCAAGTCTTTCCAAAACAAGCTTGATCAAAGTCATCTTTCATCACTCTTCATTCTTGACCTCTATGATGAGCTGTCTAGCCCAGGCCAGAGCAGAGCTCCAGACGGCTCTGAAGTCCCTCAAGTATATGGCCCAAAATATTTTCCGCATCTTTCAATTGATTATGACGACGAGGGATCAGAAAAAGATGAAGGGTCACCATCAAATTGATGGTAACATTTGTATACCTGAATGAGTAAAGATAGCCTGTGATATGAGATTGTGTTTTCCCGTTTGCATTACCCTCAATGCAATCAATTCATAAGTATCTGTCCCAAAACTCCCTTGAATCAAATTGCATATGTTGGACCTCAAGGAGATAAAGTAGTTGTAACACAGTATTTGACTGACCATCCATTACCATCCTTACCCCTAAGCCTGTGTCCATATGCCGCCCATGTCATTTCATTACGCCAATGTTGGCTTTGTGCCTCAATTGCATGTATGTATGGTGCTGCACCTTCCCACCACCCCAAACTAAAGTGTGACTTGCACAACCTCGCCAATCCAATGGCAACGGGGAGCTTTTGTGTACTATAGTAACTTGAGACCCAGCTCTCCAACCTTTTGAGAATTTGGTGGGTACTGTGTTTCAATGGCCACCTAAAAAATATTGTCACTCAACCATTGTATGATTCATGGACTGTATACTCTTGGAACAGACAGTAAGATGTTGTGACCAGCAGCCATGTATGCAAATGAGACCTCATGATGACCACAATTGAGCCACTTACTAGCAGAGGTGGATAAAGCTCATGTCAAGAGACAAGCTTGTGATGGAACCAAATGCCCATTCTTGAGCATATGATGCCATCACAAATAGACATTTGATTTGACAGAGATATGATCTCATTACACATTTAACTATCATCATCTGAGTGTCTGTGCAAGCTGGAGCGCGGTATCTGGCATTGATTTCCATATTTCGAAAAAAACTCATGAATGAAGCTATTGATGATGCATGAGTATTTGAGAGATCCCCACACTTCCTTTTGTTTGGTCTTTGCTTGATCTGAAATAATCCTATTGCGTCCTCTGTGACATCATGGTAAAATATGCAAAATCTTGCACCCTTGTGTATCTGTTATATTGTTGTGATATTGATGACTAACTTGTTTTTGTGACAGGCTTGGGTCATCTTCATCATAAGCTTAGAGGGTGCATCATCCATGTTTCTACATCACGTGACCTGCCTGGAACCCCACGCGGAGGTCAGCTTAGGGTATATTCAGAATGTGAATATACCCTAACACAGTGAGATTGCGCATTATAGCCTGTCCACCTTTACTCCAAGTGCCTGCTTGTTGTTTGTACACTTCTGCACCCTGATCACCCATTTATTTGAACTGCCAATATCACCCCAGCATATCCACCTCAAAGTAAAACAACCCCCATGAAATCTTCCATGTCTTTGGTAAGCAAGATCTTCCTATCACAGCAACCCTAATTCTATCTATCCACACTTGGGAATCTCGGAACAGTGTGTGGGTAAATTGTGGATGTGATGTGATCAATGTTTCTTTCACATCCAAAAAAGCTTGCCAACATGTCCAAAATGGCGAGCTTTTGCTCCGGTATTTCAAGCCTCCACATCCAGAAATGTCAATCAAACATGCCACTGGTGCAATTTCCCTCCTTTCAAAAACTAACTCACTGCCAAGTTATCACATTGTGATGAGTTGCATTTCTTGATAATTTGTTCAGCCCAATTACCCATAGTTTGACTCAAGATGCTGACTCCCAATTGATTTCCTAGGCCTTGAACTCTGGTGAATCTGATGGGTCTACCAATAACACTGTGAGTGGCATTTGATGTATCATTGTTGGTCTTGTCTGATTCACTGCTTTCTGCACTGTCCCCATCAGGCCCCAAAGCGTAATCCACAACACCAGAGGTCTCTGAGCATTGCTGGCGATGAAGAGGTACAGCCCTTTCCTTCTTGCCCACTACTGTGTTGATTGACATTGGATTGCATGAAAATGCGCTAGGATATGGATCTTACCATGTGTGGTGACACTCAGGCGTATGACACGGCAGATGACAAAGTAGTCAGTTTGATTCCCATATGTTGCAAGCTGTGCTCACCAACTAAAGTGCCTAATCATGCAGGGGTCAGATGGAAGTCTTCCCCCCCTGCCATACTCAGTTGAGGACGATGATGAGGCCAGTACTGGAGAGTCTGACCATGTAAGTCAGGTCTTAGACTCTCTAGACAGTTTAGGTATGAATCCTATTCAACTGTCTATCACTTTGAACTTCCTCAGGATGGTGGGCATTTGGCCACCAATTTGATACCTTCTCAAAAAAGAAAACAGGCCCCCAGCTATCAAGACTTTACAGGCATGGTTTCCCCAGTGAGTCAACTCAGTTCAACCAACCTTTGCAGAAAGGCACTTATTTCCAACACCCAGCCACCTGATACTCAGAGGACAGCCACCCGCAAGGTGGAGATCAAGAAAGCCAGTGAATCTTATAGACTCTGTAAGTCTATAAAGCAATCTTACAAAGTGGAGCACTGATGCAAATGTGTCTGGCGGCCTAGGGAAAGATCTTCACGACACCACAAAGGCCAGAGTGGATGCCATCCTGACCAATAATGATATTGATGATACGGCTATCATAGAAGAACTAGAAGGTTTAAGCAGAAAACTTTCCAAGTATAATGTCTCTGTGCAAGCCAAAAAGAAACACTTGGACAAGCTGATCTCACGAGGAGAAGAAGAGTATGTTGAAATTCCTGTGTGGAACCACCCTAAACGGCCAAAGTCCAGAACAGGTGAGCCCATGATTTCAACACAGGCTCAAATACACCAGCTGAAGCCTTTTCTTCAAACCAGTGTCCAAGGTTACCCACAAACGCCAAAATGGTCATTCTCTTGAGGCGAGTGACAATACTAGTAGTAGTGGAGACAATGGCCAGTCAAAGAGAAGGCGTAAGACTGAGCGCACCAGCAACTCTGACCGCAACAGTGAAGAGAATAGTGAAAATCATCTTCAGTACAAGGAGTCATTCAGGAAGGGTGGACCCGAAGAAGAAGACGATGATGAGCCTCTTGACGAATTCTTGGAACTCAGCTCAGACAAAGATGACAATGCCAGTGTGAAAGGATGTCACAATGGAGAAAAGTTACCCAAATCGGCATCTCGCTGTGCTGTGTCTGGTGCTGACTCTTCTGCCACCACTCCCCTCACTGGTCTTCTGGACCATGAGGCCTCACTATACCACAGCTCCAACATAGATTTGAAACGTGAGTTCATTTGGTCATTTACCTTGCAGTGTCCCTTCTTCAACCCTGAACTGGTGGCTGTCCACATTCACTCTCTCAACGCAAATAAACCTCGCCACAGAAATGCTTTTGGCGAGCTTTATTCACATTGATTCAGTCAATCCCTTGCCCTCTTTAAATAGGGCAAGGATTTCACTATTCAAATAGCCATGACCGCTGACATCGACAACCATTTGTAGAAATATTGAAGAACGTCTCAGAGGCAGAGTCTGCATTCATGTGTGACTTTGCCTCATACCTGCCATCCAATCAATTTGACTGGGGACGTGCACTAAGTGAAAGTGTTAGGACCTGCATTCATTTCTGGGGGTATTCAAAGAAGTCAGCCAAAGGCAAACCTTTGGCTGCGGAGACAGAGCCATTTGTGGCCACCATGAAGCACTTGTGTGACGATAAGGACATGGAAAAACATTTGAAAACCGGTGAGTGGCAAAGCATTCATTCCTACCCCTCACTCACTGACCTCTGTTGACTTTGCATCAGCTCCTAGACTCATGCAGCTGTCCAGCAATGATCCGTACTTGACAGCCAGTTCCATCAACTGGGAGCTAGTCTTGGAGTCGACCCGATACCCGTGGAAAAAAAAGAATGGTTTTTTCAGGGCTTTGCATGCCATGTCTTGTAGAACTGACAACAAGCTACAATGGTCCACCGAGGCTGCTATCCAAATCAAACTGAAATCAGCATATCCTACCCTCCGTAAAATCCTTAAGGACAGCATTGAGCTAATCTCCTACAATACTCAGTACGACAGTATCATCATAGAAACTACTGGTGCACATGCGATCCCTTCTGATTGTGTTGCCATGTCCAAGAGTGTGGGGTGGGTATTTCAGCAAATCATGATTAGAGGCCAAGCTGAGGAAGAAAATGGAACGACAAAGGTGCACAAGAATGGTATTGGCTGGCTTCAGGCTAAATTATTACTGGTGGTTATTGGGGTTATGCTAGTGTATGAGAGGACTGTTTACAATGCTAAGCTAGAGACTTTTATGAATGAGAAGAAGCGAAATCGGAATGAAATCAGCTCAATGAAGAAGTACCTCAAGACAGCCTCATGCATCAATCAATTCTCTCACAACTGGGTCCAACAACACCCCGAAAGAACCATCAAGGCTGCTAAGTTATCAACTGAAGAATTAGAAGAGGCTCTAGACCAAGTGACTTCCGAAGATATCAAACGAACAGCAACATATGACAGCAGCTATCTTCGAGCAGATGCCCTCCAAGCACTTGGAATGTTCCTTCTGTATGGTACTGCCGGCCTTTTCCACGTTTGGACAAATCATCGAGAGCAGAAGCTCCATGATGCTTGCTATGTGATCAATCTTGCTGCCATTTTGTCAAAAAGGTATGCCGATGCTGTGGCAAACAAGGAACGACAACCTCATTCTTATCACGACCGCGCGTGGAATCATCTCGACCATCACATGTTTACCACTCTCACAGAGTTCATCACTGACACAGGAAACTTCAAAAAGAATGTCCAGTGGGCACGGTTGACTAGAGACTTCAATACTCGTTTTGATGCCAAGACCCTGTCCTCCTTGTACACTCTTGATCTTCAGTCTGAGCTGTTCAACCCTGGTCAAACTTTGGCTCCGGACGGCACGGTAGCCCCTCGTATGTCATTGATTGGACTGGACAAGCTATCTGGCCTTGCTCCTGATACCGCCGAATTTCGAAAGATATGGACGCAAATTGAAGAAGAGACTGATGGGGTGACACAGAATGATGCTGACCGTGGCCAGAAGACAAGGGCTAAGAGGAAGGCTCAGAGGAGTAAAAAGTCAACTAAATGAGGCAAAACATTGTATGCATTGTTAAGAGTTGGCTGAAATTGTACTCCTCAGTTGCGGATCCCATCATGTTCACTTGAAATCTCCAGATGATGATGAAATCATGATTTCAACCCATTGTGCTGATTCAGAAACCGCGCTGGGTTGACAGCCGACCAAAGCTTGCCATTTAGTGCTGGACGGCAAGCTTTTGTAATAAAACCTCTGTACAAGGTACAAGCAGGGTGCCTATCTCAGCAAAGCACGCAGCAGTCTAGGGTTAGTTAGGTTAAGAGCTTCCACTGTCTATCACTACTGGGTTCATTCCAATGCCTTGGGTCTAGCTCTGTCCTACCTGGTACATGACACCAAGGTGATATTTGCCTCTGTCACACCTGTGGTTCTCTACACTACCTGTCATTGGCCGGTCAAGCTTTTGCACACGTACATACACATCCACTTTTTTGATTCTGTGAGTGAAATCACATAAGGCTTGATGTTGGAATTGGACTGAATCCTTACATGACAGATTTTGCAGTCATTCACCCAGCAGCTGCTTTCTTTGACATTCTCTCGCCAATCTCAAGGAATTGGCAAGCTTTTGTGGCAGGCACATGTGAGTTTCCATTCCTTGCTTGTAAGATGGCTTTTCCCCTTCTGACAATGTTTGCCTGATCAAAATTTCAATGTTTCAAATTTTGAACCATTGTCACCTTCAGATGACTGAAGGTGATGTTTCTGAGGCATTGTCCGACGATATCACTCCAAATGTCAAGATGTTTGGATGTGGCAAATGTCCCTTGACCTTTGCCAAAAAAAGCCAAGCGGACTTTCATCGTCGTGTTGCTCACCAACTCACTGTGGCAGTCACAACCTTCCATGGGGTCGAGATGGATATCAAGCGAGGAGCTAATAGTTTCTTCAGCTGTCCCAATCCTGGTTGTGATTATGAGTCAGACAATTGTGCTTACTTCAAAAAGCATGTAATGGGATGTCTGTCTACTGGCCCTCGTGCGCCACCTCTAGCTACCGGATGGGGTCCTGGAGCCCTCTGGGAACGTACGACACGTACGCAATTTGGCTGAGGTGCGTACGTGCTCTCCCAGAGCCCCTTTTACACGTACGCACCTTGTTCTATTTCTCGCCATCGGCGAGAATTAGAACAAACAACCAAAGATGTGGCGTTCAAAATCTCGCCGTCGGCGAGAAATAGAACAACCAACCTATCAGGTGGCGTTCAAAATCTCGCCGTCGGCGAGAAATAGAACAACCAACCAATCAGGTAGCGTTCTAAATCTTGCCGTTGGCGAGAAATGGAACAAGCAGACAATGTTGTGGCGTTCTATTTCTAGCTACGGGACGGAGTCCCGGAGCCCTCTGGGAGCGTGCGGACCGTACGGTTTTTGGTGGAGGACCGTACGGACTTCTCTCCCGGCGCCCGGAGCCCCTCGGGGCTGAAAAATCATGTATTACATATGGATGCTCGCCAACGGCGAGCATCCGCAATTCACACAAATGCCGACGGCGGATCACGTGCGCAGAACCAATGGTGCGGAACGACGGACATGCTTTACTTACGCAGATGGTTGGCCCGTCCGCACGGACATGCAAGCCCGCTCAAAGTCGCTTGAGAAATCGCCGATCGCATAGGGATGCTCGCCGTCGGCGAGCATGTCGGTCACAAACAACGACCACACACTACGTGACTGCTGCGCGCAGCAGTCACGTGACGACTGCGCGACCCAGCGCAGTATGTGAGCCCTAACCTGATGATACTCAGGACTATAAAAAGGCGAAAATTTCCAACTTGGGATCTTCAGGAAATCTGAATCCTTACTCGCTTTATCCGATCCGCGTACAATACCCGATCCGAGCCCCGATCCGAGCCCCGACCCGCACTCACAAATTAGCAAAGTATTCACTCTTAAAACCAAAAATCGTTAACATGAATCAGGTAAGGTCATCTCGATATTTCCACTTCACACATTGACCATCGTTCCACCATCCCTCATCTAAATCCATCCGCAACTCACATCATCGCAATCATCCAACGACTCGCATCAGAGTCGAATCCCATCAGACGTGATACTTGCTCGCCGACGGCGAGCAATTCGCACAAGATTAGCAGAGCAGAAGACTAATCACATCATTTCGCTTAACGCTGACACTGACCAGGTTCAATCAAACGCTCCAAAGAGCAAGAAGCAAGGCGGTGCCCACAAGCAGAAGCCTTCGGAGGTGAGTCGAGGGTGTCTATAGAAGTGGGATCATGCTACTGACTGAGATTATCATACAAACATTCAGAAACGATCTAACCCGGCGACGCCAACACCATTACCGAAGGGCCGACCTACTTCCGTAAGTGCATGATAAACCATGACCTAGGAATCTCCGAAGATGACTTACACCAAGCGCTATAATAGGAACGAGTCACCCCCAAAGATCATAGCACGAAAGGTAAGAAGGTGAGATACAAAGCTGAACAAAGCTGAAGATGCTCGCCGACGGCGAGCATCCCCTACATCTCCTATGAATGGTTACTGATGTCCAAACGTGGTCATTGACAGACGGTGTCCCATATGGATCCTGGACTCACACCAACCAGCGTAGCAGGCGATCCGCGCAAGAAGCCGGATGAGGCAGAGTCTTCGGTCAGTAGCCTTGAACTCAATATGACCAGTAACTTCAGCACGCGCGACTCAATTAAACATGCTGCCCGTCCCAACAGACCAAAGCGGCACAACCAGCCAAATCGCGGAACCCTGTGAGTTGCTGACATGATGAGACATGCTGACGATGCTCGCCATCGGCGAGCATCTTGCGTGAACGTTTCGCGCGTACATCATCTGTGTGCTGATGGTGACCGTTCTTTTCCGTAGGCGGATGGTGATGATCAAGATGGGGAAGAAAGTAGGTCAGCGATTCATGGTGATGGCGGAGTTAACGATGAAGCAAACCTGGTGAGTGATAACAGCATAACGCGCGTCGATCATCAGAGCTCGCCGACGGCGAGCTTCACCCATAGACGAAACTGACTGGATCTGTCATATGCACCCTAGGATGGCAACCAGGTGGGTAGTGATGCTGACGAGGACGTGGCCGCTAATAAAGAAAGTGTCATGCGGAGCTTGTCATTCAAGAAGACAGGCAAGAAGGAAGAGGATAATGAGGTGAGTAACGTCTCAGACTACGTACTTGAAATCAGAGAACTGATAATGACCTTGTTTTAGAACTTGAGTGAAACTCAGAAGATGAGGGCGGTGAAGATTAAAGAGGCTCGAGAGCAATATGATGAAGGTGAGTTCAATTGGCGGAGGATGTAATCATGAATCTGACCAGCGTTGATTTTGCAGTTCGAGCCATTCACGATGAGCTGAGCAAGAGTATCAAGCGTCTCGAGGAGCGCGCCAAGGGTGGCGCAATCGACAAGTCGGTCTATATATTGAAGCGGACGTGCAACCGGATCAATCTCGAGATGATCGAAAAAGAAGAGGAACTCCTCATGGCGCTGACGAGCGACCACCCGGATGTGATCTTTGTCCCATTGGTGTTTGATCCGTCTGCTCCCACCGTCGCCAGGACTCTGATGGATCTCGACTTGTCTCCTCCAGGCTCACCCACCACCAAAGCTATACCTGTGGTCAAAGTGACCAAGCGGAAGCAAAGCGCCGTTGAACCTGGTGAGCAGTTCATGTATTCTTGCTCTCCTGTTAGATTATGTTCTAACCAAAGAAACAAAGACTCTCATACCCAACCAGATGGTGAGAAGAAAAGGAAGAAGATGAGAGCGTCGGATTATGTTCTTGATGAAGCCAAAGAATGTAACTCCGAGGCGTCGAAGGAGGTCCTTGGGAAGCGCCAGGCTCGACGCCAACCGTACAAGAGCCCGAGGTTCGTGGATCCTGAGGATATGGAGCCGGAGGGCGCTGCAGACGATGGTGGAATTGTGGTATATGCGGAGAACTTGGGAAAAGGGAAGAAGAAGGGAGTGAAGGAGAGTAATGCGGAAGATGACGACTTGGAGTCTGTTCCTGAGCTTTTCAGGAAAGCTCTGAAACCTGATCTGAGCAGTAAGTCCCCCCTTTATTCTCCATTCAATATTCCTTTTCCCCATCTTTCTCAATCTTTCTTTCACTATGCTCGCCGTCGGCGAGCATCCGATTCTTCCATACCTTCTTATACCCCTTTCATTCTCCATTCAATATTCCTTTCCCCCCTCTCTCAATCTTACTTCCACTATGCTCGCCGTCGGCGAGCATCCGATTCTTCCATACTTTCTTATACCCCTCTATTCTGTATCCAATTCATCATTTCCCCATCTCTCTCAATCTTTCTTTCACTATGCTCGCCGTCGGCGAGCATCTGATTCTTCCATACCTTCTTATACTCCTTTCATTCTCTATTCGATATCTCCATTCCCCATCTCTATCAATCTTCCTTTCACTATGCTCGCCGTCGGCGAGCATCTGATGCACATGAAACAGGAGCTGACGTTTGTATTTCATTTTCCATTTCATTCAGAGCTTCTCAAAGATCCGACCGAACAGGAGATTGCTGAAATGCGCAACTTCAGAGAAGTCATGGCGAGTCACCAGTTCAACTACGGCGAGGCTCTTGCTCCATCTGTATGTAATGTCATCAACACTTGGAATTTCGATGAGGACACGTTGGACGACAAGATAGAGCCCAGCGATCTCAACCCCCACATCAACTACATGATCGAGTTGATTGATGATAATACCCTCATGACCAAACGGCTACAAACAGGTGAGTGAATTGCTCGCCATCGGCGAGCAATGTTTATATTGGCCTTCATATACTGACATCTATGCATCTTTGTGATCAGCCCCTAGACTCATGCAAGTCTCAGCCAAGGATCCCTTCCTCAATGAAGACAGCCTCGACTGGTCGGTGCTAGAAGACTGAGTTCAATACCCCTTCAAGCTACGGAACGGCGTGTTCAGGTCTCTACAAGCCATGCTCTGCCGAACGTCCAAGTCACCGGAGTGGACGGATGATCCCATTCTCAAGGGGCACATCAAGAATGGCTACACGATTCTACACAACATCCTAGCCGAAAGTGTCGAACACATATCATATGATAGCATTCATGACAGCATAGTGATTCAGACTGAGGGGGATTTCGCCGTACCAAAACAGTTTGTAGGCATGTCGCAAACTATAGGATGGGTGTTTCAACAGATCGCATCTCGAACGCGCCCTGAAGGTTCAAAGCGTGTAGACCGAGTGGGTACTGCAAGCATTGGGTCACTTCAGAAGCAATACTTTTTAGTTATGCTTGGGGTAATGTTGGTGTATGAAAGCGAAATGTATAATTCATTTGTTGATCGACTTCAAAGATCAAAAAAAACTTTGGCCGAAATTACTTTATTGAAGACGTTTCAAAAGGACACATCAATTCTCAAGCAACTGATCAACACCAAATTATCTTATGGGAACAAGCGACATAGAACTATTACAACCACTGATCCTGAAGCACCATCAGCATCATCATCTAAAAGAACGATCATTAGAAGTGTAAAGCCTCAACAGTTGACTGAAAGTGAAAAGAAGGAACGGCGCCAGATTCAGAATAAGGTGAATCATGACGCCTCTGAACTGAGAAGGGATGCCATTCAGCAGATGGCTTTATTCTTTATGTACGGAACCGCGTCTTTTTTCCATGTCTGGCCAGCTGCGAGGGATCAAACTATGCAGGATGCGGCGAGCTTGGTGAACTTGGCTTCAATACTGGCGGATCGACGCTGGGCGACTGTTGATGGTGAACCTCATGTGTACGGAGCTCGCGCTTGGAATCGACTTGACGACTTGATGTATGACGCTCTCCAAAGGTTTGTCAGTAATGGCAACTTCCGGACTCAGATCGACTGGCCAACTATGACGGCGTATTTTAGCGAAAACTTTGATGCCGGACGACTTGCTAACTGCTTCACCCTGGATATGCTGTCCGAAATTCATATTCCATCTTTAAGTCGAGGACTGAATGGACTTGTCCAAGAGCAAGTTGAGCTACCTGACAAGGAGAACTGGCTACAGAACGCACCTGCAACCGAGTCTTTTCGAGCGCTGTGGGGCCCAACTGAAGGTCCTCTCAAACCTGTGACTGATAGAGGACAGTCTATGTATCCTGAGGTAGATGCTGATAGTCGAAGGTTTGTGAAGAAACCTAATGCTGATTCAATCATGGCTTCAGATCAAGCGAAGGCCAAGAGTAAAGGGAGTAGTGGTAGGGAAGGTGATGATGCTGAGAAGGGTAGTGTAGAGGGGGATTCTGGTAGCATGGAAAAGTAGGTTACAAAGTTGTATTGACTCACTCAAGCCATCACATCCATGTATTGTTTCTATACCTCCATGTATGTCAAGATGTGCTAGTATGAATTGAAAAGTCCAATCTACTGATGAGTGAATAAACATGAGCGGAGGTTATGGCCTTCTTGTGAGTTTCCTTCGAGTGCATCTTTCAAACATGAGTGATGTGCCCGTACCTAGGATGCTCGCCAACGGCGAGCACAGCGTACGCATTCGGCACCTGTGTGATATCGTGACATTGGACTGTCAACAAAGATTGTTTCCTGTAGTCATGGCCACATTTCTCTGATGCTCGCCAACGGCGAGCATTGGCGAGCATCATGGATCATGAGAGCAGATATTTCATATGTCATTGACATCATGAGGGATGTTAATGTCATTCACTGTTATACGTGATGGTAAGATTGATGCTCGCCGTTGGCGAGCATCCTCCCTATTGACCGTGATGATACATGGAGGTATTAATGACATTTTGTGCAGAGAGTGCTGTAACCTAGTGAGTCACGTGATTGCTGCGGCGCAGGCTGTGCCGCAGCGTTTGTTATTATACTCACATTGGGTTAAGATTGATGTGCGGGTCCTTCTGAGAATTATTCCCTCTGTGGATTGGATTTCCTTTTTTTGCATTCTGTTAACTTGATCACTAATCATACCTTGACGAAGACAACCCCTGTCACATACTTGTCACAGGCACTTTCACACACCTGTCACACACTGGTGACACCTCACGTCAATTCAATACCAGCGGAAAACCCTGAATGTAAGCATCTAGAAGTTCTAGACGTAACCATAAAGCTCGCCAACGGCGAGCTTTAATGACACGTCTTGAATGTCTACCTGACCAAACTGCTTCACCTTTAGACTGACAACCACGCTGTAGCGACCAAAGTAAGTAACAACGTGTTTCTATGTGACACTCTTTGCTGCACAGCGGAAATGCTCGCCGTTGGCGAGCATTTCCGCGCAGCACCATTGTCTCAATATTGACATTCCTCCTTTGCAGGGATACAAATTCCACTGCAACATTCCTGAAGTACTTGAACTGTACCATTGTGGTTCTGGTCAAGGTGAGTATTCTGGATGCTCGCCGTTGGCGAGCATCTGGTGCATAAATGCCCAATTCGAGTTACACAAATCTATGTAGCTGACCACCATGGTCCGTCCGTGGTAAATAGATAATTGACTGATAATGCTGGACTGTACTCAATGTGACTTGAAGTTCCGCAAGATCCATCAAGTCAATGAACACAGACGTATCATGCATCAGCGTGAAGTGATGGTGACCATCAATGAAGAAGAGCAGTCCATTTCTCGAGCTGACGATGATGAGTTTCATTGTCCAATTGGAGACTGTGGCTACAAGACGCCCAATGCACGATACGTGCAAGACCACTTGTCAACGTGCAAAGGACTGGGCCAGACGAACAGAGGGCGTGCACCTACTGGAGGTGATGCGGTTCTGATACCTGTAGGAGATGAGATTGAGTGTAATATTCCAGTTCCCTCCCTGCTTCATCTGACCACTCAATTTCTGATAGATTGTCATGTCACCCATTAGTTACGGATACGTTGTCCAAATACAACTTGGCATGGAATTCACGATGTAGACTTCTGCTATGCATGAAGTGCCACATTGGTGTTCCAGTTGATCAAGTGCGTGCCCACTACAACGGTGAAAATGGTAAATGTACATTTACCAAACAGGAGGTCCAGGATGAGCTCAGGGGATACATAGAGTTGAGTAACAATGGCAACAATGTTCCACCTCATTATGAAGAAGGAAGGCCATGTGATCCTGTGCAAGGCCTTATGCTGTACAATGGCTTCACATGTACTATATGTCACAGATCGTGGCCTAGCAAAAAGACCATTGACAATCACTTTTCCAGTAAACACAGAGGTAGGCACTTTGACCCTTATACATGTACGTAACAGTCACCTGATACACCACATCTATCTACGTCAGACATTGTCCCAAAAGATCGGGTGCCTCATATGCAACGTGACAAGTGTCAGAGCTTCTATGGTCACTCTTTGACTCACTACTTCCCAGTGACTCCCTAGCTACGGGACGCAGTCCCGTAGCGCCCAGGGAACGTACGACACGTACGTTTTTGGCCCTGAAGCGTACGTGCGTTCCCGGGGCCCATTATACACGTACGCTCGGCGTTCTAATTCTCGCCGTCGGCGAGAATTGGAACACCAGCCCCGTTACAACACTACGGCACGCACGACAACTGTCCCAATTCTCGCCGTCCGCGAGAATTGGGACAACTACTCTATACCTGCGTACAACAATGACGTGAGGCCTGTGACATTTCTCGCGGATGCGAGGAAATGTCACCAATATGGACGCATGCACTACTTCATGTGTCTATTATCCTCACAAACACACAACGCCCTTGACGGCTATAACTATAAACTAAGTCATACAAGACGTGTACGTGCATGCACTTGTGCGTGCACGTGCGCCTATTCCTATGAAAACGGGTGGCCATCGCCATCAAGCACATACCACATGCAAAACTGAAGTATCAAGGTGATAGAGGGGTCAAAGTATGGGACCTTGGGTATGAGGCAATAGCCTAGTCGGTAAGGAGCGTCACATCAATAGGTGTCTGCCAGTACACGGGTTCGAACCCCTCACGCGTCATTTTTGCAGTACCCCGCCCACCAATACAGCTGTGCATGCTATACTTCATTACATGTGTAAACCCAAAGTGCACAGCAGTTTGCGCTGCGCGTTAACCTAACCTGATGATAAATCAGGATATATAAATCAGTATCAGCAGCATCTCGCTTCAGAGCTGAGTTCTGGAATCGATCCATCAATATCCGATCCGCCATTGAAGATATCATTATAAACAAAGTTTACCGACCCGACCCCGCAGACCCGACCCGATATCCGACCCGAAACTACTCAGCTTTGCACAACATTGCCAAAATGAACAAGGTTAGTGTGTTCCCCTCATCCGATTGGAACTGTTTCGACGTGTCATTTTTCTCGCCGTCGGCGAGAAAAATGACATTACTCCTACGCCTTCACTGTTCTTTTTCTCGCCGACCGCGAGAAAAAGAACAGCTCTCATACTCACTCGGCCGGATATCGGTGCTACAGTGACCACTCCGCTGTACACCGACTATTCAAAGTCATTTGAATAGTGGCGAAAGAGACAGCGCGTCGCGGTACTGACCAAAGCTTGGGGCGTTCTATTTATCGCCGCCCGCGAGAAAAAGGACGCCTCGAGGTCAGGCAAGAGGCGTTCTTTGCCCACTATTCAAGTTCTATTCAGCGATTGCAATGACTTACCAAAAGGTGGACACTCACATCCTGACCGCCTCCTGCTTCTCACACCAGAACGATCGAGCCGCTCATGTCAATCAGCAAAGGGCGCAACTGCAGCAAGCAAGGCGTCCAAGCCCTTTTAGCAGAGTAAGTCGTCCTTGGTTTTTCATCACTGTCCACCTGCGCTGACACCTTCATTTCGCCTCAGGCCACGCGCAGATCCAATCCTAATCATGGCCCCGATGGTCCAATCCGTCTTAACGACTCAAATTGTCACAGACACCCCAATTTGGGTGCAATGATCGCATCCGTAAGTCAATTACTTGCAATGTCAAAATGAGACAAATCGTACTTAGTCACTTCATCATCATCCAAACACAGCGACGCGCGCCAGAGGAAAGTCGGCGTGACGAGCCACATGAAAGCGAGGTACAATCGAAAAAAACATATCAATACTTCGTCGAATGCATTAGCTGACAGCGTTGCTCAATCATAGGACGAAGCAGGCGAGGCCCCACCCGAGACTCCCACACCAGCCCACAAAGTCAAGGGTGTAAGTTGTTCAGATTTATGTCACGCATTTGTCAACTGATAGACCCGATCCTCGCACTATCCTCACTCAATAGACCTCGCAAGTTGACCCCGCCGAACCGCCTTCACAAACTCAAAGAGGAGATGAAGAGGTATGACCCACTGCTGATCAAGTTGATTATGTTCACGCGGCTGACCTTGTATAGATGCTCCAGGCTACTCAGGGCACTCCGGCCGAGTATGTCAGTGCTGCGGAAAAGGACACCCCTAAAGAAAGAGAAGCCACTGTAGAAGCGGCAGGTGGCGCGCATAAGGTACGTATTTATGGTTATACATCAATGGGCATTTCACTGACGAAAGTCAAGCCTATGCAGAGTGCGCCGGAGAGTGAACAGCCGATGAGCGAGCAGCAAGTGGAACAATCTTTGATAAGTCAATTATCATTCAAGAAGTTGCATAACTCCGATGCGGAAGAGGTGAGCAACCACTTTAGATAGCCTCAATCAGACGCGATAGCTGAAGCCTGCGCAAATTAGGCCCCGGTTAGTGCCACTCAAGCGGTGAGGCAGGTTGCACTTGAGCAGGCGCGGTTACAGTACGTAGAGGGTAAGACGCACATTACTAAGCCCAGCAGATCGCCAAAGTGCTGATCATATCCACCCTCCTCAGTTAAGGAGCTGTACAAGTCTACCAAGGCAGGAGTCGACGCGCTTGAGGCGAAAGCGGCCAGCGGTGCCATAGACAAAGCCCTGTATTTGTCTCGCATGTTTCTGGCCGAGCTCGAGGAGAACATGCGAGAAGATGAGCAGCGCTTGCTTGAAGCGCTCAGTTCCGCTCATCCAGAGGTGATATTTGTTCCCACTGCGGTGGAACATAAGGGTGGAGTCTCAGGCTCCAAGGAGTCCGCAACCGAAAGCAAGGTGCATCGTCTGGCGAAGAAGCGAAAAGCAACTAACCCTGATGGAGCAGGTCAGTACGATATGATGTACATGCCCGCCGAAGGGATGCTGAACCATTTGATTGCCCTCCCACAGGTCTAACCAAGCGGCAAAAGGACGTGGATGTTTCAGTCTACTTGGACCTGGAGGCCAAAGAGTCGAGCAGGGCAGACCGAGCTGACCTCATTGATCAGCCCTCAGGACGACGCGGACGAGTCAAGAGCCGCGCAATAGTAACTCAATCCGACGACGAGTGGGCTTCGGGTCAAAACAAAGAACCAAGGAAGGCAGGATTAGACCGCACGAAGGCTACGCGCGTCGGTAGCAAGGATGAACAAACGAATGAGGTAAAGGTCAAGGACGGCGAGACACTACCCGAGGACGAGAAGAGTATATTTCAAGTAGAGAAACCCGACCTCAGCGGTGAGTTCCCGCGCGGCCCTCCCATTAGATACTATACCTTTCTTGTCTACCATTATTCCCCTTGACCAAATCTTATCATCCCCTCATCGATCCCCCTTTAGGCAAGGCTTGTTCCAATTCTCGCCGTCGGCGAGAATTGGAACAATACCGGGCATATCCGGACTGCCATCGTATATCATCTCAATTTTGATTGCTGTCCTTTTTCTCGCTAACGGCGATATATGTGACACGCAAACGTCCTGCCTGGAATCTCATCTCCAGCAAAATGGTTCCGTAGCTTGTCACTTTTCTCGCCGACCGCGAGAAAAGTGACAAGCTATGATGTGTCGTAGACTAGTGTGTCCAATGCTGGGATATCCGATGTTCTACTTACCGCGTTTCACACGATGTTCTTCAGTTGACCGTACTCACCAACTGATGAACCTCGTGTCACTTTTCTCGCCGACGGCGAGAAAAGTGACATTAGATTCAGTCTCTATCGACTTTCACGCCATGACTCATTCCTCCTCTATAGTAGGCTGATTGCTCTATCGCACACGGAACTGACTTCGTATGGGTCTATTTAGAATTGATGAAGGACACCACACCTGAAGAGGACATAGAGATTCGCGAAAAGCGTGAAGAGATCAAATCCTCTCAATTCAACTGGGGAGATGTGCTCACAGTTCCAGTTTGTAACGTTATCCGATCTTGGTGCTACGACCCCGATTCCACACTTGATAAGCCAATGTCAGAGGCCTTGAATCCACATCTGATGTATATACGCGCCTTGGTGGAGGATCGTGATTTGATGACGTTGAGGCTGCAGACTTGTGAGTGCTGATGATCTCAATTGCTCGGTATATGTATATTTCTAATCATATTTACATGGACGCTAGCTCCGCGTTTGATGCAAGTTTCATCAACCGATCCTTTCGTGACGTCCTCCTGTCTAGATTGGGATTTGATCCAGAAGAGTGCCTTATACCCATGGTCTAAGAAGAATGGCCTTTTTAGAGCACTTCACGCTATGACCGTCAGAACCGATCGTGACCCGGATTGGTCAACGCATTCAGTTTTGAAAAGCCACATCGCCTCCGGCTTCTCAATCTTGCATAACATACTAGCTGATGCGCTTAGAATAGTGTCATTCAAAAACGATCATTCGTCCATCAAGATTCGAGAGGATGGTGAAGATGGTGTGGCAGGTCTCATGGTTGAGCAAGCTAAAACGATGACTTGGCTCGCTCGCCAGTGCTTCGTCGGAGAGGATGATTGTGGACCTAAACGAGGGAGAATTGCAAACGCCACGGTTCGATCCCTTCAAAAGAAATTTTTTCACGTGTTACTCGGGGTCAACATTGTTTTCGAGAGTGAAGTTCACAACGGGCTTTTGATGATGGCGGAGGAGCGAGGAGAGACGGTCCGGAGGCTGAAGAGCATGAAGGCAAACCAGAAGAGTGAATCTGTGCTATACCAGCTGATGAATGATCGGAATAAGCACGACAATGTGCGGGTGAAATCCATCAGTGGAGGAAAATCGTCAAAGGCTATAGCTTCGACCTCCGCAGCTCAGTCACAATCAACCGGGAGTGCTGATAAGGACAAGGCCTTGGCGGCGCGGAATTCCCGCGATGTTGCTGATTTCAAAAAGGAATGTCTCCAATATCTGTCACTTTTCCTGATGTATGGAACTGCGGTGTTTTTCCATGTTTGGCCAGCCTACAAGGACCAATCAATGCCCGAATCCGCCTTGCTCATTCATCTGGCCTCACTTGTCTGTGATCGCCGTTTCGAAAGATGTGGAGATGAACCGCATGTTTTTGGCGCGCGGGCATGGAACCAATTAGATGAGCTCATGTTTAGCAGCCTCAAGCTGTTTGTAACCGATGCGGGCACTTTCCGGAAGGACATAAAATGGTCGGATCTGACCCGACATTTCTATACCGAATTCGATGTTAAGAAGCTGGCGGGCCTATTCATGTTAGACCTCTTGACGGAAACCCATCGCCCTGGCCTTACGCTCGGAATCGACGGTCGGGTCATGGAGCACATCCGGATCAAGGACGAGCATGTGGTCAAGTTGAATCATCCTTTAACTGAGCCGTTTAGGGCGTTGTGGGGCCCAACAGAAGGTCCGTTGCTTCCAGTCACGGATCGGGGTGCCTCCTTATACCCTGAGGTTGATGGTCAGGGTGGAATAACTCGACCCCACAATCCAAATACTAAGATGGCCGCAGATCAGGCCAAGGCCAAAGGGAAAGATAAAGAGGATTTGAGTGCTTCGGGAAGCCATAGTGATGATGATGAAGAAGGGAGTGAGTATGAAGAAGGGAGTGAGTATGAAGAAGGGAGTGAGTATGAAGAGAGTGAAGTTTAATGAAGATGATGTGTTAGTTGAATAGTGATATTGATGTAGTATGAAATGTATGAGGTGCAATGCGGTCGTATGTCACAATTCTCGCCGACGGCGAGAATTGGAACACTCAATCGAGTGCTAGCTCTTGTGCTAATGCATGGAGTAGCATAGCGCGATGTGCCTCGGTTCCGAATGAAGTGAGATACTATCCTCTTACGCAAAAGGGAAGTATCTCAGGTGTGAGGTTTTGGCTGTACACCTTAAGGTAACATGAGTACTCTAGCTACGGGGCGCAGCCCCGTTGCCCTGCGGGACCGCACGCGCCGTACGCAGAAGCCCGTTTTGCGTACGGGTATTTTGCCCTCTGCCCGCAGCCTCATGGACCCGTACGCAGGCACACTGTACACACCAAAGACCAGGCATTGCAAGGACAACGCACACAATGCTATGGACAAGGCAGTGACGTGACCGCAACATGCACAGTCAAGGGGCGCACCACTGTGCAACGACACAGGTCGCCGTGCCACTCATGTACGCTCGCCAATGGCGAGCAACGCAACTGCGTGGCTTTGGTGAGCCGCGCACCAGCTCGCCGTTGGCGAGCACCACAACGCTACATCAAGCGCAGCAATCACGTGACGCAGCAGTCACGTGATTGCTGCGCGCAGCATACGAAACCTAACATGATGAGAATGAGGACTATAAAAGGTAAAAATTTTTGGGATGGTTGACCAACAATATTCGAATTTTCATTTATTTAAATAAATTTATCCCCAATTTCGAAACCAACCCGTACCCGGCCCGAAACCCGACCCGACCCGCCCCGACCCGACCCGTGATATAACCCGCTTTTACTACAATGAATCCAGTGAGTCTCGCTACGTTTTACCAGTATCATCATCCAAAGTCCCTATACCTCAACCATCACGTCAATCCACATCCACGTCTTCCTCGATCAAACCATCGACATGCAATTACCTCATCCGCAACCTAAGAATTGCATCGAGACCCCCGCTCGCCGATGGCGAGCTATCAGACAGCGATTGGTCAAGGAAAAGTTAAAAGAACGACAAGCTGATATTCAACTTCGCCATCAGAAATCGATCAACATGTCTAACCGGAAAAGAAAGCTTCAAAACGGACCGAAGGTCCGTGACAGTACAGTAAGTCCAGATCAAAAGCATCAATGGTGATCAGCAACGGCAGACTGATCGAATCATCATATTCAGGCTCCTCCCAGCAACAATAACGAAGACTCGATGAAGAGTCCTAGTACGAATGTCCCCACCACGCCTCGCGCGGTAAGTGGTTTCACCAAGTGCAGTATTCAATTCAAGCAGCTTACAGGACGCAGAACGAATCCCAGCAAACGACGCCCATTACCGACCTCATGGCCCCCAGGAAGGTGAGTTCGCAAGAAACCGCTGAGTACTAAGCTCGCCGACGGCGAGCTCAACGCCGAGGACACTAACATATACCCCATACGAGTGTTAGGCAGGTGCAGTGGTCGATCCAACGCTCACGACCCCGGTTCAAGCTTCTGAGCCCACACGAGTGAACAAGGTACGAGGCCAATACCATTCAAAGCGAGAAGCTATACACTCACATCCAAATGCGCTGCAGGGAGGTCGTAATGCGAAGGTCGTACCCACAAAAGGCCAGACGAAACGCACTGAGAAGGTATGTAACTCTTTCAGAATAAGCACTGTGCTCGCCGATGGCGAGCTCCAGAGTAGTATCTCAAGCTGAGTCAGTTTACACGCGACAGACAAACAAAGAAGCAATTAATGATGCGGGAGGCCAAGCGATGAAAAACCTTAATCAGGTAAGTCGGTCGAGGTGCAGCAGGAAGGTGAGTGGAATCTCGGGAAGGTTAATCATGGGGAAACATCTTACAGGACGCTGCGCCGGTCACACCACAGCCAGCCGATGCAGATGGGGACATAGCTATGGATGACAGTTTCTTATCGGAAGTAAGACAGAAGGTGAGAATTCATTGGACTTACTCATGAACTCCACCTTAGCCAGCAGAGGCTGACTTATCTCGAATCGTAGCATCCTGAAGTTGCAGTAGAAGAAAGTCAAGTTGATCCTCAATTCGCACTCGAGGTGAGCGCCGCTCGCCAACGGCGAGCATGCCTTGTCATGTGATTGATCTGATCAAGATATTGCAATACAGAAATCCGGAGCACCTGAGACGGTGGATGATACCACAGGGGGAGAAGCTGCTAAGGTAAGATTAGATGTAGCTTGAGGTGGCAGAGTCAGTATGTCGAAACTGACGAAGCATCCTCACAATTGCAGAGCATGGCTGAAGGCGAAAAGGAAGATCACGAAGTCGAAGTCAACATGGCTCTGGACGAAGAGACGGTCAGTCACCGATCAGCTAGTAGTTGGCAAACCCTTGTGTGACATGAAAGCTGAATGCTCGATGAGTAAAAATCTCGATATCAATAACAGAAACCGACTGAAGGCGAAGCGACGCAAAACATGCGCGGAGTTGAAATCAAACGAGCCAAAGCGGAATTTGAAGAAGGTCAGTCTATACATCATTTCAAGTGACGGACTTCAAAAACCTGATGTACTCCTATCTCAATTGCAGTTCGGGACTTATACAACACTCTGAAGACGCGGGTGGACAAACTTCAAGAAAAAGCGTCGAAAGGCGCTATCGATGCACAACTATACATATTAATGAACACTTTGAAGGAGCTGAATGCATCGATGCTGGAGGCGGAAAACGAGCTCCTTAACGTAATGACCAGCGCACACCCCGAGGTAATTTTTGTTCCATCGGTGTTTGTTCCCGCCAGACAATCCACCCCATCTGGCCAGAATAAGTCTTCCGGTAAAAGAAAGGAGAAGCACAGCAAAAAATCAGGTAAGACAAGCGTGTGACTCACAGGGCAGACATTCTACGATACTAACTACGATTCTTCCACGCCCTAGGCAAAAGACGCAAGGGATCAGAGAGATCTCAGGACGGTAAGTCTCACTATCACTACCCCAGGTGATGAAATCAAATCATTGATCATGAGCCAACTACTTAGATTCTAAAAAGAAAAGGAAAATGCGAGCGTCGGACTATGCTCTGGATGAGGCAGTGGAATGTAATAAGGAGTCCCGTTCAGACATCGGTGTCAAAGCAAAGCGACCCAGAATTCAGTCCAAGGAATTTGTCGATGAGGAAGACATGCCTCCCAAAAACGATGGTCCACCAGAGGTCGAGGTCGTCATTCCTATCGACAAGTCCAAGAAGCGGACGAAGAAGAGTGAGAAGGAAGGAGACGACGCAGAGGAAGAGGAGGTCAAGAAGAAGGTTATCATCCCCGAGCAATACCGGAAAGGGATGAAGCCGGACCTAGCGTGTAAGTCTCAGCAGCGCTGTTCACTCTCCTCCCTTTCAACGGCTCAATGTATGTCATTCGGGAAGCTCGCCGACGGCGAGCTACAAACCTCACCCATGACCTTAACATCCGTCCAACTGTGATGTAGGATGAGAGCTCGCCAATGGCGAGCTCCACGCGTGCGACTACGCCCTCGTGAACATCAATGTACGGTTGAATACTGACCTTACATTTCGTTGATTCTTTACAGTGTTGCTCAAGGACATCAGTCGGGACGAAGCCAACGAGGTCAAGAACTTTCGGGAACAGCTGATAGGATTTCAGTGGAACTGGGGGGAGGTGATGACAATCAGCGTGTGTAATATCGTCAATAGCTGGGCGTTTGACAAGCGATCCTTCGATGGGAAACCGACATCGGCCGACCTCGCACCGCATCTGGACTACGTGAAAGCGCTGGTCGACGACCATGACCTCATGGAGAAGAGGCTACAAACATGTAAGTAACACGAAGGCTCGCCAATGGCGAGCCAGGCCACAGCAATCTCCGTTCGGTTATAGCACACACTAACCACTGTATATATTTGATAGCCCCCAGGATCATGCAATTATCCGCGCTTGATCCTTTTTTCACCGAAGATTCGATCATTTGGGATGAGGTGATGAAGGCGGCGCAGTATCCTCACAGCAGCGAAAAAAACGGCGTATTCCGCGCGCTGCACGCGATGTCTTGTCGAGATTCCGACAATCCTATCTGGACCTCAACACCGAAGCTTAATTTAGCTGTGAAGAGCGGATATATGATTCTGCATAATATCCTGGCTGAAGCATTAGAGTTTATAGCGTACGATGCTACCCACGACGACATTACGATTGAAACTAATGGGGAGTACGCCATTCCCAAACAGTTCATGGCCATGTCTCAGACAGTTGGTTGGCTCTTCCATCAGATCAACGCACGAAGCCGTTCTGATAACGGCCCTCGCCGCGACCGAGTCTCGAGTGCCAGTATTGGTTCACTCCAAAAGCAATATTTCTTGGTACTGACGGGCATGATGTTAGTATATGAAAGTGATACGTATAATCGGGCGGTCGACAAGAACATGCGCAACAAGAAGCAGGCCACGAGCGCAGCGGAGTTCAAGGAGCTGAAGGCTATTCACAAAGATCAAACTGTTCTTCGCCAGCTGGTCAATACCCAGGCTCGATATACCAGCAAGCGTCTCAAGGGTGTCACAGGAGGAAGCACTTCGACTGTGATCAAAACGAAGGACCAGGAACGTAAGATGGCCCAAACGGTCAATCACGACCTATCACGCTTCCGAGGCGACGCCATCCAAGCTCTCGCTCTCTTCCTACTTTATGGAACGGCGGCCTTTTTCCATGTCTGGCCAACCCCACGTGAAAACACCCAACACGACGCAGCCCTTCTAATCAATCTCGCTTCAATACTCGCGGATAGGCGATGGCGCAAAGTGCAACGCGAAAAACACGTATTCGGAGCACGAGCGTGGAATCGTATGGACGACTTAATGTATTGCGCGCTGAAGCGCTTTCTCAACCACAATGGTTCGATGAGGCAAGAAATAGACTGGCCTACCATGACCGACTATTTCAGTCGCAAGTTTGAGGCATCGAACCTAGCTCACATGTTTACCTTAGACCTATTGATGGAAACTCATAGGCCAGGACTTAGTAGAGGTGTTAATGGCCTGGTGGCACCGCATGTCAAGCTTGCGGATCAGGAATTGTGGTTGATTGATGGACCCACCACTCAATCATTCCGAGCGATTTGGGGAACTACTGAGGGGGAGCTAGTGAAACCCAGTGAGGGTGGGAGTGGGATGTACCCAGAGGTGAGCAAGAGTGGCGTTCGGACGCCACACACCACCGCAGAGACTCAAATGGCAGCCGATAAGGCACGGGCTAATGCGAAAGGAAAGAGTAAGGAAGTATCAAGTGAAACTGATAGTGATAGCAGCGGTAGCAGTCAAAGCAGCGAGACTTCAGGCTCGTCGTCCGGGTCTGGCTCAGATGACGAAAGTGAAGGTGAGGGAGATGATAGTGAAGTGGGTTCATCTGAGAGTGACGAGGATGTTCAATTGTAGATAGCGCTGCCCGTGATCAAGTGAGAATGACAATACTGATGTTTCAAGGCGTATCATTGCCAATTCCGTGACTATACTGAGTGACCGATGAGAAGTCAATGCAGCTCGCCATTGGCGAGCCGCCCTCATCAGAGAGTACGCTATGATCGTGGTTGTGAGTTTGCGGAAGGACGTCAGCAATGTCACAGAGATCGATGACTTCCTGTTTGCTCGCCGATGGCGAGCGGTTACTTCAACATTGCTCACGCTGACTTACACAAGAGCGCTACTGTGCCTGCCCCATACTGACACATTGGTGCGATCATGTGAGCGGGTTCTAAGAGATGAAAGAGGTATCAAACTTGATAGAACCAGCCGACATGAGCCGCGCAGTCACTGCGCATGCTGCGGCGCATCATATTGCCTGTCTCATCATGACCTAATTAGGGTTTGGGTGAAGGTGTTCTGAATGCCTCCTCGAGTCATATCTCCATCCATGCTCAAGCAAACTTGCTGATTCTTTCCATCACCTAGCCCCACTCCTCAACTTCAGAGCTGTACTTAAAGTATTCCACAATCCCTTCACATCCATCTGTTGGTGCCCATCTTAAGACATGTGAGTCCATTCACTGATTTTCAAATTTTCTACAAGTACACCATGATATGGACATGACATGACTCGCAGATGGCACACCTGTGAACCCCATCTGACAGATGAATCCGTGGCATGTCACGCCTGTGACATTCCATAAGTCACATGACATACTTTATGTGTGCTGCCTGTCCAATCTGAAAAGAGTGGAACAGTGGAGAGTAGGAGCCATTCCACTTTCGTCCGTCCTTCAAAAGGGCGTCACGCCTCGACACAATTATTTATAGCTCGCCATCGGCGAGCTACGACGTGTCGAGCACACTTCGACCAGACATTCACAGTTGTTTCGCATGTCTGGACCGAAACTTGTATGCTCGCCATTGGCGATCATACGCGATGCCTGTGATTTAATTACATAGCCTTGTAATGTACATGATACTGCCTTGTAATGCACATGATACTTTCACTGTTTATCTCATGTATCTGCTGGGAGACATATGGTACAAGAGCCTGTAGTAATGTCAAAGACACTGACTAAGATTCACACTATCCAGCAACTGCGAAATGTCCCAGGTATCCAAGTGCTCAACATGTAAACAAACCTTCAGGACTAGGTGGAAGGCTAGTGAGCATACAAGGACAATGCACCAGAAACACGTGACGCTGAAACGTGACGGAGTACCGGACCTCACAGTAACCCGTGGAATGGATGGGCACTTCGAATGTAATATTGGTAATTGTACTTACACAGTGGCAAACGCTCGGTATATGCATGATCACATGGCAAACTGTGACGGAGTGGGTCCCACCCCTAAATACACTGCTGAACGTTACACAGGAACTGCATCTGTTGTGCCAGCTGGAGATGAAATTGAATGTGAGTTTTGTACTACTGTTCAGGAATTGTGGCCTCCCCTGCAAGATATCTAATCCCATGCATTTGATGTCAGTGCATGCCAAGCTGGCGAAGTATAACTTGATGTGGAACTCCCGTTGTCAAATCTTGATTTGTAAGAAATGTCACACGGGTGTTCCAGTCAAGGAGGTCCGGGCGCATTATAAAGCAGAAAATGAGACTTGTCCTTGGACTAAAGATCAAGTCTCAAAAGACTTGGATGAATACAACAACATGATAACAAGTAGCAATGTCCCACCTGAGCTTGTCAATGAGCATCTCTGGGAGCCTGTGCAAGGTCTAATGGTGCACAATGGGTTTTCCTGTACTGTGTGTAAGCTCTCTTGGCCAGCTAAGAAGACTATGAAAAATCACTTCTCATCAGTTCATGGAAAAGGTAAAGTCACAGATCATATGTCATCTGTGTTGAACTCCAAATGATGATGATATATGGCTATGTGTGTAGACCTTCCCGATAAAGCGTCTCGGAAGGCCTATCGGATGATCAACTCCCAGGCCTCCAAGTGTCAAACGTTTTATGGACATGTGCATAAGCACTACTTTACAGTTTTACCTTACAAAAGGGGCAAAGGTGTCGAGGTGACATTACCCAGAGTGCGATCACCCAGTCCAACCAATGACGACCATGAACAAGCAGTGCGGAAGATGATTAACAAGCTTGAGGAACATGCCAAATTGGAGGCAGCGGTAATTCCTGAAGATGGCTCACGGAAAGACATGGCGAATTGGATTTTCACCACAGGTATCTATACTTATGTAGAGGGGATGATTGAGCAAGGAAAGACATATCATGACATGGTGGTTGTCTGTGATCAGGAGCAAGAGAGTGTTGAGGTAATGGTAGTATACATTGCATCATGGATTGATACTGTGATGAGAAGGCTACATAAGACTGGGCAGTTTCTCAAGCGGTTATGTATGGCTGAGACAAGGTGTGTGATGTTATCACCTGTGAGCTTTAACTGCTCAGATACTGACGAATTTGAACCGGTAGTGAAATGGAGGATAACAAAGGCATGATGCCTTTGCAAGAAAAGACCTCTGTATTCAAGTATGCCCGGATTATTGCAACATTTATTTGGTTCCTTGTGCATCAGGTCGATCAAGCTCTTGATTGTGAAACACAGTTGCATAATCGCACAAGGCAACAGCTTCGAGTGCTGCGTAATATAGTTTCAACAAAAAAGGTACCTAGCTCCAACTCAGTACCAAGCGATCGAATGGAGTTTGTGGACATCAGCCAAGATGAGATCTCCAGACATGTTTCTGCGATTCTATGTGCTATCTTTCAGGTGCGAGTTGGAGGGTATGTGCAGCAATATCATTTTCCCCCCATGCAGTTCCTTGCTCTCTCGACTGTCAACATGGATGGCACGTACCGAGACCCAGCCATTGTTACACACCTGATTGCGGCCATTCAATATGGCACTCGACTAGCGTTTGCAGAACAATATCTGGACCAACCACGGGAGGCCTTCAACCCGGATGCTGATCCACTGGCACCAATTGATGATGACCTCAGCCGATTTGAATTTTTAAGAAAAAATGGGCCTGGCCCATTCACCTATGTAAGACAGCTCATGCATCACATTAGTACAGTTATATTATCAGAGGCGCTGCCGGACACAACCTTCTGGGCAGATCAAGCACAAGAAACATTAGAAGTGGACAACAAGCGAGTGACTATGAGTGGTATTAGGAACTGTATTCATATTCAAGACAAGATGGCGCATGATGATCTGAGTCGAATGATACAAGGATGTAATATGCCAGCCTTTGATTTGAATCTGTACAAGGATGATGCAAGCAGTCGGCAACCGTATACAAACTTTTTGGATCATTCTGTGATGGAGCATGGCAAGTACCGGCTGCACCTGTTGAAGGAGTGGTTCAGGAGGAAGGATGTTCATGGGTTACTCAAGAAAACGTGGAAAGCAGGACTAGGCGAAGAGACGTCAATCCATGACGGGAGTATCTGGGATGAAGGAGGGATGCTGAGGTGGCTGGATATGTATGACCAACTACAAGAAAGATTGTTTTTTTTATATCATGTGGCTTCTGGGCAGCCACTACGAGGCACGGAAGTGGGTAGCACTCTGCTGCTGAACACAAGAGTCAATCAACGAAATCTCTACCTAGCTACCGCCTCCCCGCTTCGAGGCCTCAGGGCAGGGGCGCACGGGGCGCATTTTGGTGGGGTGCGCCCCGGTCCATTTGCCGCGAGCCGCGAGCCTCAAAACCGGGGCGCACCTCCAAGCCAACTCCGCCGAAATTGATTTTTCGGCGGACATTCTTCTGACGACAATGGCATTCCGCATGCACGCTCCGCCGAAAACGCAATCTCGGCGGACATCCATTTTGCAGTACGTCATAAAACCTGCTACGCACAAGACTTAGGGTCCCGTCACCCTAGCACGTGGCGCAACACATCGCCGTATTACGTAGTCTCTACATGTAGAGCACTCAGACCCAGTCATTGGAGGAACCAGCCTTCCACACTAAGTGCATAACCCCAACGGCCGTAGATAGAATGACAGTAGCTGGCTCCCGCCTCCTAAGTGGAGGAAATTATATCAATGGCCTTCCCTCGAAACCACGACGGCATGGTTTCCCTGACATACACTAGATGGCAGGCCTGAAAGTACAGGCACTCATTATGTAACGGGCTAGATTGTATTTAAGAATTCTTATCAGGTACGCAGTTGGTAAGAATCCGGAAACTAATGATAGCTATGCTAAACCATTGAAGTTTTGAATGCTCTAACACCAAGTGTTATCTCTTATAACTATAATGGACTAAAGTAACAAACTGTTGATGAAGAACAAGAAATACAACAGTGTGAAATAAATACATATATATGAAGAATAAGAACTAAGATTATGTAAACTATTACGCCATTTCATGATGATAAGACAAGATGAGACCTAACCACTATCTATGCGCATACCCTTTGATACCATCATTACACATCATCCCGCCATACTAAAATCATCAAACAATGAGGAATGTACTGAGCTATCTTTAAGCCTTGACATGACGCAGTTGCAGACTTCACACAGTACAAATGCCCGCAGTATAAACCTAACACCCCACAATATTATGCTGGACATGATCATCATCAAGTCACCACACAAACAAATTTCCACATATAATACTCAGACCACTGTTCTAATCACACCCATGAAATCAGTGACAAGATATACAAATAATGGCAATAGATTTGAGCTGCAGAGTATCAAGGGAATTACAATGACAATGCATTCCAATGCACACATGTCCCCTCCTTTATCACTATAGGTAATGATGACTTGATGAACTATGTGTACTTGATTTCAAAGGCACTGTAGTCTAGTGGTTAAGAAGCTTGCCTGCCATTTTCAAATGGGTGCACACCTGGGTTCGATCCCTGGGTAAGACAGTTTTGCTCGGCCAGATTTCACGCCTGTGAAAGGCGGTGGACATGTGACATTGACTCATGTCAAACATGAGTCATGTGCGTTCCAAACCTAACCTGACCTACTTTGATGAGACTCATCTAGGTTAAGACTGATCATAGTTCTTGATCAGATCGAAATTCGAATTCGAATTTCGATCCACAACCAACTCATCAACAAGTCACCTCATCCACATCATCATCAACAAAAGTTAACTACCCACCACCACAACAACTACTCACTGCCATTATCACTCATCACCCATCAAGCTCAAAAACGAATTAAATTCAATCGATCAATTTACGATTCGAACTAAAAAAACAAAGTGAGCAAGATCAAGTCTGTCTCCATATCAATTTACAACAATCAAGTGTACTGATGAGGTCTGTTAATTCATGCCCTCCAACAGCACTATGTCTCAAGTAAGTCATTTCCTTACCCCTAACCCACCAAACATTCAGCCATTTGACTAACTGCAACACCCTAACCCTACAGGACCACAACTCTCAACCCACCAGCAGTCCTCTAACTTCAGAACCACCCAGTGGAGCACAGGTCAGTACAACTACTCAATCAAGAGAGGTATAACATCAAGATTGAAATTTCGATTTGATTAGGTACTAGCTCCTGGAACTCCAACTCCACCTGCTTCACCCAATGAAGTCCAACAGGGTGCACAGGTTGATGTAGAAATGGAAGAGATGGTAAGTTCGAGGTATACAGACATTACTGAAAATGATAAGTCCGAACTAACCCCGCTTACCTTCGTCAATACAGGAGTTCGACAAGTCGTCTGCCAGCGAACTCGACAATGAGGTATCTGAACAGGCACCAGAAGCTGCTGCTTCCAAGGCAAGTCATCTTGCCTTAACACAATCAAAATGATATGAAACTGACCTAGTCATTCGAATCACAGGGAAAAGATCCGCAGGTACCTGAGCTGTCACCGCTCTCGAAGATGGAGGAGATCAAGAAGATCAAGATACCCAAAATCAAAAGGGACCAAACTGAGGTAAGTGACTTATTCGGACCTCACCTATTTCCATCTTCTATCCGCCGAAAAAGCATTTTCGGCGGACCTCAGTCTCTCTCTCCCTTCCTCTGCATCCCAAATGGAATCGTTCCGCCGAAATATGTGTTTCGGCGGAGCTTTCTTCCGGATTCCCGCACCGTTCCACTCGCATACCCAATACCAGTGTGCTTACCTTCCCTTAATATACCATTCCACCAGGACGAGCTTTCCCCCTCGCAGGCTGTTCGGAAAATGAAAGTGAACAAAGCGTTCGAGAGATATCATAAATGTAAGCTATCCGTATTGTATGTATTGGATTAAGAATGACTAAACCTAATACCTTTGATAGTCAAAACCATCCACGAGAACTCCTTGAAAGCATTCAAGGAGTTCCAAGAAGAGCGCCAAGCCGACGATGAACCCGAGGATTTCACCGGCGAGCTCGAGTTAATGATGGGTGCATTAGCCCTCTCCAACCAGGCTCTCAAGAAGAGAGAGGCCCAGTTGAACGAGGCAATAACCGGAGGGCATGATGAGATCGAAATCATCCCTTTCCAAAATCCGATGCCTCAACTTATGAAGCCCACTGTACCTGGCAGAGTGAGCAAACCGAAGCGATCTAGTAAGCCTCCAATCATGTTCACTTCCTTATAGCTCTAGACTGATTCATGTCGGAGATGTAGGCTCGATTAAAGGGGTCAAGCGGTATTTGGATCTTGAGGCCGGAGTAAGTGAAAGGGAGGTGGAAGAAGAAGGCTGCGGCGGGAGGAAAAGGCGAAAAAAGGAGTATAAAAGTGATGAATTTGTGTTCGACGACGGTCAATTCGACATACCTCTGGGCGATGAGGACACTACAGACGATGGTAGTGACAGCAGCGACGACGATGTTGATATCGTAGGACCTGATGCCACACAAACGGCCGAGGTTGTAGTCGCTGAAGACGTCATCAAGAAGGCCAAAGCCTCCACCAAAAAAACCGAAAAAGAACCTGACCCCCAATTAGAACAGCTTCCGATTTCAAAAACCTCTATCTTTCATAACACAGATACTATATTGGATGTCTCAAGTAAGTACTTTTTTCTTTTCTCATAATCCGGTCCGCCGAAATCTCTTTTTCGGCGGACTGTCTTTCCATCTTCACACCACCCTCTTGCTTTCCTCCGCCGAAATGTCTTTTTCGGCGGACTGTCTTTCCATCTTCACATCACCGTCTTGCTTTCCTCCGCCGAAGTCTCCTTTTCGGCGGAGTGTCTTTCCATCTTCACCTTTCCTTCAATCTCTCGTTCACTTGTGGATATTCTGCTCTACCTCACACCCCATCCACACTTTCCTCCGCCGAAAACGTCCTCTCGGCGGACATGCGGTCCTACACCTCCTTTAGTCCGCCGAAACTAAGAGTTCGGCGGACTGACAGTCGTCTTTTCGCATTTGAACTATACCGTGTTCTCGGTCATCCGCCGAGAAGTGTGTTTCGGCGGAACCCCTTCGTTTCATTCCGTACCATCATCCTTCCACCAGGTCTATCACTCTTACTGACTCACTGCTTCTCATTATGTATTATAGAGCTTCTTCATTTACCAACGAAGGCCGAAACTGATTTCCTCTCCAAGGCTTCGAGCGCGTTGACTGGCAACATCTTCGATTGGGGAGAGGCTTTGAAGGACTCTGTTGTCAAGGTTATTTCGTGCTGGCAGTATCACGAAAATAGTCAGCTAGGGCAACCCACCCAAGATACCATACAACCTCTGGTAGTGCTGATGAAGCGGACTGTTGAGGGTAAAGAGATTAAAAAGCATATTGAGACTTGTGAGTGTCTCCTAAATTCATTCTGTATTTCCACATCTCCATTTCCTAACCACACTATGATCGCCTTTAATGTTTCTAGGTCCGAGATTGATACAAATCGCTACCACAGACCCCTACCTCACCGAGGACTCTATCGAATGGCCCTTGATACACGAATCGACCCGTTACCCCTGGAAGGAGCGAAATCGGGTTTTTCGAGCCTTCCATTCCATGGCATGCCGGACTGGAAAAGAACTTGTGTGGACTTCTGAGAAGGACATCAAAAATAAAATTAAATCCGCTCATAAAACCCTTCATAAGATTTTAGAAGAAAGTGTTGACATTATTTCTTACAATACCAAAGCTGATCAAATTAAAATTGAAACTGAAGGGGAGCATAAGGTTCATTCCACTCAAGTCCCCATGTCCCAAAGTATTGCTTGGGCATGGCAACAGTGTATGGTTAAAGCTCAGGAGGAAAAGGAAAATAAATCTAATAAAGTACATCATCAAGGTATGAGCTGGCTTCAACAGCGCTTTTTATTAATTTTATCTGGGGTTATGTTGGTGTATGAAAGAGATGTTTACAACAGAGCTCTTGAAAGGTTTTGTCAAAAGACTCCTAGGACTCCTGAACAGATCACTGCAAGAAAGAATGTACTCAAAGGTACTATTTTAAATCAATTATCTTTAGATTATGTTAGAAAAAATCCGCAAAAAGCCTTACCTCCTTCAAGAAAGAATGAAGCTCAAAGTGAAGAAGTCATCAAAGTGTCTGAACAAGAAATTGAAAAAGCTGCAAATGAAGAGACTTATGAATTCAGAAGACTTGCACTGCAAACTTTAGCCTTATTTTTTATGTTTGGTACCTCTGGATTATTTCATGTTTGGGTTTGGAAGAAGGAACAGAAAATGACAGATGCTGCTTCATTAATTCATTTATCAAGTGTATTAGCTCAAAGAAGAAAGAACAATTCATCATCTGAACCTCATGTGTTTTATCAGAGAGCTTGGAGTAGACTGGATCATCATATGTTTACTATACTTAGAGAATTTATTAGTGATAAAGGTGATTTTAAGCGCACCCTGGATTGGCCAAAATTGACTACAATGTTTCATGATAGATTTGCACCTACTACTTTATGTTACTTGTACAGTTTAGACTTATGTTTAGAGATTCATGCTCCACTCTCAACCAGAGCTCCTGATGGGTCCAAGGCTCCAGATTTCGACATCAATCAAAGAAAAAAAGGTCCAGCTCTTATCCCTATCACAGAAACATTCAAGTCTGTATGGCCTAGTACTTCAGGTAATCCAGTTCCAGTTACTGATCCTAAACAGATGTACATAGAGGCTGATGGGTCTAGGGTGACCAAGAATAACCCCCTGAAGGCTATCACTCAGGCTAAGGAGAAAGCTAGGGAGGAAAATGAAAAGGATGGTGGTACTACTAACAATAGTTGATTAGTTATTTGATGTTGTTATTCTCTTTTTCTTTGTCTCCATGTCACTCCTTGAAAAAAACTGTTGTCATGTCTTGTGGTGTGAAGTCATTGCCCTTGAATCCCCTGCACATAATGAGCCCTCTGCACCCCACCCATCTTCAGTCAAGTTATTGTGCACATAAGTTCCGCCGAAAATCTAATTCCGGCGGAAATCAAGTCTTACTGATATCCTACACATGCGTCAAGTACAATCTATTGTCCGCCGAAAAATGGTTTTCGGCGGACCATTCCTTTGAGGTCATGAGCCTGTATATATGTAGTGATATACACATACGTTCAGCTTTATATACATTGTGCATTTGCGCCTACTCTCAGCAAAATGTGGGTGTGTGTCTAGACATTTGCATATGGTGCTGCTACATGTAAAAATGACCAGCGCCATCAAAGGCTATATACATACATTAAGTAGATTTATACAGGTGAGTAAATACCTGTATACAGAGGTGATTGTATCAATATGTAAAAGGTATGTGGGTATATGTAGCACTATGTTTATACATATATACAGCACATATATATACATGAGTTTTATACAATGCATTTGTGTATGTAGCTATGAGGATGTACATATAGAGAGTACATACATACAGCTTAGTCTGGACATGATCCAAAGGAGAGTGTATCTACATATGTAGAAGTCATGTATTTATATGTAGAAGTCATGTATTTATATGTAGCGACATATATGTACTCATTCGCGGTACATATATACAAGCGGCTTATACATGAGACAAAGGAGAGTGCATCTACATATGTAAAAGGTATGTATGTATATGTAGCTATATGTATGCCCCTATTGCCAGTACATATATACAAATGGTTTCGGACCTGATCCAAAGGAGAGTGTATCTACATATGTAGAAGTCATGTATTTATATGTAGCTACATATATGTACTCATATGCGGTACATATATACAAGTGGCTTATACATGATACAAAGGAGAGTGCATTTACATATGTAAAAGGTATGTATGTATATGTAGTCATAGGTGTGTACATATATGCAGTACATATACATGTAGCTATATCCATGCACCTATAAGCAGTGCATATATACAAGTGAGTTCAGACATGATACAAAGGAGAGTGTATCTATATATGTAAAAGTTATGTATGTATATGTAGCTAGATATATGTACACATATGCAGTGCATATACACAGCTGGCTTATACACGATAGCAAGGTAGGTGTATCTACACATGCCATATATCATCTATTT
>JAIFHY010000138.1:0-160998 GCA_022264835.1 Melampsora americana | reverse complement strand
ACTGAAGAAAGAAGACATCATTACACTCTTAAATCGTAAGATCCTTCTCATCTTTCTCCCAAAACTGATCAGATTGAGTTGAGTTTTTGATTTGGGGGTGGTGGTGGTGGTGGTAGTTGAGAGTCCATTGACGATCACCAGTGAAGAATATTTACATGGATTGATTAGTTTGATTAATGAGTTAACTAGATTATCGATCAATGTGATCAGTTTAGGTTTGTTTCAAGTTCCGATTGGGATTTGTGAGTTTGTGAAAGAGTTAGGGAATGGGTTCTCAATGTGAAATTTGAAGAATGATTCATTGAGGAAACGATTTGATTCGATAAAGGTAGGTGATTGAAGTTTGTTTGTTGGTTGATGTTCAATTTGAAGATAACAAGACTGATGAAGGGGTTCCTTTGGTTGGTATGTATTCTTAGTATGATTTGAAAAGATTAGAAGAAGGTAAGGGTTGAATTGATGAGATTAGGATGAGAACTGAGACTGATGAGGATTGGTTTTGTGGGATGTGATTAGTTGTATATGATCTTACCTCAGAGGTTTATATCCAATTCAACTAAAGCAAGTTTGAGATGTAGAATAGAATGCTGGATTGTAAATTAGTCCTATTGATAGCTGAGGGTGATTGAGCCTTGAGTTGAGTTGAGAAGAGAGAGAATGAGAATGAGAAGGGAAAGGAATTCGTTGGATGTGAGAAGAGTTATGTAGATAGAATGGACCTTAAGGCTATCCCACCATAGTTTAAGGTTAAGTCTGATGTTGTAAAAGAGTAGTTTTAAATAAATGGTTTTTAGATTTTGTATCATAAGCTGATTTTGGATGGATTGGTTGACTTTTTAACAAAATCTTGAAAATGAAGATTCTAACTTTTCTACATTTCCTACTTTCTAACTTTCTACTTTCTCTTTCTGGTCTTTAGTTTTCTTATTCCAAACCAACCATTAACTTAGAACTTCAAATTAACTTAATCAGATACAGATCAAAATCAAAAAACTACAGTAAGATTCAATTATCACTTTCGATTAAGTTAATTCTGATTTTGATGATTGATGATTGATGATTGATGATGATGACGGATAAAACTTCGATTGGTATGATAGGTATCCCAACAGATACATCATAGTCACAGTGGAGTGATACTTGAGTAGAAAGTGATCTTGGGTCTTCAAGAATTAAAATGAATCATAATCAGACAACAAGAACAGATAAAGTTAGATCGAACGCATACTCTGATATATTCGGTAGAAATCCAGATCGAAAGAATACAATCTCAAAAACAACCACAACCACATCCACATCACCATCCACAGGAGTCGGTATCAGATCAAGAGAACATCCATTGATTGGTCATGGTCTAGGATTAAGAACATCACAAGAACCATCAACATCTTATCAATATCAAGAAGTACAACCACTACACCACCACCACCATCACAACATTATCATCCACATCAATTTCATCATCCATCCAAGTCAACAATCGCTACCACCACCACCACCACCACCACAAGGTCAATCTCAACATTATTATCATCATCTATCACCACCTTCCTTAGATCGAGCTCAATCTTTAACTTCAAATCATTCATCCATCCATCGCCCTTACAATTCATCTTATCAAACTCATCCTCATCCTCAGACTTATCCTAATCCAACTCAACTTCAAACTCATCATCAATTCCAATCTCCAGTTTCACCTCAAGAACTTCAACGTACAGCTTCATCTTCATCATCAGCAATATCCTTTGAATCATCATCATCCTCATCAAGCTCATTCACCTCATCCTCAAACTTCGCCTCGAAGCTCAAATACCATCTCATATGCTCAACTTGGATTTCACAAATTCAAATCAATCTCAATCATCTCATCAAACTCATCTCAATCACTCACCTATCAACACTCCTCTCGGCGTGATTCGGGAAGGTCCTTTTCATACATTCGATCAACACAGTCCAATCTTAGGTCAGTCATCTCATCTCCTTCATCAAGCTAACTCAGATTCGTTTCTCTTCTCTTTCTCCCTATTCACTTGACTTTCTCTTCTCAGACCGATCAAATCAACCTTCATCGTCATCCACTGGATCAGATCGAAATTCAACTTACAATACTCCATCACCATCTCATCAATCTCAATCGTTCTATCATCCGGATCCCAACTTGATTCGTTCCACTTCCACTTCAACCTCATCACATCATCATCCATCACAACATCCTTATGCTTATGCTTCACATCCCTTCTCTAGGAGTTCAACTAACATTCAACCTAGAAAATCTTCTGAATCTGTCAGAGTCATGCCTACCCAACCTAAACCTACCACAACTGGTTACGATCGATCATTTTCATTGACTAGTCGACCTACCACTTCAGCCTCAATCTTACCCCATCATCAACCAAACTCATCCAAACAAGGCTTACCACACCAAAGATCTTCAGTCGTCATTCCTTCTTCTTCCACACATCAACCTTCAACTTCAATCTCAGCGTGGCAAATCTCCTATCGTTTACCCTGCTTTGCTGAGTAAAGTAGCAGAAGCCTTCAAATCTCGAACGGTCCTATCAGAACGTACAAAAGATGGTTTAACTTATACGGCTTGTTTTGATGGTCGAGCTGCAGTTGATAAAATTGCTTATATCATCAAAACCACTGATCGTAATCTGGCTCTTTTGTTAGGTAGAGCATTAGACGCTCAAAAGTTCTTTCATGATGTGACTTATGATCATCGATTGAGGGATAGTCCTAATGAATTATATCAGTTTAGAGCAAGATTAGGTTCACCGTTTACTAGCTTAGAAGATGTTTTAGACGGGAAAGCCTACATCAGCTGTGGAAAAAAATCAACATCAAGAAGGTGAAGAGGATTTTGAAGATGAAGAAGAGATGAGATTACCCTCAGGAGTCTTTACACTTTTGAACAGATTGTTATTCACCTACTTGTACAAGAGATCGATTATGTTATTCGATTGCATGTCCGAGAAGATTAGAACAACAAGCTAGATTGAACCTGAAACCTAAACCTGGATTATTGAAACGAACTTTATCAACGGAATCTCTGATTGACCTCAAAGAACCTGGTACACTTTGGATTCATTCTGTACCACAAGAGGTGATTGATTCGGTGGATGATACAGAAAAGAAACGTCAAGAGGCTATCAATGAATGTATTTATACTGAGAGAGATTTCGTTCGGGATCTCGAATATCTTCGTGATGTGCGTTTGGTTTATTCTGTTTTGTTTCATGTTTTCATTTTATCAACGTAGAAAAGAAGACAAATTACTGATTACGATTCATCATGTTTATCAGAGTTGGATCAAACCATTACAAACAAGTTCAATTATACCAGAACAGAGACGACAAGATTTTGTAACACAAGTCTTCTGGAACGTCTTAGATGTTCTAGCAGTAAATTCAAGATTATCGGAATTATTAACCAAACGACAGAAATCATCACATGTGATTAAATCGATTGGAGATCTTTATCTTGAACTTGTACCTCACTTTGGACCATTTGTACAATATGGATCTCATCAACTGTATGGGAAATATGAGTTTGAAAAGGAAAAGATCTCGAATCCAGCTTTTGGAAAATTTGTTGATGTTTGTTTGTTTGATGGGTTTTTCATCGTGTTCTGTTGATGACAATCGGTTCAGATTCATGCTAACTTTTTTTTTGAATGTCTTGACGAGATGGATTTTTAGGAAACTGAAAGATTACCTGAATCTAGAAAGTTAGAATTGAATGCGTATCTTACGAAACCTACGACTAGATTAGCACGATATCCATTGTTATTAGAAGTGGTTTTGAAGTACACTCCAGAGGATAATTCAGATAAGACGGATTTACCAAAGGTGATCAAATTGATACGTGAACTTTTAACAAAGGTTAACATTGAATCTGGTAAATCTGAGAATCGATTCAATCTGGCTCAACTTGATCAACAATTGGTGTTTAGACAAGGAGAAGCTGTTGTAAGTTTTAGTTCTTTTGAATTCTACTTGATCTCTTTGAACATCTTGATGATTTTGGATGGTTCTCTAGGATCTCAGGCTACGGGAAGAAGGTAGGGAATTGATCTTTAAAGGTCAATTGAAAAAAAGAGGTGGTGGTGGGAGTGATAGTGCTGAATTACAAGTTTATCTATTTGATCATGCGCTACTGATGGTCAAACAAAAATATTCTCACAAGACTGAACAATTGAAAGTGTATCGTAAACCGATCCCACTTGAATTATTAACGATCACCGGTTTAGTTAATCAACAACCGCCGAGCCATCAAGATTCTAATCAAAGCACAAGTCTCACGAAAAAATCATTAATGAATCGAGCGAGTGTGACCGGAGGAGGAGGAAGTAAAAGTTCGAATCATTCATCTATTAGTAATGTGATGGCTGTAAAAGATAAGGCTGGATATCCTATCACAATTAATCATTTAGGTAGAAAAGGATATTCGATTGTCCTTTGGGCTCCTAGTTTTCAATCTAGATCTAAATGGTTAGAAAAGATTGAAGCTAGACAGATCGAACTGAGGAATCGTAGTACGGTTTTTGAAATGGTGGCTCTTAACGAAGGATTCTTTGTTGGGAATAATAAAGTGACTTGTGCAGCTTCTTTTGGTAAGTTGAACCTTTACTCTTGATTCTTAGAACCAAAAAGCAACGTCGAGGTTAAATGTTTGATGGATCTCCTTTTCGGGATTTTGATTTCTTGGTTTAGAAAATGGGAATCGATATGTGTTTGGAACTGATAATGGAGTTTATCTATCATCAATACCAAATCAACCGAATATTTCAGAAGACGGAATGATGAAACCTATCCGAGTGATCCAAATCATGAATGTAACCCAAGTAGAAGTGATTGAACCTGAAAGGATTTTGATCATCTTGGCAGATAAAGCGATGATGTCATTTTGGTTAGACTCATTAGATCCAAATGACTCGATTGGAATTGGAAAACGAACGCGAAAGATTTCATCCAATGCATCGTTTTTTAAAGTAGGTGAATGTTTAGGTAAGAAATTGATCTGTGTGGTCAAATCTGGAACGGTTTCAAGTACGATTAAAACTTTGGAAATCCTCAGAGGGTTTGGACCCGGTGCTCATTCTAATGGAAATGGGATTGGAGTGAGTGGACTTGGATTAGGTTTAGGGTATGGTAAAGGAGTGGGCAAAAGTGGGTTGAGGAAGATTGTGGGTGGGAATAGTAATGATGCTTTGAAGGTTTATAAGGTCTGTTCTGTTTCACTTTTCTTGATCAGAGTTATGTCTTGGTGTGTACATTGGATTGACAAAACGAGTCTATGTGACTTGTTCTTTTGGTATACAATAGGAATTTTATATTCCAACTGAATCCAGTTCGGTACACTTTTTAAAATCAAAATTATGTGTTGGATGTAATAAAGGGTTCGAGATTGTCGATTTAGAAAGTTTAGATACACAAGCTTTACTTGATCCAGCAGATTCGTGTTTAGAATTTGTGTTAAGTAAAAGTGGTAATATTGGAGGAAGTGGTGGAGGTGGAGGTGGGAATGGTGGAGGTGGGAATGGAGTGGGGATGGGTGGTGGTGGAAGTGGGAATGTGAAACCTTTGGGGATCTTTAGGGTCGAAGGTGGGGGAGGTGAATTTTTGTTGTGTTATGAAGATTTTGGGTTTTATGTGAGTGATTGGATTACATAGCTGATCGATTTAACAAACCAAGGCTGACTGATCTTGATTTTTTGATTGATTGGGGTTTTGAAATGAATGAATTGATTGATTGTAAAGGTGAATAAGAATGGATGGAGAGCGAGGAATAATTGGATAGTCTATTGGGAAGGACATCCAGTTGCATTTGGTAAGTTTTTTGAAAAACAACTCAACAAACTATCAGGAAAGAGAATTGATGATTTGAGATGGATTTTTTTTGGTTTGATTGATCGGTTAGCTATTCATTATCCGTTTGTTTTAGCATTTGAACCTAGTTTTGTTGAAGTGAGACATTTAGAAAGTGGCGCTTTATTACAAATCATTCCAGGACCTAATATTAGGTTTGTTTGTTTTTTTGGTCTACTCTTTACCATGATCTTCTTGAATGTTGATGATTTGATATTTGAATCTTGTTGGTTAGACATTTATTCTCAGATAAGAATCAAATTGTTTTTGCTGCTGAAGGAAGGATTTTAGATTTAAGAGTTTGTCAATCTTATTGGAGATCTACTTCTTATCATCATCAACAACAACAACAACATTCACATTCACAATATCATCATCATCATCCTCCGCAGCATTAGGGATTTACTTTTTTTCTTTTGGGATTTCTTTGACCTCTTTTTAAACTTTTTTTTAGAACCCAATGTGCATTTCTTTTTGTTTCCCTTTTTTTTGATCAAGGTTGATTGACTTTTTTTCCATTTAGTTGATCATTTTTCTCAATTCTTTATTTTTTTATTATTAGAAATTCAGATGAGGTTTTGTTTTTGGTTGAAATGAAGAAGAAGAAGAAGAAGAAGAAAAGGAAGAATGAAAAAAAGGGGAAAAAAAAAACTAAAAAGAAAAAAAAACAGAAAAGGTGTATGTGTAGGTATGTATGTATTGTATTTAGTTCTGAAAGGGGGTTTTCAATTTTTTCATTTTTAACTTTTACTCTGAATGATTTTTTTTCTTTTCCTTTTGGTTGTTGTATTGTGTTTTTTCTTCTTTTTTCTTGTTTTTTTTATATATATTATTTTTTTTTATTTTGATAAAAAGAAAATCAGTTTTTTATAGATTATTGAAAAGGTACATGTGATATATATATATATATATATATATTCATTCATTCATTTGGGAAGGGGTTTTTTTTGAAAGATTGGTTTGATTGGTTTAAAAGGTTTGATTTGAGACAGTGAAGGTTAATTTGGAAAAAGAAGAGAGATTGTGGTTTAATTAGATGTCTTTAAAGAACATGATCTGATCGAAATTTGAATTTGAATTGAATTTTCAATTCTTGAAGTTTTGAATTCATTTCAAGTACGTCTTTTTTTCTCGAATGAAAACAAAACAAAAAACTTTGGTATTAGTGAGAAGTTGAGAAAAAAAAGTTTATAAAAGATTTGATTGAGGGTTTAGAGAAAAAAGATTGACTGATGTAACTTATGTAGGGGGTATAGTTGATCTAAAGTTGAGTGAAATCAGATTGATCAGATTGAAATTTGATTTGATGTGTCTAATCTAATACTTTATTTCAATTTTGATTCCAATATGAATGTTGATGGACACCTGAGCTAAGATTTCCAGAAAAAAAATTCTTATTGAATTCTCAAGAGACTCAATAATCGGTTTTAAGATTTGTTTTTTTTGGTTTTTTGTTTCTTAAGAAGAAGATCAATTTACAAAAGTTTCTCATTTGGTTGGATACATATATTAAGTCATCATCAATTGTAAAAGTGGGTATGTGTTTTACAATATCAGGAAAAGATTTCCAAAACAAATAGGTTCAGTAGGAAATTTGTAATTATGAATAGGTAAGATTTTCAACTCTGATCATAAGGCTAGTTAATTGTAAGAGAATTGATCAAAAGAGATATGAACAGATCGGTGACATACATCATCTTTGTTTTTCAAAGGTGTTTTTCCATTCAAAAAGTCCTCAAAAAAATATGTATGTACATGGGATGATAAGTTCGAACGTATCAATTTGGGTAAAGAATCATGATTGAGTATTGAATCTATTTAGGTTATAAGTATTAGAGTAAGGTTTTTCAATTTTTGTTAACTCTCATCAAATCTTGTGAAACTTTTGAAGGCTTTTCTTAATCTACTAGATAGAGAACATTCATTCTTACATTATTCAGTCTTAGAGGAATTTTTTTTTGACAAACAGTTTTGTATGATTCTTATCAATCGAATGAAAAGATTGATCTTTATTTTTGATGACACATACTGATGCTTTAAATCCTCAAGCAAGGTTTTATTAGAGTATAGGAAAAAGACGTTCTACTCGGGATTCACTCCAATCTCCTACTGAGCTTACTTCACTATCTGATCGACGATCACATGATTCCTGTTCTGGCTCATCGACTTCTGAGAACGGTTCATTGCTACCGAAAGTATTGTCTTCTGGTGGGATCGAAAGATTCTCATTGAAACTTACTGTGGGTATGGCCTTCTCGAGCTCAGACATCGCTATCAAATCCAGTAGGTTTTGTTTAAATGATTCGGGACTCAGAGGCTGATTTCATGAATAGCAGAGCAAACTGGCCTGGGAAACAAAGCCTGGTCTTTGACTTAGGTTGAGATTGGCTCATCTACATTTTAATTTCTTTCTGTAGCGTGATCTTCTTGGAGGAAGGAGAAACGGATTTGAGGAACAGCAAAGATTGAAGATGGATTTGTTCATGAATTCGGTCTGGGATGACATCGAATGTCCTATCATTCGGAAGGCCCGTTAAAGTGTGCAGACTACATGCGAAGTGCAGATGCTCACCCACACCTCCTGATGTGGTTCCAAGCGTTTGGTGCCCAGCAAAACAATTTATTCGAGTCATCATAGCAGGACTATTGTCAGCGCTCCAGAAGCTTCGTGGGCCAAATGTCAGGTTTAAGTCAGTTTTAAATTCTAGTGTGAGCTTCTTGGCCAATCATTCACCTCGATCGATGGCAATTTACAAAGCAAAGACAACGGCGTTTAAGATATCCAACAGTCTTACCTATTGGTAACTGATGTCTTGACGGTTTCTTAATTCAAGTGACAAATTGTTATTAATCAAAGCTCATCGTCAGTCGACCAGAAGATCAATCCCAACCCTTCAGGCCTGTCTTCTCTTTGTCCCCTCATTTTTCGAATGTTGAGTGTGACGTGCATGAGTGGTTGGAATCAGGGATTCCCTTCTGCTCTTGGCGGTTCTACTTGAGACAAGCGCTGCCTTCACAGCTCGAGTCTGAGACCTACAAGAAAACTAACTGGTGCTGTTATTGTATATTGTGCCAAATCAAATTGTTTTTTTGCTTAAGAAGCTGGGTTCTACTCTATCGCAGTTTGATACTTGATCCCATTGGCTTTTTTTGAAGTTTTCATTAGATAATCAAGATAGCATCCTAGTCCATTCGCTTTACCTCACTACACTACTACGTATCCTTTCGTTCAAGTTGTTGTTGTATAATTTATCATGATGACTCAATTCAGCACTTTATCGATTATTATTTCATTCATTGTATGCATCTTCTCTTTGGTCCCTTCGGTAGTTTCACTTGCTGGGAGGACAGGTACGTCGTATCAAAGTTTTGATCCCTTGGATTTGATATCCTTTGGGACTCTCAACGGCGCTCGTGACTTTCTTTTTTGATGATTGATCTTTCTTATTAATGATATGAAGAGAAACAATCCCGAGATGTGGTAGACTACTACTACCATGATCATCAACATTCGGCGAGACGTTGTTTGTACCTCTCTCTGATTCACCCCTCACGCACAAAACCATCAGCTCATAGTGGAACTTTTTTGATTCTGCTACTGGACCAGCTGTCCAGGTGCCTTCCTCCACGACCGCCGTCAACGGGGCTGGCGGGACTCTGACTGGTGTCATTGCTGCCAATGGGACTGATGCAGCCGCTGCCAACGGAACTGATGCAGTGGCTGTCAATGGGACCAATGCAGCCGCCCTTAACGGGACCGCCGGAATTGATGCCGCCATCACCAATGCGACCGCGGGGAATGTGACAGGAGCCAACGTCACCGCAGCCACAGCGCAGGACGCGAATCAAACGGTCACCTACCATGCCGCAGATGCTAGTGCCGGCCTTAACGACATCGTGACTCAACTCAATGCGACCAACCAGCTTCTATCGGGAGCGAAGATCGGTTAGCTCAAAGAACTGTCGCGATTTCATATATCCGAGGTATTTACATCACATTGACTTTTTTTCTCTGAAATCTATAGTGATCGTCGATGCTCGACAGACTCAGGTGGTAATCATTATCGATAACAGTACGCTCTTGATGTTCTAAACATTCTACCAGATTTCCACTCACCACACTTGGTCGTCTTTCTCAATTACTCAATCCAGATCGTAACCAGAACAGGAACAAGAACAAAAACCGAAACAATCGTAAGAACAAAGGACAAAACGGGAACAATCATCGCAATAAGATGGGTCTCAAAAAATCCTTCAAGAATGGGAAGAGTAGGGGTAGACTCTCGAATTAAAAAAAGTGCCATCAAGACTAGGCACGGGGCAATTAAGATTTCCAGTTCTGCATCTTCTGGTATCCTTAAAATTCATTTTCGTTCGTGATTTGTTTGGACTGGTTTTCATCATTGATTTTCCTACTCGGGTTGAGCCTAGTTAGATGGTAATTTGGTTCATATTTGTTCTTTTGTCTTACCGAGTGATACGACACTTTTAAGATTGAGTCTTTCTTTATATAATGTAGTCTCTACGTTGCTCCTTTCATGCTCTTCAATGTACCTCTACAACCCTCACATCACTTATCTAGTCCGCTTTTGTAATCTAACCGACATTCATAGTGATAACTTGTAGCGAGTGTCCTAGCCGGAGGTATACGTCTTTCAGAGTCACTCAGTAGAAGGGAAACTCGCTGAGCACTCGAGTGGCGGGTTAATGACGGCTTAATCGTGTTTATCGTCTTATACATAGATTACCAATGTTTCTGCCCAGTTCTATGAAGATCAACTCCATCATTTTTACCAACATTGCTTGGAAGTTTCGTTTGAGAAGCAAAGCTGAAAGATGTTGTCTCGGATCAGTCCTTCGGGTATGATCGTGCGCAGGGCCTCAATCCGAGGACTGGATGGACCAGGGCCCGGATATAGTCCACAAGCGGAATATGTTGGAGCCCGATGAGCTCTTCTGTTAAGCTTCGAGCTCAGCTTGTGATGTACTGGCATCATAAGATTTTATGTAGTCTGATGAGCACGAGGAATGCCAAAAGTAAACCAGTCTTTGGGGGAAATGACCAGGAGATAGAAAGCATTGGGTTTTGCTCTGACATGACGTATAAAACAGTCGTGATGTCCTCCCCATTGATGACTCGTAAGGAATGATGGTTCGTTGTTCGTATAGTTATGAGGGCATAGTGTCAACGACATCTTTGGATTTCAACCGTCGCGATTTTGTCCAAGGGTGGCACTTCTGCATACCAAAATTGAGCGTCAGATCCAAAAGTGGCAGTGAATGATGCGATTTCAGAGTGCTGGTACGTCCATGCGGTTAGCTGCCTTGTTTGCTAGAACGATCGCGTGGTGTGGTTTGGAAGCTTCAAGCCGTTCCAAACGCGATCACAACCTTCACTACAGAGAGCCTGGTGTGACTCGAGCACACTATTATCAGATTCAGGACAGGGGCATTTCTCTACCGATGAGCTTCATCACTTTCAAATGAGAGGAGGAATCCACTTGCCAAGACGAGTGAATGTGCATCACAAACGTGCTGCTGAGTTTAAATAAAACCAGGGGGCGCACATACCTCGCTTTTCATTCATTGGGCACTCTCTCCGATCACTCAAAACACACCACGCCCTTTTTCTCCCTGTTTGTGTTTCGATACTGACCGCAATGCAGCATTCCTGAAGCCTTTCGTGTCCCCTTGCCTGCTCTCCTTACGCGGTTTCAGCATTCTTCAGCTTTTACTCTCTTGGGTCTTCTTGAGATTTGTGAAAACGCCCACTTGAGCTGAGTAGAATCATCTATCAATCCAGTGGTATACTTCCTCTCGTAAATCTCTCCACCATTGCATATCAATATTCTTGCGCGCGATCAACTTGACCAACTTTCAATTCACATCCGATATTACCCCACATCCCTATATACCGACCAAATCAGCACTCTATCACACTCAACCTCATCCAGCCCAAAAAAACACACTCTCTAGCTTGATAAATTCTCGTCTCTATTAGCAAGACATTCAATCCAGCTGTTACATTCAAGCACGAAGTTTTTCTTATCGTCATCATCCTCAGTGACCGCGTCATGGCAGCTAGCGAACCGGCATCTCCTCCCAGGCAACGTAAGACCGAGCCTGTGAGGTCTACTGATCAAGAACCCCGCACTCGTCCTCCCAAAGGCCGAAACTCGGGCGCTCGCGATGAAAAAGAAGATCCCAAGAAGATTGGACCTTGGAAGATTGGAAGAATCATTGGGAAAGGCTCGTCTGGAAGGGTGAAGATTGCTAAGCACAGCGTTACTGGGCAGTATGCGGCTGTTAAGATTGTCCCGAAGCACATGTTGCTCAGTTCCCGAATGAGTGTGAACGAAGCAGGAGCGAAAGCTGACAAGATGCTCCTGGGAATTGAGCGAGAGATTGTGATAATGAAACTGATTGAGCATCCCAACGTCATGCGCCTCTATGATGTTTGGGAGACAGGAAGTGAATTGTCAGTTGTTTTATCCTTGAAGCTTTGTTCACAAATGGGTAGAACTAAGGGTTTGATTTCAAACATCTTACGCGTATCTTTCCTTATCCCTTTTGATGTAGATACCTTATCATGGAATTTGTCGAGGGCGGTGAGCTCTTTGACTACTTGGTCAGTCGAGGCAAGCTTCATGAAGACGAAGCTCTTCATTACTTTCAGCAAATCATTTGCGGTGTTGACTACTGTCACCGATTCAACATATGTCATCGAGACCTGAAGCCAGAGAATTTGGTGAGCAGCCATCATCTGACATGGACGCGTCAAAAAATTGCACATTTCTGATCATAGAACTCTCGGAGGCCATTTTATTCAGCTTCTAGATAATGAGCGTAATATCAAGATCGCAGACTTTGGGATGGCCGCGCTCGAAGCTTCAGATAAATTACTCGAAACTTCATGCGGTTCTCCACACTACGCTTCGCCTGAGATTGTATCGGGCTTGACGTATCACGGTTCATCATCCGATATTTGGTCTTGTGGTGTGATCTTATTCGCGCTTCTCATAGGCAGATTGCCTTTTGATGATGAAAACGTCGGCGCCTTACTCAACAAAGTACGCGTGGGGAAGTTCTACATGCCCCCTGAACTCAGCCGTGACGCCCAATCCTTGATACGTGGTATGCTCACGGTGGACCCCGAGAAAAGGATGACTGTAAGGTTACAAAGCCTGACAATATACGATTGAAACACCGTGTCTGATTGTACCTGCTCCATACTTGCCGTCGTTTGAAATACAGATGGACGAGATCAAATCCCATCCATGGTTCACCCGGCTCGCTCCTCGACCTCAACCTGCTTATATCGCCCCTCCAACTCCTGATCAGATCACTAAAGCAGTCGGTACCGCCAACGAGCTGGACTATGATATTGTCTCCAATCTACAGACTTTGTGGTTTGGCGCTAGCGAAGAATCAATCGTCAAAGCTTTGATTTCAGACGAGTTGAGTAACTGCCTCGATATCTCATTTCTCTGATTTCGATACTGAAACTTATCAATCATCAACGTATTTACCAGAAAATGCTGGGAAAAAGTGTTCTACTTCCTCTTGGCAAAATATCTACAAAGACATCTCGAAAACTTCAATGATGAGGAGTCCCCCAATCCGACCATCAAGGAGAAGCCTTCCAAGCCGAAGACTAAACGTCCACCCCGTGAACACGTTGTGAAGACCGGCGCCGTTAGAAGTAGATCTCGTCAGTCAATTGTTAGTCTGACCCGGCGAGCCGCACATCAGGGGAGCACTGCTACAAGTCCGAAGGGGGGTGTTTCCGGAAGCCCTAGACACGTGGTCACTCGTCCCGCCCCAGCAGCACCTAAAGTGACACCTCGAATCATTGAAGAAGAGGCTGAGAGTTCCCCCAGTGGATTGGAGACTCCTCGCAAACCTCATCAAGCTCAGGATGCTACCAGCCATTCATCGGCTCCAAGATCACCAAGACCCCTTCCTCAACCTCCTCAAAAGTCTTCCCAAAGTACTGCAGACGTAGAAGCTACATATCTTGCCAAAACTACCACTCCTGCTCGAGGAAGCGTTCATCCAAGGGTAGGCGCAGTACCTCAAATTCTCCTTCAGGAAGCTACTCCATCTCCAGCTCCGAGAGTGCGTACATCAATCATCAAAAGAACAGAAGCTGCCGAATCCAGCTCTACTACCCCTCCATCACCATCACCCAAAACGCCTAGATCACCCACCCCATCAATTAAAATACCTCAGACGGGCGATGCGGCAATGCAAAGATTCTTTCATGATATTGTTGATCAGCTTCAGACCATGTCTATGCGCTCGCCTAACTTACATGAAGGAGCTTTGGGTGGCTCTGCTCCGAATTCTCCCTACGCTGAGAGTCCAAGATCTGAACAGAGTGACAATCAATTTGAAGACGCTTATGAAGACGAGGAAGAAGATGACGAGGGTAATGATCAAGGTAGAAGCAACTTTTCTGGTTCATACAGCGCAAACTCTCAGCGAAATTCAGATGGAACTGCTTCCTCTGAATTTGTGTTTGTTGCGGAGCCATCGATTGTGCCGACTGTCTCTGGTAAAAAGTCGAAACCTAAACCTCTGTCAATACTTCGACCCTCCAGAAACTCGAATTCTCGGGCCCAAACTAGATCATTAGCGAAGCAGCAGGTAAAAGCCCAATTACTTTCTCACAAGAGCTCCCAGGAGATAGGTTATAGCGATCATTCTTCTACACGGAGGGTTTCCTCACAAGGATCCGGTGGTCGGGTTGCTGGTACAAGTGATAAGGAAAACTCGCGTACATCTATGCCTGGCGATGGTTCAATAGGCTCTTGGGCAAATAAAGGGAAAGGCAGAGAAATGCCCGATCTAGCGATCCAGTCGCCTCCTGTGGATATGCCCGGCGCCTTTGAAACCACGAATCAAAATTCGAGAAAGAGCAGGAAGTCCTTCCGAAAAGGCAAAGGTAAATGACCCTCCATTCAATCTAACCCCCCAATATTTCCGCTATGATCACTTCTTGATGCATGTCCCAAAAATAATACTGAAAATGCCAATCGGTCCTAGACTCTCTGTCACCTGGTCCTCCGTCGCCTCTTTCCCCTGCCTCTTCAGTCTTCACCGAAGACGGTAACCCATCCAGTCCCAGGGTATCGTGGTTTGCCAACCTGTTTTCTTGGAAACCTGTGGTAAGTCTCAGATTGATCTTTTACAAATGACAATCATAGCTCAAAATATCTGATACATTTGCTATACCTGATGATAGACGTATCAATTGATGTCAGTTGATAATTGTACGGCCACGCGTGTTGAAGCGAGAAGGGTCTTAGAACAGTTAAGCTGTGTGATCGCCGTCGAAAATGCTGACGGCGCTGCGGTACTGAAATGTAGATATGAAGATCGTGAGTAAACTTCATTTACATCGTAAATAAAACTTGTAATCTTATACCTCGAAAAACCTCTGCGTTTTCCCAGGATCAGGGGGAACCGCTCGCTCTTCGGTGAAATTCAAAGTCGATTTCGTTTCCCAACGTTCCAGTGGGAGTGGCACTTCTCCTGGCATTGTCTCTCCAAAGGTTGACGCCCATATCAGAAATGGCTATGATACAGCTATGACACTTTCACTCGAAAAAGGAAATGCAGCGACATTTAAACTTGTTTGTAACGGACTTCGAAGGTTATGGGAGTAAGTTATCACACTCTACCACTGAAACTTGTGATACTCGAGTGTTCATGATTGATTTATCTTTATTTTAGGTTGGATATCCCCAAGACCCAGCCGGTTGGTCTAGGCGTCCACTTGATTCCTACCCCTATTCATTCTTCTGTTGTTTGATTCAAAAAGGGCACCCTACGTGTTATTTCTGGTCGAGGAGTTGAGCGCATATTGTAAAAATCAATCAAACATGTCTTGAAATAGAGCTGGAGATAAGTGTGAAGACATCATAATCAAACCGAATTTCTTTTCTACTAGTATCCTTAACTTCTCCAACATTGAAACTTTCACTGATCCGGGTGGTGATCCTTGTTTCTGTTTATTATCTCGCTGATTCATACCAATCTCGTCTGTTATGATTCAATTTTGTACATTTCTCTCAATTTCTCTCTTATCTACCTTTATGTATCGTAACATTAATATGGGAACCCAAAAACATCGATCTAATTTTTATCCTTTGATCTTTACCAATAATTTGGGCTTGCTCCTTGACCCTGATTTGCTGTGACATCCTCCTTGACTCAAGCCAATTAGGTAGACCTGAATTTCCTTCCAGCACGTCCTATGGTCTGATTAAGAATATCTCCCAAATGAGCGTATCAAAACGTTCAGCGGACAAACATGCAACTACAATGAGCCAAATGGTTGATCTAATGAGTATTAATCCATACGATGCTATCCATTTCAAGACACCTTGTTGGCCAAGGGAGGCTTAACCCCGCGCATGTATAACGTCGATTGTCCCTTTGTTTGAATATGTCATCAATTACATCATGACGTTTTGTACAGATATCATTTCTTTTGATGGCTCGACTCATATTTTACCCTAGGGATCACGAAGCAATCCGACTAAAAAACAAGATGAACCTCCAGGAACCTCCTCCTTGTTTGTTTTTTCTTCATCCATTCGATCATGTCCTTTGCCTCATCAGGGTCACATGCTCTCGTGCATACATACGTGTCTTGCTTTGCTGCTGTTTTCTGTCAACCTGATACAAGTCACTAAAACTTTAAATTACAAATTAGATATTGGGAAGTTTGAAGATTTGGGACGACAATTTCTGTATCAGGAACTGTGCATCTGGGAAGGAAGACGGTGCCTTTGATTGTTCAACATGGACGAGTTTCTGGGGATGGCTCTCAGGTCAGGATGCCACCCAGAAACTGAAATTGATCCAGGAAATGCTCCAACATGTCTCAATTCAAAACTGGCTGTCACGTGGCGACGTCGAGTTGGGTGTGATCAACCTACCGTTTGTGGGAGATCTCACATCGCCCGGCTAGCTCAGTTGGTAGAGCATTCGACTCTTAGGAGTTTCCAGCTGCGATCGAATTGTCGTGGGTTCGAGCCCCACGTTGGGCGCGCTTTTTATTGCAGGCTTGACCCCTTGACAATTCCTTGTGCAATGTTTTTTTTTGTCTGTTTTCAACTGGAGATTCTGTTTTAGATTTGGTTTCTTTTGGGTTCTTTTCTAGCTATGATCAAATATCTGTTATTGATACTTTTTATGTCCCTGGAATAATTCCTTATCCTAATTATATATTGTTTATTCCTGATTCATATTTACTATGTATGTTGTTTATATTGGTATCTTTATTTTTCCTCATAAAAGTAATTGTTGTCTTTTGTCCTTTTTGAATTTGCTTGAAGACCTACAGAATGTAAGGATCCCCATCAAATTTTGGTCCAGATGTGCCTCCAGTAAGCCCTAACCCAAAGCAAGTGTGGCTGTTACAGGAATTTCAATCATCATTAAACTGAACCAAGACCCTTTCTCTGTGCAAGATGTTGAGCAAGGGACTTATGACTAATTGTATGGTCTTGGCATGAGTACTCAAAGCCTTCTTTTTTGCCACTTCTTGTTCTCCTCACTGATCACCCCAGAACATAAAGAATGGTTGAAGAATTCCTCTTCAAAAAGCTTATGAAATCAAGATAAAATACATGATCACATAGGAAGAGCCCCTTTTGAAGTAAAAATAATTCTGACATAGGCAAAAATAACAAAATTTTGCAATGAATTCATAAGAGCATCCACTATTGTTGCTGTAAATGGCTTTGGTACTGTAAATTTTACAGTACTGAAGCCAAAAATCCCCAATCGTGTCAAAAACACGATTCGGTACCTGCAGTTTTGGTAAAAATTCTGCAGAGGTCCTGCAAATTTGCAGGACCTCTGCAGAATCGGTATCTACCAAATTTGCTCGGGCTACCAAACAAACGGGACACCACACACCACCACAACTCATCTCGAACTTCCATTTCTTTTGTTTTTCAATCCTTCCATCCATTTCCCACGTTCAAATTATAATTTTCAAGATCACATCAATAAAATCCAAGATTAATTCATCTTATCAAAGAAAAAAAACCCCTATATCAAAATTTGGTTGGTCCTTTGAACTTTGCAGATTTTTTACAGATGGCACAATTGTGGGACAGACTCTATTCTGTACAGTACATACCGTACAGAAGAGTTTTTACCTCAACAATAGTGGATTTTGAGAGTTTGGTACGTACCAACTCTGTACTTTACAGACCGTTACAGTAAATTTGCAGAAAATTTACTGTAACAATAGCGGATGCTCTAAGTGAAACACAAAAAGCAGACAAATTGTCAAAAAAATGAACAGTTCCAGGAGCTCCAGCAAATGCAGAATCACTTTTTATATAAGAAAGAAGATACTGAATAAATATACCACAAATCAATGACTTACAAGAGCTTTGAAGGATAATCTCCCTTGAGTCAGATGGTTTTCTAGAATCTGGACCTGTAAGTTCACCTAGATGGTGCACACCACCAAATTATACCCTAAGAATAACTCAAAACAACCTGTTGTTGGGAGAGAATCAAGCTGAGAAACATCAAATTGAAGCTGAGAAATAGTCAGAGGACTTTGCTTGATTATCCCTTGATCCAAACTTTCATAGTATTCTTGATAATTGAAACACTTGATTTGCAAACAACATTAGGAAATTTGAATTTGACTGTATACACTATAGTGATCAAATAGATTTGGACGAAATGAGGAAAAATCTTGAGGCTAGAATAAGATATGTGATCTCATAAAGTCTCTGCATCCCAAACATATATACAGTCAAGCTGAACACAAAACCTATGAACACTTTGAAAGCCGCAATCATATATTTGAGTTGTTGAAATTCATAGTGGAGGTGATTTTCTTTTGATAGAACCTTGAGTTGAGCAACTTTATAATCAAACAAACAACCCTTCATGGTTGAAAATGTCATGGTAAAGACAAATTCTTCAAATGTTGGAGATTAATCTCAACCCCTCCTGCAGAAAAAACCAGGTCAACTTCAAGTTTTTTGATAGACCAAGGATAGTACTGGTTCCTGACAGCACCCACAAGTATCCAATACAAGAGATCAGCACAAGAATTATTAAGCCCAAACATATGAGCTACCTTACACTTAACAAAATCAACAATCCTTTGAATAATATATCTAAATGAAGATCAAACTAATTGGTTAGGACAATTAAAATTGGATACATGAAAACATTCTTATTATCAGTATGAATTTCAATTATTTTTGATCCTTCATTGATACCAAGATCAACAACCAACATGACCCTAAAAAACCCAGCCCAAAAGATATACCAAAAAGGAAGAGGAAATTGGAAATAATATGCTGATCTTCTCCTAGGTTCTCAAACCCTTGTCCCTGAAGGGTGTGCATCAACAAAAGGTGAGTCAACAAAAACAACTGAATCTGTTTGATGACTCAATCAGATCAAAGATTTCAGGGCTAAGACCCTGTTGCTAGAATCAAAGTACCTGAGCAACAACCAAGCAGCGTCTTGATGTTATCTATTCAGATGAACCAGGAGAAAGCAATCTGAGTTTCCACCTGTATTTTATTCCAGAATCTGCAAATTAAAAAACCCTAAAGGGATTGAATTAAACCTTCATGAAATCCAACCTTGCATTGAATGCCAATCTTGAAGCATATGTTGAGGAACCAAGAAAAAGTGTTCCATAGCCTCAATCATTAAAAGCTTTTTGTCAGCCTCCAAATGATTACTCATCTTTTTTAAAATGGACCATATGACTGATCATTCCCAAAGCCAAATCATGCACTTGCTCCTTTCAAGCCCAAGGAATGCCTCAAATTTTGAGACCCATAGGCAATTTCGCTTGAGGTCCCGTAATTCTGTGTTCTTTAAATGTAATCCAATCCTTTGTATCCACTGCTGACCACACATCATCCATCATGTTGTTCATGTTTCTTATGTGATAACTGTCCTTCATGCGTCCACAAAACTAAGGCCCCGCTTGGTAGGGTTCATTTTACCACAGAAAATGTAGTATTGAAAGAAAAAAGCAGTATCCCAATACCATGTTCAGCACTTTTTTGCCCATAGTATCATACCAAATTATGTAGTTCAATCTCAAGTAAAACAATTCTTGAAAATAATGAAATTGTCAAAGTTGGACTTGTCCATCTCAAAAGTCCAGCCCTACCACACCTAACCACTACCACCCAACATTAGACCACCACCTTGAGCCAACAAAATGGTATGTGTTGAATTCAAACTGGTTTCAAAAAAGACAAAAAAATTGGTTAAATTAAACAAGATCAATCCATTAATCAAATTATACAAGTTATCCAAGTAATCAGGCAGAAGAAGCTTCTTTGTCAAACACAATTTCAGTAGGATATGCCTAGAAGAATTGTATCAAAAGGAAGAAATCAAACTAATGAAACTCAAAATGTAAAAAGGATTTCAAACAAATCAAACCTCCAAGAGAAATGAAGAAACTGATGATGACTTTTGGTCACTTCTAATCTCTTTCAACTCTAGGCATCTCTTCATGCCAAATTTGATGCATTAAGTTCATTACTACCCAATCATCAAAATCGTCAACCAAAAACCAATTTCAATCAGATCACACTTTATGTAACAGTTGAACCTTGTTTAATGTGTTTGTCAGCTTTACAACAAATTGGACCTAAAAAAGTATTTTGCAAAACAGACTGGGCTGCCATCAAACACCTTCTGACAATACGCTGATCCAGTGAGTGCTGAAGTTTGGCAAGGGGTTTTGGGACAAAGGCTACAGGCCAGTATGGTAGGATATTATGTAGTATTGGCAAGCATACTACATCAAAAAATCATACTGCTGTATGAATAATTGCTATCAAGCAGGGCCTAAAGAAAAAATCCAAACCAGATGTGAGGTGAGGCCAAAGAACCAAATGTAAGGTTTTGGTCCACTTTAAATCTTGTCTTGATACAAAGGGTTTGACATGGTTGATATTGGGGATGAAGTGGGATCATCCTAAAAGCACCTTTAACATCAGATCTAACAATGGGGATCTTTCCAAATCTTCTTTTCAATTCCAACAAAAATGGTACCTAAGATATCAACACATCATAGGAAACTTTAATCTTATCTTTATCTATTATATTATCTGGCAATGGTTTTTTGACACTCATATCACAAAAAAGTCTCATCTTTTTCAAATCCCTCTTTGACAGCCTCAGTAGAGGAATCACCTTCATCCCAGACAAACAAGTAAAAAACTCTTCCAAATACTGTTGTTTATTGATTTATTCTTTACACTGTTCCTCCAAAAGATCTTGATTAACAAAACAGCCTTGGTGGTTGGGAGTTTCCACAATTTTGGAAGAGGGAACAGATGAATGAGGCCAAGACCCCTGTCTAGGACCTTTGATTGCCAAATGAACAAATAGTTGATTATAATGGGTACACCAGAAGCTCTCTGTTTTATCACCATTAAATAGAGTTTAAATTCTAAATAAATTTGGATACTACAATCAAATTCAAAAAGGTTGAAATTGAGAATTTTTAAAAATCAAGAGGTGGACCGTGTGCCACCTGTGAAAGGTGTTAGATATGCATACAAGAATGCTATTGTAATTACCATAAACTCCGATTCTCCCAAAGTTATGTGGCGCACTTGGTTGTGGGCCCCTCATGTATCATCAAACACGCCTAGAGGCTTGTTTCTTCTTGAGTTTGAGCCGCACTGACTGTCTCTTTTGACATCAATTTCTTTTTCAAGTTTTTCCTTTTTCAATTTGTCGGTTATCATGAAATAAAACAAAGAAAAGGTTTGGCTATTGTTGTTGTTTGCATATGTTTGTGGCCGCTCTATCAGTAGACCAAAAAAAATGGCAAACAAACACGTTGCACGAGTCAAACACAAGAGTGCCAGCAACATCACACCAGCCGTCACACCATCTGACCACTACCCCACCAAGTAATAAGAGGTTGGGAGTTAAACAAGTCATCAGATACAGTGTATTAGTTGATCTGGCAGGTAAGTTTGACACCTTTCACAGGTGGCACACGGTCCACCTCTCAATTTTTAAAAGCTCTCAATTTCAACCTTTTTGAATTTGACTGTACTTTAACAAAAAATCATCATCAGTGTCTTCTTCCAACAAAGGGTTGTCCAGAAAAGGCACAGCAACCTGACTTGTTTCATTGTTGCAGAAGAACTGGGAGGTTCTAAACCAGCCCATTGGTAACCACAAAGATAGCACTCCAAAGTATATGCTTCAAGCATGTTTGCATTTGTGATCTTGTGCACAACTTTTGGTAAGTTTTAAATCAATTGAAGAATTAGAAATAATCCCTGTTTGATCACATCAAAACTGTCTTCTTCTGTCCAGAAAAAATAAACAGAAAAACCAACACATAATTGAATGCACCTACAATCAGACCCTCCTTCACATTCTCTATTGTTGAATCAAAATTGTGCCTCCACTCTAGTACCTCTGATATCCTGAATTTCAAATACCCCTTTATGATGATAAGGGGAGTAAAACTTATTTGGGTTTTGAAGCTTTGGACCTGAACTACTTGGCTGAAAATTTCTTTTCTGACAAGAGACATTCTGAATGGAAGGACAAGAAGAGACTGTAAAGAAATCATCAGAACACAGCCTGATACTAATTCAAATACCAGAACACAAAACACTAACTCAAAGCAATGGCACTGAAACAATGCTCAGAGTAAGCACTTCCAAAAAACTACATTTTAAGAACATCACAATCTTTGTGATCCAAATCTGCAAAAAAAATATGTTTTCTGTTTGCCACTTGAGTGCAATTCACCATAATTGCAGATCTACCACATTTCCAAATTTGAGAGACATATTTTGAGGCCTCCGGTCCTTTCTTACCAGCTGCTGCATATGATGTATCACTTTTCTTTGTAACAAGACATTCCCCTATAATCCTTTGTAGAGCAATGAACCTTCCCAATAATTAATCTTCAGAAAGGACATGTGAAAAATCTGCTGGTCTTTGACCGTCATCAAACCATTTGACAGCTGTGGATATGCCAGAATCTGTCCTTTAACAACCTCTGCAAACAACCATGCTCCCGGTGTAAACTCAGAAGTAATGTGTGATGTATGCTTTCTCTTTGTGATGAAAGCAAATTTCTTCCAAGTTTTTTCTGATTCAGAAGATGAGTCTGAAGATGAAGTAGAATTGTGATCATTGTTCCTACGTTTCCTACGTTTCCTACGCTCTTTATCTTCCATTTTTCTTTGGTCTCCCAATGAAACCGCAAACTTCTCTTGGTTTTCCAAGTTTTGCTTTGATAACAAAGCAATTTTCTCTTCATTTGTGAGTGCTTGAACTGAATCACTCCTACAAGTCTCTCCTCCAGTAGGGTCCCGAGGGGAAGGAGGAAACGACAAGTCCGAGGGATAATTAGGATTGTCAGAAGGGAAAAAACATATAATGAATCAATCATCATCTGATCCAAGAGTTGAATTTGGAGGAGAAATCTGATTTCCACTATTTGCATCTCTATCTGAAATGACCAGCTTGATCCCAAAGTTAGACCAATGTCTGTACCAATCCCTTGATGAAATGGAATAATGAACGCAAACAAACTCCTAATAGGGAGCATGGAACCATTTTCCAAACCATCTACAGCTTTATAGGATTATCCAAGATCAAGCAATTTTGAAGCTGTAGTCGCGGCAGCCTGGATAATAGTTTCATCGCTAGGTACTCTTCGTTTATCTTCAGAAAAATAAAATGGCTATTCAGAAATATTTCTTAAAATGAAGTATAACGATGAGTAATTCGAAAGGTAATGAGAATGATTGATCGGTGGTAAAGAGAAATCAAATTTAGAAGTGGTAAACGGGATGACTTCAGATAATTTAAATATCCAAGCCGTCATTCAAATCAATTCCAAACGGCATCTTGAAAAGAGTGTAATCACCGACCGGTTAGGGACATCGGGTCTTGATTCTTGACCCGGTGTTGGAGACAGAGCAATTGTCTTGAATATCGGACCCGCCACCCGAGATGGAAGCTACCATGTTCAAGGTATGTTGTAGGAAATTTCTTTCGTGATCATAGAAGTCCAACAAATTTCACGGATACTTGAACGCATTGCTTTCAATCATGTTGATCGCTTTGATCGGTTCGCGGTATGCTGGTAAAGATACAATTGCTCAACATTTAGTCACTCAACACGCTTTCAAGAGAGTTCGAATCACCACTTCAAGATGTAACGAGACTGATTCAAAGGAGGCGAGATTGGATGAGTTACGATTTGACGATCAAGATGGTTTTCTAGATTATTCAACTAAACATTGGTCTCAGGATTTGGTTACAACAGAGCTTGAATCAAAAATCGACATTGAAAAATTTCTCAAGCGGCCTTTCTTCGTTTTAGTCAATATCGAAGCACCAACACGGTTAAGATGGGAAAGATTTGATCAAAACCGATCAATACAAACGAAGCTTCCGTAAGCAGCCTTTTGATATAAATTAACAATCAGATCCGACTAGAACTAATGAAAGTCTTTTGCTTTGCCCAGAACAGGTGTGCCATCTAATCTCCAGGAATTTGTTTTACAAGATGAAGCTTTCGAGTACGGCACAAGGCGAGACGGTGAAGATGATTCAGTTGAAGATATAGGCATGGGTATCACGCGTCTAGGTATTCCGATCAATGTCTCACAAAACCATCCTCCCGATCATAGCTCAAATATGAAACTCAATCTATCTAACGAGGAGACCATGAGAACACCATTGAAATCAATTATCCCATTCGCAAGCTATACAATCCTCAATAATTCATCTTTGAATGATCTTTTAATTTCAATAGATCAAACTCATCTTCAAAAACTTCGAAATGGCCTCAGACCGGATTGGGATCAATATTTCATGACTTTGGCTAATTTGGCTAGTTTGCGAAGTAATTGTATGAAACGTAGAGTAGGAGCTGTCTTGATTACCAAGAGAGACAAAAGGGTACTCAGTACTGGTTACAATGGTACACCAAGAGGAATGAGTTAAGCCTTGAGAGCTCACTTAGAAATCGATGAATTGACTGCTTTGCTGATTGTCAGATTCTCTTTTGAAATTAGCAAATTGCAATGAGGGCGGGTGTGCGAGATGTAATGGAACTTTGGGATCACCTGACCCTCAATCATCTATAAATTCTGATATGAAAGCTGGATCCGCCGCTGAAGTGGTTTCAAAGTGTGGGATGGACCTCAACGAATGTCTTTGTTTACATGCAGAAGAGAACGCATTACTAGAGGCCGGTAGAGATAGGATGGGTGCAGGCGAAGGAAGTACGCTGTATTGTAACACGTAAGTTTTCAATATGTCATGATCCATTCCCATGTATGATAGCTTTTCTGGGTCGCAACTTGGGTAATTACAAAGCGTATGCAAGACTGCTAACTCGAAGGATATTTTTTAATGATAAAACACACAGATGTCCTTGCCTGCGATGTAGTGTGAAGATTGTACAATGTGGAGTCAGAGAAGTTGTTTATTCATTTAGTTATAGCATGGATATTGGTACAGCTGCTGTTTTTGCTGAAGCAGGCGTTCAATTACGTCAAATCTCTTTACCGTGATTCGATTGATGGAGTGAAGGAAGACATGATATTTTTGATCGGATTGGTTACATTCAGCTGAGATGATAATCTGAAGGGGCATTTGACGTCATTATGCTCGTCATACGAATTGCTCTGATCAAGACATGCTTCCTGGCTGCAAATTTTCTTTGCATTTGAACCGCAGAGTTCATATATCTCATATGGCATCTTTTCAACAACGATCAATAAGTATCTCGCTCTTTATTCATCTTTTGACGCAGATTTCTTCTAGTTTCCGCTGTAATGATATACCAATTCATCATACGGTGTAGTACGGCTTTCAATGGAGGACTTGTTGTCTCAAACACAACAAAGTATCATTTGGGCGGACTTGAGATGTGATATGCGCTGCATGACTTTCAATTTTGTCAGTCCATGTGAATAGAGTAGGTGTCCTGCTGAAGGTATCAAGAAAAACAGAGCGAGACAACTGTTCGAGGATTGGTTTTCAAATTGGCCCACTTTCATAATGACTAGAATGAGCCATTTAAAGTTTCTTAAATCGTATGAAATTTGATGAGATCAGGAGAATTTAATTTGAGTTTCAAGACAGATAAGTTTGAAGTCATCATCATATGTGCTCCTTAGTGTTGATTGCCTTCACTTCATTATTCTGATCACAATCTAAGTTCACGTTCAGTTTGTAGAATTCATCAAAAGTTAAATCACCACCCAGCCAGATCACTTTAACTTCTTTCTTTCTCTCACCTCTTTTTTCTTCATGATGATCATACATATATATATATAGTCTTCATACTTCTTCACATCATTATTTCATCATCAAGAGATGTATGATTTTAATCAAATTTGAAAAAAGGTCAGAATTGATTTTCATTAGATTAATTTTGAATTATCTCCTTTCTTTTTTTTTCAAATCTAAAGTTAATCTTTAGGAAAAGGAAAAAAAGACTTTGTGAAATCAAAAAATTGAGATTTTTTTCATTCTTGTATTTTCCTTCTTGTTTTTCTTTTGTTTTGTTTTTTTTCTTCTTTTTTCACTCTTCTTCAAAAATTCAAAAATTTAAATCATGTACAAACTATGTAACCTAGAATTCAAACTCTTAATATATATATACCTATAATTTTTCTTTCCAAAACTCTTTTTTATTTTTTTTATTTTTTTATTTTTTTATTTATTTTTTTTACTTGTTTTTTTTTACTTTACTTTGGATACAAACAAATTTTTTTTTAACAAATTCAAAAGAAAAATTCTTTCAAAAAAAATCACACACACAATCAAACCAAAAAAACACACACATATATATATATATATATATACATATACACATCAAAAAAAAAATTCAATCCAAAAAAAAAAAGAAACAGGATAATCAAACAAAGAGTTTCATCAAACATAAGTCAATTCATCATCTTTATATTTATATTTATATTTATATATATATATATACAGATACAGAAAACCCCCATCCCCCCTCAAAAAAAACCTTAATCAATTTTCTCATTTTTAAATTCAATCATTCAGGGAAAAAAAAACTAAAACTACTTCTTCTTCTTTTAAAAATTTCTTCTCTTCTTCACAATTTCTTACCCAAAAAAAAAAACCAACCAACCAACCACCCAACCAACCAACCACCCATACCTAAACTTCATTCAATCAATTCCTCTTGTATAATTTAATAAGATAATCAATAATTTTGAAAAAAAAACACAAAGAAACAGAATCCAATTCAAAATCCATAGATTCAATTCATTTCATTCCACCCTTTTCTAATTCCTTTTCTAATTCCTTTTCTTCATTCTTCATTCACTTCATTTCACTTCACTTCACTTCACTTACCCACCAACCAATCCATCAAATCCATTCCCATTCCCTCATTTCAATCCTTCTCCTCCTCATTTGCCTCTCTTATACCTATTCCCTTCACCTTCGACCTTACTCTCAAACTGTGATCGGATCGAATCAAAGGAAGGTGAAGCTTTCTTATGACTCTCCGTTCCTGCTGTGGTTGTTGTTGTGGTTGTTGTTGTTGTTCCGGTTCCTCCAGCACCAGTAAGAGAAGTAGTAATACTCATCGGTCGATGACTTCCACCTCCCACACTTCCTTTCATCACCCCTCTACTTCGGTTTAAAGAAGTCCGAGGTGAGGATTTACCTCCAGAACCCCATCTCGAAACTAAGGTTTGTTTACTTAACGGAACATCTTCTTGATCTAATCCCATCAATCCAACCTGAGTAGGTGAAACAAATTCATCCTCTTCTAATTCGGATGAACTCGGTACCTCAAACGGTCGGTCTTGTTCATCTGATGGTGGTACAAACGGTTGATCTCGATCTTCTTCTTCTTCTACTTCTTTCGGTATCGTAAATCCCGAATCTCTTTCTTCTGTATTCTCATGAGGTGAAGGTATTAATCCTTCTTCCTCAATTTCTCGTGGTGATAGAAACGGTTCATCTCGATCTGATGCTCCTTGTTCATCAAAAGTCTCAGGCTGGTGCAGCCCCATCGGTTCGATCGAATCACCTACTAAAGTTTTTTGCTCTGCTGCTCCTTTACTCGGCTTCATCCCTTCGCTCGGAATGAGTTCCTTTTTTGGCTTTGGAGAATGAGGAAGGGATTCCTTCTTTTCCATTTCGTTCGGTAAACTAGCCAGTGTCATTCCATCACTCTTTGAAATCCTCCTACGATGAGTTTCCAATCTATGAAAAAAAAAACAATCAAAACTCATCAGGAAATCCCATAAGAAACTTAAACCGTCTTTCTCCTCCAAAGACTGAAACCGGCTTACATTTCTTGAGCTTTAGAATCAGTTAAAGATCCTTCGATCCCTAACCCACTCCTACTCATCCTCATATCAATCGGTCTCGTATGTTTTCGTTTAGGTACACTTCTTTCAGGTTTTTCAATCAATTCACTTCTGATTGAGATCGCTTTGGGTAAGATTCGATCATAATGATTAATCAAATCGATCAGAAATAATGATTGAAATCGATCACTTAATGTCACTGCCGTTTCAACTTTAGGTCTTATCAAACCTTAAATTTTCATCGGATCCCATAAGAAAAAAAACCAGATGCGTTAGTTTGCTTGGAAAAGAGATCAAGAGTCAAGGAGAGTTTGACTTACATCTAGAAAGAGAAAGACCGAGTTTGGTTAAGAAGACTTCATTTGATTCATCAGTTTGAGTGGACTTGATCAATGAAGACAAATGTGAGATCAATTGATCAAGAACCATGAGATGAGGTTTGGGTAATTTGCTCAATAAAGAGACCATCACATCTATCCTAGCATCCAACGAAGGACTTTCGAATCCAGATAATTGTGGATAAATCGCTTTAATATCATCGTACTTTGAATAATGGACTGGTGGTGGGTTTAATTCTAATAACCAGAGCTTTTGTATTGAAATCATAAAGTTAAAAGTCAATTCAACTTTCAATGAATTTCAACAGACTCACTTTGATGGTGGATGCAATCAAGGGTGCATCTAATTTAGAAATTCTTTCATCCGAGAGTGGTGATTGGTTTGGATTATCGAAGGCTTCTCGAAGACTATGAACGGCTCTAAGAGGTACTTCATAAATCCAGGTCTTTCGACGTTCTACAAACCAAAAAGCAAATTGTGTCAAAGTGGATCCACAAGAACCGAATCGAAGCCCCACATGAACTCATCACTTACCACTATGAGATTCAATCTTTTGACATTTCTCTTCAAGGTTCTTTAACAAACGAGAAAAGATGGGAGGTACATGAACTGATTGATCATCTTGAGAAAGATACCATCTTCCTAAATCGATCCCAAAGTTAACTTGATACGCTGATCCTCTACAACTATGAAACAAAACCGGTGATGGTCTAAACGGTCCAGTACGATATCTTTCCACTAAAGCTGCTACATCTGATTCAGGTACAAAACTTTCATTCAATATATCCGATTCTTCGGCTGTTTGTTTCATCCTTGGGATCAACGTAGCTAAGGCTGCATTGAAACCCATGATCACCGCTTTAGCTGCTCGAAGTCGATTTAATTCACATCTTTGTAAGTATGCTCCATGTTCAGAGATCGCTTGTTCAAGAATAAGTCGAGTATGATCATGTCGAGCCACAAGTGACGCATACGCTTTCTCAGCACTATCAGCTTTACGTCTGAGCCTTTCTTCTCTAGACTCATCAGCTGATTCGATCGAGATAGGTGGATTAGCCACGCCCACACTTGCGCTCAACTCATTGATCCCTTTGGCAGCTTGTGAAACGGCAGTTTGCAAGTATTTTGCAAATGCACCCCCCTTCGGTCCTCCAGTTTCGTTTTGATGGTTATTCGAAGATGAAAGTGCAGGTGAGAGGAGCGCAGATTGAAGATGACCAAGTGTCAAGGATGCTTTTTTGGAGTGACCAGGTGATGAAGGATTTGAATGATTAGAAGCTGGCTTGAGTGATCTTCGGTCAACCAAGGTGTTCGTTACATCTTCCAACTCGGGTTCAGGAGCGATTTGATGAAGTGTAAAAGCTTCAGGTTTCCATAAATAATAAGCATCATGGGTCGGCATAAACTTATTTCCGATCTCCCCAATCAATCGAAGGACAGCTAATTCTTCTGAAAGTGCTTTACAAAACTCAACGGCTCTCTTGGAGGATGATAATTCGTTGACGTTGGTCTTGAAGAAGATCACCAAATCTTCACCTGAATGTGCACCAGGATAAACACCCAAGACTGGGATCTTCACATCTTGTTTATAGATTGTCTTTTGTGCTTGTTCAAATAATCGACTCCATTCCAATGGAGATCTGATCACACCGGCAATGTCCAAGAGTGGTCCGTCGGAGGGTGATGAGGAGTGGAGGTGCGATGGAGGTGATGAAGAAGGTTTGTTCTTGACAGAAGGTTCGATCGATGAGTGATCATCGGCTTTGCCCTTACCTTTGAGCTCAGCAGAATGAGGTGGACTGCTTTCGCTCGGTGATTCATGAGTCTGATTTTCCTCTGGATTGAGTTGAGATTGAGAGATGGGTTTGGATTCTAAAGTGCTCTCGATCATACGATCTGATTCATCTTTAGATTGAGATTCAACACTTTCAGCTCGGAATCCAACCCGACCGCCACCGATTCGCATCTTTTGAGACACCGCTCTTCCTAAACCGATGGCTTGCTCTCCTACTTTCTTTCCAATCTGAGCATATCCTTCACCGGGTAATAAACCAGATTGACCGATCAAAGTTTCATCATCATGATCTGAACGATCACCTGATTCACTTCGATCGTCTTTCTTAAAACTTCTTTCTGAACTCATCTCTCTTCGAGTGGCAGGTGAGAGTCTAGAGTTCTCTTCTGCTTCATCCGTTTCTCGACTCTTTTCTTCATACCGTTCCTTTAACTTGATGATCTCTCTTGATTGTCTTTCCCATTGGTTTAAGATCGTTTCTACTTGATTAAAACTAGCTCTCACTCTTGCTTCATGTTCGATGGACCATGATTCGAAAGGACCGATGACAAGTCGATCGAGTTGATGTGAGAGTTTTGAATGCGCATCTGATAGATCGATCTGACTTGATCTTAATTGATGAAAGGCTGATAAGAACGAAGCTCCATCATCATAACCAAACCCATTCGGATGAAGTGGTTCGCTGATCGATTGACGTAAATCATGTGCATAGGTTCTTTCATACAATGCACGTCTTCGTACAAATCCAATCAATTCATCAGATTCACGTAAACCAGCCTTGAGTTTATCAAACAGCACAGTGATCCCACGACGATAATCAGGTGTCCAAAACTGAGGGAGAGAGAAAGAGAAGAGAGAAGAGATGAGTTTTTTGAGAGATGATAATGAAAGGATGGATGGATGAGAGACTAACCCAACGATCGAAAGTAGGAGGAATCTTTGGTTGAGGTAGATTGATTTGATGATTAGAAGTTGAAGTAAGACCAGCTTGAGATGATGTTTGAGACATGATGATGATGATGATGGTTCTAGTGATGATTTGTGAAGTGTTTGTTGGTTTGAAGAAGAAGAAGAAGTGAGTTGGATTAAATTGAATTGACAATCTTCTAATTTTAAGTCAGAAGTCGAGTTTAGGCTACGTTTGGTAGCGGTTACAAAAAAAAAACTCCTTTTGACCCCCGGTCCATCGCCCCGGGGGAAAGGAGTTTTTTTTGAAAATGGAGTTTTTTTCAAAAAAACTCCGTTGTAAGTACATTCGGAATTTACACGTTTGGTTGAAATTCAACCAAACCTCGTTTATCACTTCCTCGCCAATTCCCTTGTTTACCTCACGGCGACTATTTTTAACGTCACATTCACCATTTCCGTTCGATTTCACCACCGATGGCTGATATCGACTCGGATTCTTCGATGGATTTCCATCCTGAATGGCTGTCCTCGTCTGATGAGGACAGTGATGATGATATCGTACTGGATTTATCATTAAATCATGAATTTGAGAGTGATGACGAAGTAGAACAGCGGTAATTAGAGATGAAACTAGTTTTGAGAAAGATAAATTTGAGACGAAAAATAATTTTGAAAAAAAAAATGAGACAAATGAAAATGTGAAGGGTGGAAAGATTTTGAGACGAAAGTTTGATAAGTTCGAAAGGGAGTTTATGGAGAGATAAACTCCCTTTTTGCGTTTATGATAAACGCCGTTTTAAACTCCTTTTCGGTCGGGAAAGGAGTTTTTTTTTGGGTACTGTAAACGCTGCCAAACGACGTTTTTAGAAGGGCGTTTTTTTTGGATTTCAAAGGAGTTTTTGAAAAAAAAACGCCAAAAAAAAACGCTACCAAACGTAGCCTTAGTTAAGTTTAGTCTCTGATCGATTGGTGGTGAGTGAGTGAGTGAGTGATTGAGCTTAAAGTTTGAAGATTGACAAATCACCTTCACTCAATCCAATTCAATCCAATCCAATCCAATCATTCCTCATCAAACTCAATCTCAACAAAGCCCTCCTATCTCCCTCCTAAGCTAACACTCAAACTTCATTCACCATCTCACCAACAAACACAGCATCCATTAGCAAATCACTTAACCAAGTTTATGTAAACCCAAAGAACACTCAAATCAATCAAACCTCAACTCAACCATCTCAACCATCAAACTTCAAAAAAACTTAACATCATCTTCTGAATAAATTTGAAATAAACTTAATGGATAAGTTTACAGCCAGATCGGAAAAGCTTGCCATGAATTCCCCGCCGATTTGCTCAAGTTTTGCGGGCAAGATTGGTCAAGCTTTTCTGGATTGGCTGTAATTCAATAAAATTAAGAAGAAAACATAAATGATTAAGTAAAATGGAGATCATAATCAACTAACTTTTCTCTTAAAAAAGATATTATCATCATCATCATCATCGAAAAAAAAACTCTTACAAGATAAAAGGTTTTTTTTTCTTTGATTAGAGTTTTTTTTCATAAGTTCAAGAAAAGATTCGATTTTTTTTAAAAAAAAAGAAACGAAAAAAGCCAAAAAAAGGAAAACCAAAAAGTAGTACAGAAAGAAATCAAAAAGAAAAAAAGAAAATAGAAAAAAAGAAAAACAGAGTAAATAAATAAACGAATAAACAAACAAACAAACAAAGACATACCAAAATAAAAAGAAATACAGAAAAGAAAAGACAAAAGAAAAAAGAAAAAAGAAAAAAGAAAAAAGAAAAGGAATAATCATACAAATCTAGTCATCATCATCATCATCATCATCATCTCTCTTTTGTTTTAAGAAACCTCGTTTGAAAGAAAAGGAAAGGAGAAACAAACCAACCAAAACAAAAGATCGATTGAATTTCATTTCATCTCTTTCTTTTGTTTTCAAAAGTTAATTTTGAACATTTTTTTGTCTTTTCTTCAATTCGATTTGATCATGTCTCGAGTTGAAACTTCATCAGATTCAAATTCCTAAAATCACCCAAAACCAAAACCCAAATTCAATTAGTAAGAAAAAATCATATATATATATAAAGGCCTTGGGAGAAGAATTTCATACGATTTGATCATGTTCATCAAGAGATAAATCAATTCCATCACTTGGATAACTAAATTCATGAGACCTAAACGGTTCTTCTTCAAGTACCCAATCAGCTAATCTGATCCTAACTAATCCACTATCAAGTGTTTGATCTAATCTAAAAGTAGAACAAACAAATCAAAACAAATCAATCAATCCATCTTTTTCACTTCGAACGTTTTGCTTTGAGAAGTGAATCTTAAAGCTTACCTATCCAATTCATCTTGTCTCATCCTTCTTGTACTTCTTAATTCATTCATCTTAAAGATCCCATCGGTGGGCCATTCGATCTGTAATCCATACCATTCATTTAATTTACTTTCCATCTCTGCAAATGGAAAACATCTTGCTCGATTCACTTCCATAGGTGGACTTTTACTTGGAACCGGTGAATTCTCTAATCTCAGTTTCAATGTTGATTTTACAAACTCAGATTAGGATTTTTTCAAGTCTTAAAGTTTTTTTTTGGAAGAAGAAGAAGTTCCAAAAAGGATATTGGGTTTGACTTAACTGAGCATATCTAATAACCTTTGTCCTACTCTTTTTCTATGCTTAATAATCGGTCGAACATATCCAACTGAAACCCCCCGACCCGCCGACCGAGAGAGAATCAGATCAGATTCCTCACAAGTTTGATGAAGGATGGAGGTGGAAAAAGAAAAACCCTTACCACTTCTTTTCTTTTTACCTTGTTTAGGTTTCTCAGAACTCCAAGTGATCGATCTTTTATTTTTATTTTTCTTAAGTTGACTTGATCCATTAATTTGATCATCATTTGATTTTGAAATGGATGAAGGTACATTCACTTTCCATCTCTTTGGTGGATTCGGATTGACTCCTATTAAACTCTTTTCTTCATAATCTTCATTTTCGATCATCAATGATCTCCATCTCTCTTCATCTGAAATCCTTTCATTCGATTTTTCTTCTTTTTTACTTTCCATCGGTTTTGAGTATCGAAATTCAGGTATCTTTCTTGAATCAAATTCATCTGAATAAATCCGATAATGATCTTTCTTCTTCATTTCACTTTCCTGATAGATTGGAGTATCTAATGGAGTATGAGGTGAGCTTGGTGGTATAAGTTGATCTGAGCTTCCAGTGAGATTAGATCTCCAACTCGGACTAGAAGCGTTTTGAGTATAAATGTGGGTAGGTGTTTGATTGAGGTGATGGATTGAGGTACAAGGTGTGGTTGGAAGATTTGCATCTGAAGCATTTGCAGCAGCTAAGAGTAAGGATAATGATAAACGTTGGTCTTGATGGTTTTGGTCTTGATGAGATTGGCTTAGGGTAAAGGGTGACTGAGGATGATCTTGGTCATTAAAATTCTTTGTAGGATGCGAGACTTGAGTTGGTTTGATTGGAATTGGAATTGGAATTGATATCGAATCTTGAGCTTTGATATAACTTTTGAAATTGGATGAAGGAATTAAACTCAAGTTCTTATAATCAGAATCAAAATCACTATTCAAAGTAGGATGATGGAATAGTGATGATGATGCATAAGGATGATGATGATGATGATGATGATGTGATAAGTTTTGATTTTCTTGTTCATATCTCATTAAATGATCCGATTCAGGATACATCATCATAGGAGGTAAGGTGACCCGATTTGAATGAGGATTAGGTGAGGTAGTAAGGACGTAAGGATTCATATTTTCGTGATAGAAATAACGATTAAATTCAAAATATTCCAAAAGAAAAGAAGGCTTAAATGATTTGAATATGATGAGATTGATTGAATTTGATGTTAGTTAACTTGAATGGTCCTGTTTGAGATTTGATTGCGTAGTTGAAAAAGCAAACGGTCAAGAGAATCAAATGAGTGAAATCCAGAGAATCAAATCGATGACGAAAGGTAAATCAAGAAGACGAAGAAAACTGATGATGGGTAGTATTAAGAGATGAGGGATTTTAAAGTAAGATGATAGAAAGAAAGGATTCAAAGGGAACCCTCAGAATGTAAAACAGAAGAAAATCTTGCAAGAAGATCAATGAATGAAACTGAAACAAAAAAAAGTGAAAAGATGAAAGATGTATGTAAGATGGAATTAAATCAATACAACATTCAAATTAGAATCAAACACGGAAGATAGACCCAAAGAGGAATTCAGAGGAGACAAGAGAGTGATTGGTTTGAATTGAAAAGAAAAAAAAAACCCACTTGATCATTCGACTTCGAAAACAAACCAAACCAAAGATCAAAGAAATCAAATCAAACCGAGGAATTAAAAATCATCGAAGAACGTCAAAAGAAAAAAACAAGCAAGGATGAGAGATCGAAAGTGGATCTGTTGATGAAAGAGCAGAAGAAGTGAGCAAGACAGGGATGAAGAGAAGAAGAGCTAGAAAAGTGAAAAGGATGAAACACAAAGTGATGATGATGACCACCTTTGAGAGTGATCAGTTCTCCAAATCGAGTTGAAATCTTCGTCAAACCTTCCAATCTCCTTCACAACGAACCACAAATGATCAACTATTTCAAAACGTAAAACTAAAGAAAGAGGAGATTCAATTGATAAGGAATCCCAAAAACAAATCCAACAATGATCATCAAAAGAAATCAAGAAAGAAATAATATCAGTTTATGGATCGTATTCTTTTCTCATTTTTTAATATTTTATTGATAACCGAGTCAAGAGAGAGAGAGAGAGAATGGGTTTCAAGGTAGGTCTCTTTTTTTTGAGTTGAGTACAAGTTTGTGAAAAGAGGATTTGATTAAACTTTTAAGGTCAACTAGCTGATGAAGTTGATGAGATGAGCCAAATGAGTCAAATAGAGTGTGAAGGATCAAATCAAAGGAAAAGCAAGGAAGGATAAGCGGTGGATTGTGATCCGAAAGTTTGAAGATGGATTGATAAGGATAGATCGAATTTCAAGATTGAGACTAACTGATACAACAACTGGATCGATTTACCAACCAACTGAAGTTAATGAGTAGGAGTAGAGTAGAGTGATACCAGTGTTAGTGATGAGAATGGAAGAGGGAGAAAGTGGATTGGAGTGGTGCCAGTGGTGGTTTGTTGGTTTGTACAAATCGAGTTGAGTGAAGTTTCAAATTGGGATTCTCATCAATCTCACTCATCAACTCATCAGTCTTCAAATCATTCCTTTGTGTGTTTTGTTTTTTGGGTTGGTTTGTAATTTGATGTATTCTTTGATCATCATCCATCAGTCTCCCACTCCCGAGACTTTAAACTAAGGAATCCCTCAGAAGGATCTATCTAAGCTCATCAAATCTAAGTTGTATCCTTCATCATTCAAAGGGAGGACAGAAGTGGAGAAGTGAGTGGGTTGATTGAAGAAAGAGATTGATTGATTGATTGAAGTAGAGATGAAGATCTTGAATTGAATTAAACTGAATGTGACTATGTACTAACTAATCAATCATCATTGTCATTCACTTGTCATCATCTTCGTCCAATCAAAACAAAGAAAAGAAAGAAAGAAGAGAAGGAAAGAAAGGGTAAAGAGATGAGTAGGTGATTGAAAATTAAAGATAAATTGAGCTTTCAATCAGTCTATGAGACCATATGTAACACTTTGGACTACTAAGATGTAAGTAGATTACTGGTTTTGATTTGAAGGAGGGTGTGCCGAGCTCTTGTACTGAAACCATGGATTTGATGAATTCAATTTGAAGTGTTCCCTTTGAATGATCCATCAAATCAAATTATGTAGGTCTCTTTGAAAAGAAATCTAATTAATCTTTTGAATCTTAGGTAAAGGATGATTGACAGGATGAGGATGGAGTCTTATACTTTACTTTTCTCAACTGACATCCATCTGGATCTTTTTAAAGTGTTTGTCTAAACTGATTTTCAATTTAAATCTTCAGATTCGATTTCGGTTTCATCAAGTTCAATTCATCACTTGTACTTACATTCTCTATATATGTATCTACATACTCAAGTGGTGGTGGTGGTGGTGGTGGTTTGTATGTGTACTGCAAGGAAAGTGGTCCGAGTGCTCACTGGTGGCTGGTGGTAGTACAACCTGGTGGTACGAGTGGAAGGAAAGTTAAGGATAAAGAAGCTTTCTTTGTTTTTCAAGACATTAATAATCATCATCAATTCGATTAAGAGAATCAACCCAAAGTGTTTTCAAAGTCAAGACTTGAATGAAAAAGTACATGATTCAGAGAAATCGACCCATACCAAATATCTTGGATCACAATGATGTACTACTTTGAAGAATCAAAAACCGTACATAGATGCTCAGCCTTTTTGCTTGAAGATGGGTACCAATCCATTCAACTTTCCTGAGTTTCGTTTCATAGATCATCATCATCATCATGATCGAAATGATGATTCGTTTATAAACTGAAACCGAACAATCGTTAAATTCTTTTTGACATAGATCATTTTCAAGATAACCAATTCAAATCAAAGTGGTAAACAGACTCAAATCACTCCAACACATCTCTATCTTTCTCTATCTACATCTTACAAAAGATATGACGTGAATGAATGTAACTTCCCCACCGAACAATTGGATCTATCTATCTACATATCAACATCATCTCAATTCAAAGTTATCAAATCTCAAGAGACTCGGAAACAAAATCGTGCGTACTATGTAATTCTATCTGGATCACCACTTTGGACATAGTAGTACATACTTCTACTTCAATCTGAGCTTTGCTGCCTGAAAGTACTTAAATTCATCATCCAAGCTTTATGAAAAATTAAACAAAAGCTCAATGTACACATAAGATACTTATCATGATCAAAGTGAGGAGAATCAAGAAGAATTGGATGTATATCTTTGATGTTCTAAGCCTCAATTGGTTCACATATCCAATCTTAAGAGCAGTTTGCATCTTCATTGTCATTTGACCCTATCTGAGACTTTGAATCTTCTTCTCTCAGATCCTCAACCCGTTCTCTCTGAGGTTTACAAAATCCCTTCACTGCTTCACTTCTCTTAGGTTCACATAGAGATCACTGAAAATGATGTCTGTCCAGGTCTTTTCACTGATCTATTTGCATAGATTACAATTTGTATCATCTCATTTTAATGATCCCATTGCGTTCAAGATCAAGGGATCTGATCTGATCATCAAACTTAGATCTGGCACCTAAAGCTTTATTTTTTGGGAAAAGAAGAGGAGAGTCTTAGATGAACACTTTTACAATCAAAACCTCAATACTTTCAATTCACTTTTATCAAATCATTTACTTTACTTCTCAACCAAACCAAGAATGATCTGATTTTAAAGAATGAGTTTCATTAGCTAAAAACCTGAAAACCAAAACCCAAAATCATGAATATCAACTTGAAAAATCAGAATGAATCATTTGTTTTTGCTTCTTCTCAAAATAAAGATTTATAAATATGATCCATTTTTAAAAAAAGAGAATGATTAATAGGATGGATTTTTTAGAAATAAATACTATTGAACCTAAGATCATCATAGATGCTGAACCTAGACCTACAACTCATCTGATCATTTCTGAAGGTTTTCAATCGATCTCCAACGTTTAAATTTGATGAAATGGTTTCCTCAAGTATGTAAGAAGTTTTAATTCATGAGAAAAATGATTTATCTTAAAAAGATTGCTTGAATCAAGTCTTTATTTTAACATTTAAAAACTCTTCAACTGATTTTTTCTCTCTTCTTCTTCTTTTGGATCTTGAATTGATGAATTCTTTTTTCAATCATCTCTTTTTCTTTTTTCCAATTCTAAATCCAACCTTTAGCTTTTCTTTTCTCATTTACATCTTAGCTTCTTTTAGTGGGTTTTTTTTTCTTACATATATATATGTGTAAACCAATTGAAACTTCATTCATCTCATCATCCTCGCGGACAATACTGACAATAATCTAATGTGTGAAAATGTCCAATTCGTGAAGAGTGACCACATTTGCAAGAATAAGCCAATTCGGTTGTGGTTTTACATAGATAAGGTCTTGCGCGACAATTACCACATTCCATGTGTTGTTGACATTCTGGAATGTTGACTGGAAAGACTGTCACGTCCCGGAAACTATTACAGACAGCACACTTGTAACCTGTGCCCCTGGGTGCAAAGGCAGTACTTGCTAAGACAAGTAACCAAAGATAGAGACAGGCTTGAAGTCGGACGGATTTCATTACTAGTGAATTGGTTGGATCTAGTGAAGAGGAATGAATCTATTAGTTGACTTACTCTAAAATTTTACCAACTTTCTCGATCGGATTGACTTACAGGAAGGATAAGTAGGAGGTATTGAAAAGATGCAAACAATTGTAGTTGATGATGGAAAGAAGAATATTAAGTAAATTGATATTTATATCTCGCAGGGTCTTTATTGAGAATGTATCGAAGAAAAAGATTCACCGGCAGGTATGAATGAATATGACTTGCTGAATCACAAGAAAATGAGAAAGAACAGGCTCTTTTTAAAGCTTTCGAGGCTATTGCTTGATCCATTAGATGCTCTGGGTTACATGTAAGCTATCCCGGTATCTTGTTGAAGTCAAAACTTTCCGATGAAGAATGCCATCGATCGATACCTCAGACATTCCTTCGAGACCGTCAGATGAGCCTTTATTCGGCATTGCGGGTGTCTTCGGATTTTATCTAAGAATTCTCCGCATGCTTCAAAGTTCTGTACATACAAGTTTGCTTTCTTTATCCACGTATTATCTTCTGCACCGGTACGTTTTGGAATTGATGAATGATATGGAAGGCCCTTGAAAGCTATCAATCTCTTACTTCACTCTGGAAACGTTGAATCAGAGTTCTAATCTTTTGTGAATATGCTGCTCGTACCATAGATTTGGCTTTTGCGCAGTTCTCTTCACCTCGATGGCGTGTTTTTTCGGATCTTAGGGACTTCTGCTCATGCTTCAAGTTTCCTGTTCGTATCCCTTCTTCCATTCCGTCTGTGAAGTGATTCACGTCAGAGGATCCCGAAAGCTTTTATTAGATCTTACATCCCTCCGACTTCTCAATCAAATTCTCATCTCGAGGGATATCTTACATCGCCCGATACGTTATCATAAGCCGAAACTTATGTAATAAACTCTCGTCTGTTGTGCGGTCCTGTTCACCTCAATTGCATTTGTATCATGATTCAATTTGATGCGATGGATACATTTTTGAGAGCATTGAATCAAGCCAACTCAAAACCTTTTTTCAAATCTCTTACCTCCCTCTAGCATCCACAACTAGGAGTAAGTAGGAGATCTATCAATTGCTTTCGGAAGCCTCCGACATGAATCATTCCCAAACCGCAGAGGAACACTATCTACAAAACATACTGAAAAAGGATACGTCCAACTTGTTGGAAAGATTTGAGGCACGCGTAAAAGTCTTGGATGAAATCTGAAGAGAAAAAATGTGCCAAAAAAAGGCTCATCCGATGATCTGAGGGAATGTCTTGGGTATCAATTGATGGCTTTCTCCATCGGAGACGTATGTACTTTAGCAATAATCGAGATGACGGAGCCACTGTTGGAATCGGCGCTGTGGTGACTGGGATCCGGAAAGGACAAGAACGTGCCTGCGGGTCGGGAAGGGGGAGGTTGAAGGGTGAGACCCGAAGATCAGCCTATAGACAGGCTCAAGCGAGCCCTGGGATTAAGCTCATCTGCCACAAGCTTCAACTAAGCCTTCAAAAGTTATCAAATAGATAATGGAATAATGGAAAGCTTCGGGTTTCTGAATGACTTTGCCTATTGCAACATCTCTCGGGACCCAAATCAACATTATGAGGATCTCAAAGTGTAGCAAGGATTTAATACATATCAAGACCATTATCGCATCTTGCAAACTCAATCATCAGACTTCAACCTATGCAGTTTTACCCATTCTTCTGACTTTCTGGTTACCAATCACTAGATCATTAACTTGATCTTGTTTCCTCAGCAAACATACATGCTTTGCAATCATCAAATCTTAAAATAACAGAATCTAAAGATAAAAAAGAATCGGGGTTTGAATCAAGTGCATAAAGTATTACCTTGAAAAGCTTTTGTGTTTAAGATTAAAGCTATAATCAATCCATAAAGCCCAATCACCTCTATGGAAAAATCCAAGAAAAGTCACAAAAAAAAGTCAAAACTTGCATTCAAAACAAACATGATCAATTCTACTATTTGATTTGAATTGAATTCTGACCTGCAAAGATGAGCATTAAAACCATCGAAACAAAGATCCGTGATTGGAATAAGAAAGCTCTTGCACACTTTATAATTTTTTTTAATTAAAAACGAATACGATCAATTTCTTTTTGTGATGCCTTAAGAAAAACAAGATCAACGGTTTTTGCAAATAAAGCAAACTTACAGCATCACCTATAATACCAATCGCATGACCTGCTGCTAATCCTGTCATACCACAAGAAAGGCCAGCAGCTAAATGGATAAATCCACTACATTTGTTTTAAAAAAAATCAAAATCATTATTAATATTATTTGAATTGGGATACTTTCGAGATGAAATTTAAAAACTTTTAACTCAACGCGAAGACTGAGTAAGGTTTCGAGGGATCCATTCCACCTATTATTAAGACTGCTACTACTAATCCATACCTGAGAATCGGAGCCAAAAATTTCAATTAAGATAGAGATTCATTCTAAGAATCCAAAGTAAAGTGCCATACACAGCTATAATACCAGCCATCACGACTGGAATAAGTGACTGATTTGAATCAAGATTTTTCAGAACATTTCAATTGTTTCTATAATAAGAGTTGAACGATTTCTTTTTTTGAAATGATTTGAACTGACTTTCATAACTAGATCAGGTTTCATAATTCCAAGACCAGTGATACCGATTCCAGCTTTAGCAGTACCGTAAGCAGCTCCGATAGCTAAATAGAAAAGAACAAATGGTGATTAACTTTTAAAAGGATATAAAAAAGTCATTTGCGAAGGAGATTTGAAACATACTTGAAAAGATCATCTATTTAAGATTGTAAAATCCATTTGAAATGTTTATATTTTCAGTAATTATGAGCGATCTTTATTCAAAGTTTTTTAATATCACCTTTGACTGACTGATGAAGCTACTCCGGCAAAACCAAAGAAAGGCGCTATATTGATGATCATATGATAATACAGAACAAATTCAGATTAGTGAACTTAATCGATCTGGTTGGGTGACGGGTTTTGAGATCGATTACTTACCGTATGGAGCACAAATTTCAGCTGACATGTTGTTGATCCTGAAATTGATAGGAATCTAGAAAAGGATTATTGAAAGGATATGATGAATGAAGCTCAGTGAGACTTGAGATGTGATTTAGTAAAGTGAAGGTTTGGAATAATATTTAACAAACTTGAACTTTGGACTCTATGAAGTCAGTCGGGGCCAATGAAAGTCTTCGGATGGTTCAGCGGGTTTGATTTTGGATTACCCCGATTTTGAACACGGGGTCAAGAGTTTGGTAATGAGTTCATCAACATGACCACTGAACCTATCAAGACTTCAATCAATCAACATTCAGTACCAAGTCCTTTGACTTTGAGATTTAGACCTTTCGATGACCAAACTGATGATTTAGATCGGATCATGGAACTTGTGGAGGGAGAACTGAGTGAACCATATATTATCGTTTGTGTTCAATCCTTCATCTTTGCAAATCCACATTTAGGTTGACTTTACTGATTCAACGATATCTTTCTTGATTAATTGATTTTTTTCCTTAGTATACTTATCGTTACTTTCTGTCAGGCTGGTACGCTTCATTGTTATACCCTGTGAAGATGAGAGGATCCTTAATTCCTTTAAGATCTTGAGTTTTATCGATTGAATATCGATATTTTGATCTTGATCTTTTTAGGCCTCAACTTTGTTTTTTATGTTTTGCAGATGGATCGATAAATTCTATGAAAAATGAAAATGATAAATCAATTGATAGTACTCCAGTTGGAGCTATTGTTTGTAAACAAGAGACTCATTTAGGGAAACTTAATAGAGGTTATATTGCAATGTTAACAACTAAGCAGGAAATGAGAAAAAAAGGCATAGGTATGATTGCTTTCTTTACCTGACTTTCTTTTCTCCTGATGTGACATTTTATTGATTTTTTTTGTATTAGCTCGAAGACTTGTGAAGATGGCAATTGATCAAATGGTCAAAGATGGTGCAGAAGAAGTCAGTATTTTTTTCTTCAAACTTTCATCTTGATCTTTGCCCCCTATTCGATTCTGTCGAGAATGGACTCGAAATCTTAATTTGTTTCAAATTTTCAACTAATCCTTTGGTTTTTATAATAGATCGTTTTAGAAACAGAATTTGATAATCGGTCTGCTTTAGCATTTTATCAAAGGCTTGGATTCATTCGAGAAAAAAGATTATATGCATTTTATTTAAATAGGAAAGATGCGTTTCGACTTGTATTACCTATCAATAGAGAAGATGATTATGCTTAATTTGAATTCCTTTGATGACTAGTATGTCTTTTTTGAATAAAAGAGGTTTTGTTTTCGAGGTTTCTTGCAAGTCAACTTGCTCATCTGTATATCAAGTTGTATCTTAATTTTGTGTTACTTATGTAGATGTCTCTTGCATTTTTGGGAAGACGAAATCTAGCAAACATCAAATCTTTAAATTATTTTAAAGAAGTATGTTAACTGAAGTGAGAAACATCATGGGAAACTGGAGATTGACTACAAGATCTCTAACTTCAGCTTTGTTTAGAGAAATATTGTTGGAGCTGAGATCACCACAGCTTCTGGAGTCAACTGTATCCTTCACTTGCTCCATTTTAAGATACTCAGTCTCAACTGAATTTCAATTTATTCTATGAGATTCGATGGAAAGCTTTTAGGAGTTTCAAAGAATGATAATCCATCATTCGAAAATCTTCTTTTTTTGCTTTTTAATTCTTTAATTTTAGATTGTTGAAGTTTATGAGCTTTGTTTTGTAAAGTGATAGAGTGGTTTATATCAGGACTTGAGGTTTTATTTTTTTGTTCATGTTGAGTTTCCGAGGGTTATTCAGAGCTTACTAGACAGTAGTGGAATGGGACAATAGGTCTGCTTCTTTGCAGTCGGTGCAGACTACTTTACATGAATTGGTGAGAATATCCCACTTGCGTGCGTGCTTCCATTGCGTGTCCTTCACTGCACTCATACTTTTCACTCCGAGAGCATACCATGGGTATGGAACATATCAAGCCGGACCCTCCGAATACTGTCATTGTTTTTTCACCAAGACCATTACTACATTCGTGAACCTTTGATATTTCACCCATCATAGCCAAAGCTGCGCTTGCTCACATAATCAAGCACAGATAGACACATGCGCTGATGTAATTTATTGCTGATGGATTGAAGTACTTTATTCAGAAGAGTGATTTAATCAGTTGCATTCGAAAGTCAAAAATCTACTCAAAAGGTGAGCAAGTTTCTTAATCTTGTCAACTTACAAGAAGGATATATGTGAATGTGGTTAAATATCCCGTGGGAATGAAAATTGGACAAATTTCCATCCCCTGTAGCGGTGGTCAAAGTTTGATCCTGGTGATAGAAAAATGATTCTGAGGCACGCACTTCAATATGAATATGTAAGATGTCTTATCTTTAGATGAGGAAGACAAAGAACCAGAAAGAAAGTTTGACCCATAGATAGAGCCCCTCCTTCAGGGAACGACAAGACCGGATCAGGAGGTGCAGTATCTGATCCCTGTCAAAAATTGCAAGCTATGGCTTATAATGCACTGGTCAGGTTCGACTTCAACAGAAGCGCCTAAACCTAAGAGTGGATTCTTCAGGTTCGTCCGCTGCTTTGTCTACAGCTTGAGGTAGTCCCAGCTGTCTTAATCTGATTGAAAGGCTGGAAATTGAGCTCATTGAAGACTCAATTGACGCCCATTGGATTCTAGACTTGTAGCATCAATTTGGATTATCATTGTCCTGGATTATGCCATTCCACATGATGATAACCTGAAAAACAGATTCACAAGGAACTTATGATAAGCTTGAATTTAGTCATGACATAAAACATATTGGAGCCAAGATTGAGGCAAGCCGATTCGTTAAGCAATTGGGTAAAATCAAAGATGACGATACATTCTCACAAGCATTCAAAAGTCTTCTCAACGCATAATCTATATCTTATAATCAACTTGATCATTGATAGTACGATGTAAGTTCTGTGAAGTCGTATTTAACTTGTTGACTCGTAGGTACTTGCAATTTGCTTTTGACTAGGATCAAGTTGGTAAATCGCCCGGTGTGGTAGTAGTACAATTGTTCAACAATCAAGTCCTCCTATGTCAGAGTCACACAAGGTCTTCATCCAACGTCTTAAAGGGCTGATGATGCCCACAGAAATGCAAAAAAGATCTCGCCAAAACGGCCAACAGGAAGCAATTGATGGAGAGTCAAAAAGCTCTTAACCTCTCAGTCAACTGATGACTTGTATAGTAGCACGCATTGATGATTGGTTGCTGACTTCAGACCACCGAAAGACAATACAAAAGAAACCACATGGATAGAAGATAATCCAACAAATGACTGGAATGAAGAAAGAACATTGTAGACGAGGATTGTGAATACATGGCTCAATTTGAGTAAAAGTTGAGTAAGAGAACCTTGGAATGACAAAAGCGATTGTCCATATCGAGAGAAAAAGATTCAAAGTCCATAAGCCCAAAGCAGACAGGCCTACAGCGTGAAATCCTATTGAGAAAATTCCAATCTCAGTCATCACCGATTATTGGAAGTCAAGTAAGAGGGTAACCCACATATTCTGAGCATTTTAGAAAGGCAGGTGGTTTAGAACCAGCCAGCGGGCCGTCCCATAGAACCAGTCCAGTTTGGGAGATTATTGATTCCAAAACCAGCAACACCGGACCACATGTTTTGAGGCACGTTCAAGAATTGTCCTTGGTTCCATGCTACAACATTTCCACCCCAGTTTCCGAGTGGGTGACCGCCTAGTAACCAGTTGTTACCGGAGTGGATGATGGTACCACCAAGATTCCACATTCCAAAGTTTCCAAGCAATCGCTTGGCCAAGACAGATTCCCCAGCAGCTGTAATAAAAATATCAGAATCTGATCAAAGAATTGACATTTATGTTTATACAATCTTACTTTGTTCATCAGCCACAGCTAAAAGGAATCGAACATAACAGGATCAGTGGCTAATCCGAAAACAAAACTTGCAGAGACGACTCACGTAGTGCCAAGGCAGAGCCAACGAGCGCAACGAGGGCGAGGACAGTGAATAATTTTTGAGCAAATTGCATTTTGGATATATCTTGATGTGGTTTGGTTATAAAGAGACGGTCAATGGATAGAAAGTTTGATGAATGAGTTTCTTTGAAAGATACAAGAGATGTGATGGTCTGGAATATCTAAAACTCCTCTCTGGCCTCTCCTTATATACTCGAGATGGGTCCGTACGGTTGGTGCTCGTAATTTCACCATTCAATCCGAAGCATCAGTCAGCCAAAAGTATTCGGCCAAGACTTCCAAGAACTTTCAGTCTCTTGCAGTGAAGCTGTGTCGAATTTGGTAATTTCAGCTCCTTGCAGAGCATCCTCATTCGTCATCATAAAGCAACCAGGTTGGCGGTCTTGTGAAGTGCTGCGATCAGGACGACGGGAAAGTTCAAGCGCCATTACATGTCATTCAGGCTTGGCTTCGTGTTGATTTCAAACTACTATTTGAAATCTTTCCGCATATAATTGTATCTGATCAAAGTGTATTGGCGCGGAAGTGTCGGCCGACAGTTTGCCTTTGAAACTTGAATTTGATCCAAAAATTGCACCGCTACTTCAAATCCAATTACAAAGACTTGTGAACAATTCTCATATTCAGCACACGGGGGAAGAGTTAATTAGAGATAGATTGTTTCTAATTAACTCTAAATTGTCCTCTTGAGTCTTGCTTCCACAAGACCAATATTATGAGAGAGCACAGGGCGGTGTGTTAATTGATTCAAAGTCAATATTTTCAATACGAGTTATAAATTTCATCATCACCAACTGATCAGTGTGATTTATGTTTGAATTTGATTGGTATACTTATCTAATTGCAAAAATTATTCATTAAAGCTATATTTGATTAAATCACATCCTTCTCATGTGATCCTACTTTGTTTCTTTCAAAAGACAAACCTTTGATAGATCAAAATAGTAGGTTTAGCATTAGACACTTCACGCTTCTCACATTCAACCACATCTTCACCTAAAACCTCAATCCAATCCTTCCCCTCAACACTTCTAAACATAATATAATGATCAGAAGGATGATTTCCACAATGGACTACCACTGAGATTAATGGATAAACGTATTCAGCTTCAGATTGATATTTAATTTTGTGTCTTGAGACGAATGATTCAGCTCTTTGACGTGTTTTCTATGTATTGAATCGATCTTCTATGATTAAGATTTCAGAAAAGTTCACTTTACAGTTTTTATTGAAGATTTTTCCTTTTCTAGTAATACGAAGATCTTGATAAATGTATCATAAGAGCTTCTGGCGGCGACATTTTTTGTATGCCTCTATGGTTTGGTCAATTAGATCATTCAATATAGACTGGTAAAACTGATTCTTGGAAACATTCACATCAACTTTCTGGACTTAGCATTAAATGTTGATCACTATGTTTGATAACTGATTGGATTTCATCGACCGATTTCTCTAATTCTCGAATTTGCTTTTTTTGAAATCGAATCAGGTTAAGATGAGAGTTGAATAAATTGAGTTGTCAGCCTTCTATGTGCTTACCTTAGTGAACACCTTCAACAATTATATTCGTCTAGGAATTCCAATCGAGCTCAATCTTTTAAAAAATCTTCAAGTTGGAATTCGAGCTGAAAGTAAAGCAAAATGAAATGATTATCATCATCATCGTTGTTTGCAATTCATAAGTTCATTTGAGAACCAAATAAGATATTATCCTAATCACTTACAGTCATAGGTAAGTTGAATGAGAATTGATCAGCAGGTTGATGTCGAATACCAAAAGAAGTTCCACACTTAGCACAACCAATTCGATCGGCTATCAAGCTTCTAAGAGGACTGTTCAATTTCAAGCTGATATCCGATTGACTAATCTCTTTAAATTTTGATGTTGATGTTGAGGAAACAAGTTCGATCAATCGATTTGAAGAAGTTGAATGATCAATACCAAGGTTTGATACTTTTTTTAATTTCACTTTTGATTGCATCCATCAGGATCACAAAGAATTCATGCGCATCTTGTTCATCTGAATTTAGTATTTGGATTTGATGACCTTCTTCTTCATCACTCCTCGAGAGCTTGATATCATAAATTCGATCCTGGATTCGTTAATCTTGGATAAGATCCTTGCTATGATTTTCAATCAAGTTTTTGAAAGTCACATTTTGTTTTAGCTCATTTTGTTGACATACTTTTTCTGCTTTCTTTAAAATATTATAGTCGAAGGAATTCAGATGAGAATCAAATTGAAATCAATGAAAGACTAACGGAGAGCATTCCTTAAATCGATCTTGAACTTTTAATCGGTTCCATTGGTCTTCTTGTTTTTTAAATTTCTCATTTCGATCTCTTCATGAAGTCATCCAAAAGTCAAGTTGTGACCTTCGTCTTGATCACCCTCACACTTGCTTCAAAACTACAGTTTGTTAAAATTCAGTCCATCTAAATTAACCCTTTCCTACTTCGAATCGTCTTTGATCTCTTCTCTCAATCTTACCCGAATCGACTTCGAACAGAAGGCTCATGAGCCATGAGCAGATGATGCGGAACTATTTTCTGCTAAAAGCTTCCCTGGTCAGATAACCATTTGTGTGTGAGAAATCAAGTTTGAATTTGTTTGCTCCTCAAAGGCGCGTATGCGAGTAAGTTTGCTCAGCTTCTATGAATAATTCAAGTGTTCATTCAGTGCAACGTTCCTTGTTTATCAGAGAATCCTCAGCTTCGTGGAATCGGAGAGCTGCTCTCCGGTACTGAGAGTTGAGAGTATTGTACAGTACCGCAGGCATGTACGAAATGGTGAGTGTCTGACGGGTCGGACAGTGGTGCTCATTTCCGTCGCACCGTGCGAAAAAATTGTGAGAGACGCGACTACTTCGCGTTTTAAAATCGGCGTCAATATCACATCGACCTTATTAGCACATCAGCCTAATCACCAGAATGCCATCATGGTAGAATCCGACACGATTCTTACAGGCAAGAAAACGCAATATGCCGGAAGACCTTTCCCGGTTTAACCAAAGTGCCCGCGCGAGTGCATTTACCACCCAAATGCTGGGACAGCCGGAAGATCATTCCCGGTTTGAACATAGTGCCCGCGCGAGTACAACCAAAGCACAATAATGAAACGCTAGGGACATCCAAGAGACCCAAATCGCAAGCTTATAACCTCGCAAATGCGCAATTAGAACAACATTGACTCGAAACAAGTCACTGGAAGAGGGAAGAGGAAACTCTTCCAATATATATGTTAGCAACGATTTTATGTGACTGTTCACAATATCTTTGCAACACCTGAATCTCAGTTTTATCAATCACATTCACCTTTTTTTACACGCTCATATCAATCGCCTCGATCCAATACGAAGCATGCTTGTTAAAGACCTAATGCACCTCTTGGCCGAAACTATGCCCAGTGTCCATGATAGCTTAACGCTGAGCCAGTTGACACAATTTACTGCCCTTTCAGCACACTTCTTGAAGATTACCGACGATGCGTATGGAACAAGCTTGGAAGAAGCACCGCTGGAATTCTTATCTCACTGTCTAGATCCTGCTCAGCCCCCTGCCACATGGGCTCAACTGTGGCATTTGGCTTACGACGACCTTGGGTCTTGCTTTTACGACCCCTCCCACTTCTATCGCCACGGCATTCCTTCTGCCGATCGCCCATCAAACACCATTATTATCCCAGAGCACACTTTCAGCCCCCCCACTGCTGTGTGTACGTCGTGCAATTTCGATCACGGAGCCCCACTTCCACTTGAAATGTGTCGTCAAATATACGGATATTTGTACGACGTTAGTGGTGTTGAAACTGTGCAATACTTCTCGGGGTATTGTCGTAGTAAGTCACGCCACATAACTCTCAATCAGACTACAAAGATAGATCTGACAACAGACACCTTCCAGCGTGTAATTCAACGTATACCCCCTGCTATGTTCGCAGTGATCAAACAAGGGAATACTACACTCCAGATGAAGGACAACCCAAAGCTCACTTTCAAGTGTCCCAGCACTATTTCATGACACACAAGCTAGCGGATTATTTAAACCACCTCCAGATGCTTGGAAAGTCAGTGATTTCCACATACGTCTTGTCTAGAACAATCCTAGATTTTACATCATCTCGTATCTGACTGTAACCCCAACTTCATCTATTTCATCTACCAGGGTTTCTGTCTACAACCTAGTGAACGCGTATAATCAAACACACGCGCTGTGGAAATCAAAACCTAGGTGGTGGTGTTCTCTTTATCTAACAACTATCATAATTCATTTTATATATAAACCCAAGGCAAAGAGGCAATCACATATTCAATCCAAGCGCACAATCAGAATCAAATCATTTTATATTTTATATTCAATACGCTGAAAGCCATAATTCAATAATTAGCTCAAATTATACTCGAGTAAAGCAGCAAAACATTATTCAAATAAATTAAATCATTGGTATTATTTATTCCTTTACAATTCATTAGTACTCTACATACAACAATATCCGTACAAATCAATACCATACATATATAATCAACAACGGAAATGTGATACATACAGTTAGAATCAGAATAGTCAAAATAAATAGATCAATAAATAAATAACACATCAAATAATCATGGAAGATAACCTATTGAAAAAGTGATTAATAGTTATTTGGGTAAACAAAAAGAATAGAAAGAATTTTTTGAGGCTCAGATGCGAAAATGATGGAGGTTGAAAGCTTAGATAAAGAAAATACAAATAATGTAGTCAAAGTTGATCATCATCATATCAGTTTATTCCAATTGAAGAGACAAAGAAAGAATACAAATATTACATACCTAAATTAAAAGCTAAGATTGAAATGATCAAGTGATTAGACAGTTAATTTAATGAAGATTGGGATGCAACATTTAGATTGAAATGATTTAGAATGAATACCAGGGCAAAGTGCGAAATTACAGATGATTGATGATTGATTGAAGCCAAGGATATCAAGAAATTTATTGTCAAATCAAGACTGAATTGATTCAATTAATCTAGGGCGAGATACTGGGACAGGAAAGTGGAGTAAACAAACTTACATACATAAACCTACATACGTGAGATACAAATAGATCCATCAGTTCAACAGCACCAAATAAATCTCAAATAAACAACGAGAAAGCCAAGAAAAGAAAGGAAGGAGTTAGCACATATGTAAAACTATACATACCTGAATTAATGATCAAACTCGAAATTAAGATCAAGGAAGACAAGAGCAAACCAAGAAGGCCAAGATGGGAGTGTGAAGAAGAGTTAATCTATGGCGCCAGGTGACTCAGAAAAGAACAATAGAAGCGGTAGAAAGATCTTACGCATGAAGAGGGTCAAAAATCGAATTTTAAGATTGAAAGAGTGTTCAACATCAATTTAAGGAGGGGTGGGATCAAAATTGACATTGATAAATTGCTTGGACCAAAGAGATTGTGCGAGAAAAGAACAGAGATCACCTACATATATTAAAAGAACCAAACAAAAACCACAGCAGAAGCGGAGAATGGTGCCAAGTGCAATCAGAGTTGTTTCGTGTGGAAAAAGGGTGGTTGTGGCGAAATTGCATGAGATGGGCAGTGATAGGGTGGATTGTAGGAGATAAAAGGACAGGTCTTGAGGGGGTTTTTCTTCTTTCGATCATCATTGGATTTTTTTTCTATCCTTTCATCCATACTTTGAATTGTGGAAATCGTGTTTGTTATCCAGAAGTGTCCGCGTTTTTTCTCTTATTTTTTGTCTTGAGTGTTGAAGTGTTTTCTTATATTAAAAGTGTTTGAGTGTTAGTGTCTGTGTTCGTCGTATCAAGTGTTTTTTTTGACTCAATCAGTGTTATTGTCATTGTGCCAAGGTGCGAATTCGTTATTATCAAGTGTGATTTGCAAACTGTTGTGGTTTTCTTTGTTTTACTGAGCTCAATTGTCAAGACTTAAGCTTGTTAGAATTGTCTCACTCTATTTCTGAACTTCGTACTCAAGGTTGAGGGCAGCTCAAAAGCGCTCAGGTTTCATTCACGTCCTTGGTGGTGATTCATCCCCTCTCCGGCTCAGCCTACGCTCCACAGCGTAGGAGTTCTACATCTGGTGACTCCACTGGGGCAATTCACAACAACTTTTCGCGTCTTTGCAGTTCAAAGCTTTTAGAATAATCATATCTCACACTACCTATCTGAAACTTATCATATCTCAAATCTCATAGCTCACATCATCGAAATCATCTCAAAATTGCACTTTGAAGAAAATTCAATCTCAAAATCAATTTCTCATCAAATTTGAAAATATCAAAACTCAAATTGCGTACTTCAAAGTCATCAATTTAATCCACATTATCAAATCATTCAATCATAATTAAATACCTGTTATTCATTGAATTCTCAATTCTTATCATGTCGTCTCATATTGATATTACTTCAGAGGGAAGATCACCTCTAACTGCCGCGGAGCATGCATTAGCAATACTTAGAAGTAGCCATGAAAGTGCGGTTCAGGAGAGTCCTGCCAGTCAGGGAACAGAGGCGTATAGGGACCCTGTTAGCAGTTTTGATGACTCTGATGATGATGTGACGGCGAAAGGACAGGGAACAAAAAGCGTGAAGGAAGAGTATCACAATGGTGAAGGTTTTAAATTCAAGGATCAAGAATTATTCATGAAGGAAGCTATGGAGAATCTTGTGAAGGATATGTTGAAGAAGGAGTTAAAGAAGGCGCGTCAGGAGGGTGAATGTGATACAGGAAAAGAAAAGGGGAAAGGAACGAAGAATGGTATGGGTTATGGTAGTATTTGGGCAAGTAGTGGTGAAGAAGATGATGGTGTCAGTTCAGATGAAAGTGTTGATGATGAAATCAAGAAGAAGAGCAAGAAGAAACAGAGGAAGATCATCAAAATTGAACCTCAAGATTCAACTTTACGATTTGGACAAGGTGATGATGTTAAAAAGTTTTTACGGGATTTTGAGGTGGCAGCGCAAGTTGATGGAGCTAGTGGAATTGATATGGCAATGCAGGTGTGCGCATTTGTAGATGGAAAAGACTTGAAGGAAGAAATCAAGGAGCTTGATGGTTGGGGTGAAGGCGAATGGGATTGGAAAACTTTGAAAGCGGAAATGAAAGATCGGTATGCATCAATCCGCCAGGCACCTAGGTACACAATTGAAGATTTAAAGGAACTAGCTTTAGAGTACGAAAGTAATGGTGGGATAGATTCAAAGTTAGAGTTTGAAGGATTTCGACACAAGTTTGAAAGTATCTTAGTGTATTTGAAGAAATACGATTATATTGATTCAGAAGATGAAGTTTGCAGATATTATTACAGAGCATTTTCAGATAATATGCAGAAGAAGATCAAGGAAAAATTACGGGATGAAGATGAATTGAAGATGACAAAGGACGGAAGACATAGATTACCAGGTTGGAAAGTTTTAAGGAAGTCAATTGAGAAGGTTTTACGTGCAGAGGTTGAATTAGTATTTGAGGAATTACGCGGAAAGAAGGAAGTAGAGATGAAGAAGGACGACGAGATTAAGGAGAAGGTAGTACAGAAGGATATTGAAAGAAGAGGTTTAAAGATGGAAGGATTAAATAAGAAGATTGGTGGAAAGTCGGCGGATGAAGCAACTATCAGTGAATTAGTTAGACAATTTGCAGCATGGAGTGGGCAAGGAATGAACCGACCTTTAGCTGGAAATCAGAATATTCAAAATCATTCTAGTTTTCAGAATAAAACCTTTTCCAGACAACAACAGAACTTTGGTCAGTCCGCGCAGAACACCGGTTCTGCACCTCCTTTTAATGCCTCAAGTTATTTTAGAAATGGTCAGCAAGGAGGTCAGAACTCAAATAGTAATGCTTCTGGTCCTAATGGTGGTCAATACGCGAATTTTGGGATGTCTAGAGGAAGGGGTGCTTATCATGGGAATCGGGGAGGTTACGGTGGAAATCAGTATGGACATGGAGGTTTTCACACAAATTCTAATCAAGGGAATGGTTCTGGAGGACAATTTCAACAGTATAATGGCACTCAGCAATCAAGTGTACCCTATGGACCTCCACCAAATAACGGACCTACTCGTGGAGAATTTCAACAACGGGCTTTTCGAGATGGACCATTGATGTGTTATTATTGCGGTAAAGAAGGTCACGGTCATAACAGGTGTCCAGATAAACAAAGAGACGTTAATGATGGTTTTGTTACAGAACATAATAATACTTACATCTTATCAAATGGAGCGGTAATCAGATGGGACATCAACAGGCCAATTCGTACCGTAGTTGCAGATTATTCATTACAAGTTGAACAAGCAAAAATTGCAGCGGCCAAGGTTGATAATTCTCAAGGTTCAACTAAACCTCCTGTCGTGTCAGCTCCAGAAGTACCAGAGAAGACAGCTGTTACAGGAATTTTAACAAAGGCGGCTAATGGCAACCCTCAAATTCAAGAATTACGTGCTAGTTGTGGTATTTTAGAGAATTGGACGGCTCCAGGAATTACAAGTAAAGGAATGAAGTCAGTTATGGCGGGAGCAGGTACTAAGGTTTATGATGTAGAAGTGAAAAGAGGTAGAGGGAAAGCAGAACCAATTGATGCACCAAGAAAGAAGAAAGTTACGATTGAGAAGGAGAATGAAGAAGTGGAAGATGAGATTATGGAATTGGATGAAGATAATGATAGTAGTGAAGATGTACCTTTGGCAAAGTTGAAGGAAAGGAAGAAAGCAACTGTGGTGGCGCCACAAGCAGCAAAGCGGGACATAGTCAAAGGACGATTTGAAAGACCGGTGGAGCAAAGCTACAAAGGTGTGATGGATAAAGTTGTGGGAAAAATTATGAAGACTCACATTGAAGCAGAGGTTGGAGAATTATGTGCTATTTCGCCAGCATTAGCTGAACATATGAAGAAGCAAGTCTCAAAGCGACGGGTGGTCATACCAAGAATCATCAAGCCTTTACAAGCAGCGGCCGGAAGTTTAGAAGATGATAGTTCAACTTCAGGAAGTGATGATGATGGAGAAGACATTTTATATTCTTGTCCTTTAGGTTATTTAGAAATCATGTTAGGCGGGAAGAAGAAGAGAGTTAAAGCTTTAGTTGATTCAGGTTCACAAATTAATATTCTTCCGGAATCAGTTGCAGAGGAATTGGGCTTGACCGGATTAGTTTCAATCAGATCTGGAGTTAGAGGAATTGGTGGTCAAAGGACGGAATTAGTTGGAATTGGGGAAGGTATAGAAGTGGTAGTTGGTACCAGGGTTCAAGGATTGGCACATTTTTGGATAGCAAAGGAGAGTAAATGTCCAATTTTATTAGGACGTCCCTTTCTCATGGACTTTAGAGCGGGAATGGAGTTTGGAAAAGTGGTTGGTGAGCGTTTAACTTTGAAGGACGAACGTGGAATTTGGACAAGATTTACTATATGTCAACCGGATGAAGGAGATTGGGAAAGAGAGTTGGATTTGGGCGAGAAAAGGACAACTGCGGTACAAGCTCAATTAGCGCAGTTGCAGCGGGAAGTTCAAGATGAAGACAGTGAAGTTCCGGATTATGTTGAGGAGATTTCCGGAGAAGAGGAGTCTTTTTTGTAGATGGTGTCGGTGAATCAATGGGCATTCAGTATATAGTAAATCCAAGTAACCTTGGATGCCTATCACCGACTAATGGCAAAATGGGGACTTGGTGTTGTACAACAAATAATTTCGACTCTTATTTTCAATCTCAGTTTCAGTCTTGGTCTCGTTTTTGGTCTCAGCCTCAGTCTCAGGTTTCTTATTTCTCATCTTTGGTATCAATGGAGGACGCGCACAAGGGGCAGATAACGGAGGATAGCAGTTTTCACAATTTCATTTATGACTCGTCTATTAGTTTTATTGAATCGTCTCTTTCTCAGTCTCAGTTTTCAAGTAGCGATGTACAATTAGAAGATTACGGCGGAAGTGTTCAGGAGTTAGAAGGTGGAATCAGAGGAGGATTATTAGATGACAATGAGTGGGATACAGTTCAAAAATTGAATCAGGGTTTTGATATCAGACAGCAAGCGGAAGTGTGTGAAGAAGGGAGGAGAGGTGGTTTTTTGTGTTTTACAAAGTACAAGCCAGTAGCAAAGAAGATTCGACCAGTCAATGCGGCAATGCCTCAACATCTCAATCCGCCATTACAAAGACCACCTTTATCAAGAGATCCTTATCAAACTCCTTTATCAATGAATCCTCCCGACTTTGTAGAAACAAAGAAGACTACTTTGGAGCGCTTGAAGATGTGTAATTTTGGACCAGAAGATTGGTTAAGTGATGAAGAATTAAAGTTATTATTACATGTGGTAGTTTTACGAGAAGGAGCTATTGCGTATTGTGAAGAAGAACGTGGAGTTTTGAAACATACTTACGGATTTCCTTATGCTATTCCTGTGGTGGACCATGAACCTTGGCAGAAGAGGCCAATTCCTATTCCGGCGGCTATCAAACCTGAATACATTGAATTGATACGGCAGCGGTTGAGAACGGGTTTATATGAACAATCTACTTCAAGTTATTCAAGTCCAGTGTTTTGTGTCAAGAAGCAAGACGGAAAACTCAGAGTGGTACATGATTTACAAGAATTAAACAAGGTTACAATCAAGGACGCAGGAATGCCTCCGGCGCCCGAAGAGTTTGTGGAATCATTTGCGGGAAGAGCATGTTACGGATTGGGTGATATCATGGGTGGATATGATGAGAGGGAGTTGGCAGATTTTTCAAGACCTTTGACTACTTTTGAAACACCTTTAGGACGATTTCAACTCACTCGATTGCCTCAAGGTGCTACAAACTCAGTGGCGGTTTATCAAGCTCAGATGATGTGGATTCTTCAAGATGAGATTCCACAGAACGTAGGTATCTTCATTGATGACGGCGGAATCAAAGGTCCTGATTCTACTTACGGCAACGCGGTTTTGGATGAGAATCCGGGAATTAGACGTTTCATTTGGGAATATGCAGTTACTTTAGAGAGAGTATTATTCAGGATTGAAGAGGCTGGTCTGACGGTATCAGGAAAGAAGTTTGCAGTTTGTGTTCCAGCATTGGAGATTGTAGGGCATGTAGTTTGTAAAGATGGAAGAACAATTTCAAAGAAGAAGAAGAACAAGATCCAAAATTGGCCAGTTCCAAGAAACACAACAGAGGTTTTAGGTTTTTTGGGAATGTGTATTTATGTTAGGATGTTTATTAAAGATTTTTCAAAGATTGCGGCGCCTATGCGGAAGTTAACTCGAAAGGATGTGGAATGGAATTGGACAGAAGAATGTCAAGCCTCATTGGATACGTTGAAGAAGATTATTGGTGAAGATATTATGTTGAAGGGTTTAGAATACGGTAAAGGAGCAGGTAAAATTATTTTAGCGGTAGATTCAAGTCAGATTGCAGCAGGTGGAGTTTTGATGCAGGAAGATAAGCAAGGAAAACCACGGCCAGTGTTCTATGAATCGTTGGTATTTTCGCCGGTAGAGTCAAGATATTCTCAACCCAAGTTGGAACTTTGTGGCGTTGCTAGAATCCTAAAGAAATTTCAAAGCAAGTTATGGGGTCAACATTTTGAACTTCAAGTAGACGCAAAGTCTTTAATTGAAATGATCAATCGACCAACTTTACCAAATGCGCCTATGACAAGATGGGTTGCATTTATTCAATTATTTTCCTTTGATATTGTTCATAAGTCAGGAAAGAATTTTGGCATGCCGGATGAACTTTCTCGACGACCTGTTGGTGAAGACTCAACATCGGAAGGAGAAGATTTTGATGAAGAACAGAAAGATATTTTGCCACATGAAGGATTTCCGGTTTCTACTATTGAAGACAAGATAGACAATTTCTTACCTTGGACTCAAGAAGGTTTATGGTTACATTTAGAAACATTCTTGAAGACATTTAAAAGACCGGCAAATTGTTCAGATGAAGACTTTCAATGGATTCAGAATAGAGTGGGAACATTTTTTATGGAACGGGGAAGACTGAAGAGAAGAGGCGTACCTTGTGGAAGATTAGTAGTTTCAAGAAAAGATGGTCAAGAAACAGTGTTACAAAGATTACATGAAGAACTGGGTCATAGAGGCGTAGAAGAAACTTATAGAAGGTGTTTGATGCGGTTTTGGTGGCCGGAAATGAAAGAAGACGTGCGGAAGTGGGTTATGTCATGTGAAGCTTGTCAGAGACGAAGTCCAAGAACACAGAAGGAAAAGGGAAATGCTACAGGAGAATCAACAGTGTTTGGGCGTGTTAGCTTGGATGCAGTGCACATCAAAACCAGTAGATTCAAATATTTAATTGTTGCACGTGATGATCTTTCCGGATGGGTAGAAGCTAAGGCATTAAAGGCTCTAACAGCAAAGGCAGTGGCAGACTTTATATTGAAAGAATGGATATGGAGATATGGTGCGGTGAAGTGCTTTACTGTAGACGGTGGACCAGAATTCAAGGCGGAGTTGCGAGACGCAGTGCAGATGTCAGGATCAAAGTTGGGGGAGTCTACTCCTTATTGGCCTCAAGGTGAAGGAATGGTGGAGCGCGGTCATCAACCTTTGAAGGATACTTTAGTTAAAATGTGTGGAGAAGATGGGAAGAAATGGGCAGAGAAGTTACCTTTAGTTTTATTTGCAGATAGAATTTCGACTAAGCGGACAACTGGATTTTCGCCGTATGAGGTTCTTTTCAATCAGAAGGCCATTTTACCAGTTGATGTTGAAGCGGGAACTTTTCTTGGAGTGGATTGGGATAAGGTTACAACAAGAGAAGAATTATTGATGGCAAGAGTTGAACAATTAGAGCAAAGAGATGAGATGCTGAAGAAGGCTTATGAACGTATGATGCGGGCAAGGACGGATGGGGTTTTATATTGGGACGAGAAGAATGCGCATAGGTTGAGAGGATCATTGGAAGTGGGTGATTTAGTCTTAGTTTACAATAAAAGTTTGGAGACGCAATGGGGAAAATTATTCAAAGATAGATGGAATGGGCCGTATCGGGTGAAAGAGCAATATCCAGGAGGATCTTATATATTAGAAGAATTGGACGGAACAGTAATGAGTAGAAGAGTTGCGGCAGAGCATATTAAGAGGTTTTTTCCAAGAGGAGTTTCATCAGTATTGACGCAGGAGGATTTTCAAAATGAGGGATCGGAAAGTGCAAGGAGTTCAGATTAAAATTCATTCTCATATTGAACAAGTTTCTTTTGGTTGCTTTTACATATACTTTATTGGTGAAGGAATACTGTAATGGATTGGTGGACTTAGTGTTACAAGTTATTGCAGGGCGGATTTCTTTTGATCAAGTTTCTTTTACTTCTGATAGTGTGGGATAGGATTGACGAGGATGGTGGATGATGGCAGGAATGGATAGTTATTAAATTTCAAAATCAACAACAAAAGTAGTGGGTACGGGGCGGGGGAAACAAATGAATTAATTCAAATTCAACTAATTCAAATAATTCAAAAATTAATCACATGGAATACTACTTTAAAATCAAAATTACTCTGTTACGAGCTTATTTCTTTTTTCCTATTTTCTTTCTTTCTTCTTTTCTTTATTCTTTTTGATTTTACACAACATCATCACACAAGCGTAGTAAGGGGCACGGGAAGGGTACTAGTTACATCAAAACAACAATTAGTCAAATTAAATTTAAAAATCAATCAAAGGATTACTGCTATAAACAAATTTTCGCATCTTTTCTTCTTTTTTTAGTTTCTTTTTTTTCTCTTATGGTCATATCAAATCAAGTTATCTCAAAGCAATTTTCTTTATGTTGTTCACTGGAGTATACAAACAAAATATTATAAACATGTCAAGCAACACAAGTCATGGTCTCAGTTTCAGTTTTCAGTTTTTTTTTCTTTTTTCCTTTACGGTACGGGTGCGGATTGATGAGGGTGGAGGATTAGTTAGCCGGTATTAGAATATCAGTGTTACATCAAAGCAAATCAACAAACAAGATCAAATTACGTTACAACAAATTAAAGTCTGTAGTAGGGGGTTTGGGGTGAGGCTGCGCATTAAGAACATAACAATCAAAGCGGCAACAAAATTACAATAAAATTACATATAAATGGTTACTACTACAGCGAACTTCTTTTTTTTCAGTCTTCAAATTCTACGGGAACAAGATATGAAGCAACAAGAGTATTAGATTGGTGGCAATTAGATAGTTTACATCAACATTTATGATGATAGCTGCGGAAGATTTCAGTTTACGCATTAAAGACTCAATATTTGATTTTACGCAGAGTGTGCATTTGATGGGACAACACAACACTCAAGTTTATTTATGACATTACATTTTGAAGATACAAAGATAAATTTATTTCTTGAGAATTAGTACAAGTTTGAATTGGAACGGCACGGAAGGAGCGTGAATTTGTTATTATTGTCAAGGCCTAGATAGAGGTTACTTGTGGTTTTTTAGATATATTAGTTGAATTACGGGAATAAGAAATGATTATCAAAATATCTCAAAGTTACAGTTACAAGCATACAAGAAAGTTGAGAACTTGGTATCAGATACACAGGACGAGGACAATTTCATATCAAGTCAGAGATGATAAAATTAGAAGACAAAGCAGAGGTTTTTCATTCAAGTTGGGGGAGGCAACTCAAGATTACAGCAATTTTTATTCAAGTTGGGGAGGTGGTCATCAGTCATATTTTTCAAAGCGTACAAATTCATAATCAAGATTTTTTTTAGCAGCGCTGAGGACAGCGTGGAAGTTGGGGGAGGATGTGGAAATCAAAACCTAGGTGGTGGTGTTCTCTTTATCTAACAACTATCATAATTCATTTTATATATAAACCCAAGGCAAAGAGGCAATCACATATTCAATCCAAGCGCACAATCAGAATCAAATCATTTTATATTTTATATTCAATACGCTGAAAGCCATAATTCAATAATTAGCTCAAATTATACTCGAGTAAAGCAGCAAAACATTATTCAAATAAATTAAATCATTGGTATTATTTATTCCTTTACAATTCATTAGTACTCTACATACAACAATATCCGTACAAATCAATACCATACATATATAATCAACAACGGAAATGTGATACATACAGTTAGAATCAGAATAGTCAAAATAAATAGATCAATAAATAAATAACACATCAAATAATCATGGAAGATAACCTATTGAAAAAGTGATTAATAGTTATTTGGGTAAACAAAAAGAATAGAAAGAATTTTTTGAGGCTCAGATGCGAAAATGATGGAGGTTGAAAGCTTAGATAAAGAAAATACAAATAATGTAGTCAAAGTTGATCATCATCATATCAGTTTATTCCAATTGAAGAGACAAAGAAAGAATACAAATATTACATACCTAAATTAAAAGCTAAGATTGAAATGATCAAGTGATTAGACAGTTAATTTAATGAAGATTGGGATGCAACATTTAGATTGAAATGATTTAGAATGAATACCAGGGCAAAGTGCGAAATTACAGATGATTGATGATTGATTGAAGCCAAGGATATCAAGAAATTTATTGTCAAATCAAGACTGAATTGATTCAATTAATCTAGGGCGAGATACTGGGACAGGAAAGTGGAGTAAACAAACTTACATACATAAACCTACATACGTGAGATACAAATAGATCCATCAATTCAACAGCACCAAATAAATCTCAAATAAACAACGAGAAAGCCAAGAAAAGAAAGGAAGGAGTTAGCACATATGTAAAACTATACATACCTGAATTAATGATCAAACTCGAAATTAAGATCAAGGAAGACAAGAGCAAACCAAGAAGGCCAAGATGGGAGTGTGAAGAAGAGTTAATCTATGGCGCCAGGTGACTCAGAAAAGAACAATAGAAGCGGTAGAAAGATCTTACGCATGAAGAGGGTCAAAAATCGAATTTTAAGATTGAAAGAGTGTTCAACATCAATTTAAGGAGGGGTGGGATCAAAATTGACATTGATAAATTGCTTGGACCAAAGAGATTGTGCGAGAAAAGAACAGAGATCACCTACATATATTAAAAGAACCAAACAAAAACCACAGCAGAAGCGGAGAATGGTGCCAAGTGCAATCAGAGTTGTTTCGTGTGGAAAAAGGGTGGTTGTGGCGAAATTGCATGAGATGGGCAGTGATAGGGTGGATTGTAGGAGATAAAAGGACAGGTCTTGAGGGGGTTTTTCTTCTTTCGATCATCATTGGATTTTTTTTCTATCCTTTCATCCATACTTTGAATTGTGGAAATCGTGTTTGTTATCCAGAAGTGTCCGCGTTTTTTCTCTTATTTTTTGTCTTGAGTGTTGAAGTGTTTTCTTATATTAAAAGTGTTTGAGTGTTAGTGTCTGTGTTCGTCGTATCAAGTGTTTTTTTTGACTCAATCAGTGTTATTGTCATTGTGCCAAGGTGCGAATTCGTTATTATCAAGTGTGATTTGCAAACTGTTGTGGTTTTCTTTGTTTTACTGAGCTCAATTGTCAAGACTTAAGCTTGTTAGAATTGTCTCACTCTATTTCTGAACTTCGTACTCAAGGTTGAGGGCAGCTCAAAAGCGCTCAGGTTTCATTCACGTCCTTGGTGGTGATTCATCCCCTCTCCGGCTCAGCCTACGCTCCACAGCGTAGGAGTTCTACAGCGCCTTTTGACTCCGCCCACCCCAACGATTTCCACAACCCTCGTTTCACTCGGCCCATGAGTCAAAGGGTTTGTTCTCTTGGGCTTGATATTCACCGTCTAATGCTATCCTACAACAAGCGCCAAGTGCGATTGAGAGGTGAAGCTGGTGGCCACGACGATCGTAGGTTTTTCGGCGCCATGCAGAATGTGACGCACTGGCTTGAACAAGAAGGGTCAGACTTCTCCTCTCACATTTGCTCAGTGTGTACGGAGGTCGAACAAATACCTGGCACCGAGTATGCAACCAGTGAGTTTGAATAAGTTTGAATACAACCCTTGATTTAATGATCTGTTTGTCGCACTGTACTGACAAGTTGCATTTTCATTATCACGATTGTAAACAGTCATGCGTGCAGTAGTCACTGACGGAATAACCATAGGTCACTGGGCTTGTAGTGCTTCCGAAGCGCAACTGCAAGGTCTCGATCCCGAGTGGCCTTTAAATTATTGCGACCTTCCACTGGACATGGTCCATCATCGTTACTGTCCTCGTCACACCGAACTGCTCAGGGACCACTGCCAAGCACAACCATGCATCCAGCCGGTATCATCCCCCGGATCGAAAACTTGCTCGAATCCGTTGCACCAAGCCGCCTACAAGGATTTCAAAGATCGGAACTCCTCTCTATTCGGGTTACCTAGGAAGTACAATCGGCCAAATACACGAATCCAAATTGATCCGACTGACATGCTTTCATCTGAAACTGGCGAGATTGTTGCTAGTGAAGAACAGTTGATGTATGCCGAAGTGGAAGAGCGTGAGCATGAGTCTGCACGCGATGGCGGTGAGTCATCAAATAGCAAGAAGCTATTGTTGTCTCGCGGTAGATCTCATAATGAACAATTTGTCGTCTCATGTTGCGGTGTTATTGTTGCAAGAAAGACTTTCTTCAAGTCCGAATCAGTTACAAAGGTGAAAGTGAGTTATTTTTCCTCATCCTCAATTCCATTAATTCGCCGAACATGATGATCTCATTTATGATTATGAAATAGGATTTCATCAAAGAAGTGTTTCCAAATGAGATGCCGCAGGTCATCTTTTATGATAACGCATGCGGTCTCTACGCTCACATCAACAACAATCCAGAAGATGCAGAAAAATTCAAGAATACACTCCTACCTGTAGACACTTTTCATATCAAGTCTCACAAGGAGTCTCACACAACCTGTCGCGCCAATAATGATCCACATATATTTCCTGAACTGAAGACAGTCGAAGGCAAATGGAAATTCAATGCATCTGCCGCGGAAATTGTAAATGCTTGCTTTGGAAGATTTGACTCGATGTGTCGAAACATGCATTCAGTGAGATATAATTTCTTTTTAGACGAAATGATACGGCTCCACAATTTGCGGCTTTGTGAGCAAATCCAACGGAGGGGCAAGGTCAAATTTTTAGGCAACATTCCTTACACAGCGACTCCCCTTTGATCAGCTAGCATTCTTGTAATTTCCTTTGACCTTTTTATACTTTTACTCAATGTTACACCTGCTCGCATCCTCATCTTTAATATCAATGATTCGAACTTGACAATCATGTATTCAAAGGTCTTGGGATTATTTCCACCACCTCATTATTTTATATGTGTTTAATTTTGAAATCAAGTTGGCTTTGAGATGAACGGTGTAATCTGATACTACTCTTCAGAACCAATTCATTATATATTGAGTCTTTCATAAGACTTGTGACGTAAACAAATCATAACACAGTTAGATAGAAATAGAATGCTTCCTTTGAACTTTAACTTAACATTCCCTGATTTCTTTTGACACGAATTGACCTGATGAAATTTTGATATACTATTTGAACCTCAATATAATTTAAATATTGCGGAGTAGCGACGGATGGAAATTGTTAAAAATATGTAAGACCACTTAAAAGGCCTTAGTACTTTCGCGCCATCTTTTGTAAAGTTAGAGCACCAAATCAAAGACTTTTAATTCCCTAATGTATTGATTCCTTCACATGGTGTACTTTTGATTTCAAGCAGTTTAACCTTTTGTTATTTAAGAAAAGATTCACCTGAGCAAGAAACTGCTCATGTGAAGACCATTGTGTTTTAGGCGCGATTTAAAAATCAACAAGAAGAACCATTGCAAAGAAATACTTGAGACAGTTACAAGCGTAGTTACAAGCAATGTCTGACTGGAGCTACCACAATGAAAAGGAATATTTAAAAGTAAAGAGATGGTAATCATAAAGGAAACAATGGCCGTGTCGGATAGTATACAAGAAGTGCAATAAAAAGATATGTAGAGAAAGCTTGTAATTCAGCGTCATAATTATTGATTGGATAGACGTTGATTCCTAAAGTTTAACTCGCTTTGAAGGGTGAGAATCTTTGTTCTGGAACCTAGAGTCTGTAACTCTCCACTCCTTTGGAAAATGCTTATCGCGTCCTTCGGCCACTTTCATGTTACCATGTTGGCCAACAAATTTGGCCAACCTAGCCGGACGAATCTCGGTACACCATCGGCAATAATGGGACATGGTAGATACCTTGTAAGGGAATCTTTCGCCAAACACTTGCCTGAAAGAATCCCTGATTGACTTCTTGGGATTGTTTTCAGTGAGATCATACATTCTTTTCAATTCGTCCATGGTGGCCGTTTCAGACCATCCTTTTTTTTTCCTTACCGGGGTTTCTTCTGGTTGAAATTCTATTTCAGATGGATGAAATGAAGTTGAAGGCCTTCCGCATCGCGTCATCGGAGGACTTGTAGGTTTTAGGCGGTGGTATTCTTGCTGCTCCATATCAAGATCAACGTCTTCAGCCTCCAAAAATTTTGGTGATAGAGCCACGTCAGAGTCAGAGTCAGAAGGGGACCGTAAGTTGATGACCCTTTTGTTTTTTCCTTTTTGGGGGCTGACTGAGTTTGTACGTTGAATAAAGGCCGTCAAGTTCATGACGTCCTTGTGGCGACCAGTGGATACTGAGGCTATGTGACAATCAATATCCTTGCATGCTGAAGGTTTGATGCCGGGGAAAACGACGAGCAGTTTGCGGGTGTCCACCGGGTAAGACACTAAGATGTCCATTGCGGTGTGAAGCTGCAAATCAAGACAGACTCGTCAGATTCAATAATAGCATATAGGTGCAGACATTAGCTCACCCATATTTGATGCTCATCATTCCACACTTGAAGATTGCCTCTCCAATCGACCCCTAGCTCTTCTGTCACGAGAGCCTTGATGTCGAGAGATTGTTCGAGAGAAAATTGCGGCCACCCTCTGGCATGAACCATGCCGCCCCAAGAGCCAAATGGGTCATCCTAAAAATGAGGTTGCATAGTAATTTTAAGCCAAACGTGTGCGGTTGGGAATCATCAATCCACACACCTTCGAACCAGGCCAAACGACTAAAGCAATCGTTTTGCTGGCAGTGGCGACATCTTCTGTCCGCTGTCTCTCTTCGGCATCTTTCTGTAGAGACTTTGTTCGGTATCCGTCTAGAAAATTGATGTTGAGGCGACCTTTGAATGGTCGAACACCATGGCTACGAGCGGCTTGACCGGGGGCTAATTCGATTTGATCGTCTTCGGAAGGGCCGGCAGAAGAACTCACCAGGTTGATGATGTTGTTCTGTCGTGAAGGTAATATGGATACTCGCCCGTGTTCGTGGCTCTCTTTATGATAACGCCTGGCCATCGAACCGTGTATATGACATTCAATGGCACCCTTGTTGATTGTCAAACAACACTGCCGGTGTTTCAAAAAAAAATCAATGTTAATAAGATGAAAAAGTACGGGATAAAGTAAGGTAAATGCGCATTTCACTAACAGCTTTGCAAGCATTGACCGTGCAATGCGCATTCTTGCGTGTTTGATGACCGGAAGCAATCGACCCGTTTACTCCTTTGCATTCGCCAGCAATTGCAAAGGATGAAAGGGCATGATGACCACCGACGTTTGTTTGGGTCTGTGGAGGTGTGGGAGGGTTGAAAATCACCCTATTAGGTTGCGTCTGTGGTGGTGTAGGTGGTCCATTCAGCATGCGATGGAGCTCCATGTTCCCGTCGAGGTCACCAGCTCGAGCAATTGGGCCTCTATTGATTTCTCGTATTGCGGATTTGAGTTTTTCGCGATTGTATGTCCGGATGAAAGACGGGTCAACGGGACACTGACCAATGAAAAAACATCAATCAGTGAGTTGAACGTAGAGTCAACAAACGCGTTCGTTTGGAGAAGGTTTACCTGGACTCCAACCAGGTGTTTGTGATGAGATGCGAAATATCTCGTTGAGTGAGTTGCGCGGGTCTTGCAAGTCTTGTTTGTGCAAACCAAGCCCGTGTCTCCTCCACTGGAGGGTAAGGGTAAAGGTCGGTAGGGATTTATAGGTTTTATGAAGTAGCTGGTAGTTTTGTTGCCGTTTGGCATTGGAAAATAGTTATAAAAGTGGAATACGGGTGGAAAGGTGGAGGCTAGCCAGAATAATGATACGTCCATCAAGCTGCCTAACCACCGATGTTCATATACCCAGCCTTGAACAGAGGAATTAGCGTCTTCTCTGTCGACGCTGGTCATTTCGAGTTCATGAAGGCCAATGCGGTCATGAATTGAGCGAAAGATGTTGAATAAATTGATCATCTTCGTAGATATTGAATGATGGAGCTCTGAGTAGCTCTGAAAGGTTATATGCATTTGTGCCAATCTCCATATGAGGAGGTGAGGCTGATGTGCGGATATGTCCGTCAATGGAACCTGCATGTCGAAAAGGGAATTGATACGTCCTATTTGGACATGTATGCATTGAATCAAACGAAAGAAACGAAAGAGAGATATCAAATACATATGTATATGATATCACTGTATTCAAAGTTTGACATCTGTCAAACTGCGGTCTATGTGCCCAAGCTCGCCGCTCTCAACCTCGAGGGCCGCTCCCCGATTCCGTGAATCGTGTTCCACTCTCTTGTTTATGAAGCCATACTTTGATTCTCACTATGATTGTTATTCGCAGTATCGGAACCCATGCATTTAATTCAAAGACTCAGAAAAAGAAAACTAGAAAGACTGTCCACTGTGGCAAATTTGGTCACTTTCACCTTGAAACTTGATATTTGAAAAGTCCTCTGGCTGCGGAAGCGCTTCTTCTCTTTGAAATGAAACCTTCAAATTTGAATAGCCGCTCTACTGCTGTGACGAAACTCGACGATCTTACCTTCAATTTTAACATTTGAAAAATCCTTTGTGGGTACTATGATCAACATATCACTCACATCTCGAGACGTGAAAAGTTTCTGCTCTACAGTGATATCATATATGTCATGATTTTTTAAAGTATGTACTTTTTGTCACATAGATATCTACATGGGATCCTTCGAGAACGACTCGTCATAAAAATCCAATTTTTAGGGTTTGGATCGAAAGGGAATTTCATATAATAATTTCCACTGTGCTCTGATGAGGCGTATTCGGCTTGTCGTCGTGGAGGAGGTTCCAAAGACAATGATCTACTCTACATAATCACGCTTACCCCGTGTGATTCATAAGTCTGAATGAGTAGAGTCATAACAAATTTGACATCAGATATACGCGTAGCGTTGCACCTAATCCAACATGTCTTTTGACTTGGCGGATTGTATATCTGATATGTATCCAAGTAGCGAATGTGATATACTTTTTGGGTCACTTTCAAAGCCAAGGGGTGTCAAGCGAATTTGAAAACTTTGACTCTTGAGTCGAAGCCAAGACCTGACTCTTGAACCTTTGTGTCACAAGCACCAGCCGTACGGACCCAGCTCGAGTATATAAGGAGAGGCCAGAGAGGTGTTTTGGATATTCCAGACCATCACATCCCTTATATCTTTCAAAGAAACTCATTCATCAAACTTTCTATCTATCCACCGTCTCTTTATAACCAAACCACATCAAGATATATTCAATATGCAATTTGCTCAAAAATTCTTCACTGTCCTCGCCCTCGTTGCGCTCGTTGGCTCTGCCTTGGCACTACGTGAGTCGTCTCTGCGAGTTTTGTTTTCGGATTAGCCACTGATCCTGTTATGTTCGATTCCTTTTAGCTGTGTCTGATGAACAAAGTAAGATTGTATAAACATAAATGTCAATTCTTTGATCAGATGCTGATATTTTTATTACAGCTGCTGGGGAATCTGTCTTGGCCAAGCGATTGCTTGGAAACTTTGGAATGTGGAATCTTGGTGGTACCATCATCCACTCCGGTAACAACTGGTTACTAGGCGGTCACCCACTCGGAAACTGGGGTGGAAATGTTGTAGCATGGAACCAAGGACAATTCTTGAACGTGCCTCAAAACATGTGGTCCGGTGTTGCTGGTTTTGGAATCAATCTTCTCCCAAACTGGACTGGTGCCGTTGGGCAACCCGTGGGCTGGTTTTGAATCACCCTCCTTGATATCTTTCTTCTAAAACAGTTGGGATATGTGGGTGATCCTTGTGCTCAAGTCCCATAATTTGCAAATACTAACATTTGAATTCTTTCAATAGTATATCACATTTTAGGCCTGTCTGCTTATGGTTTACACTCTGCAAATATGTTGCTCACGATTTGAACTGTTTCCTTTTTCCACTTTGGGTTTTGTTATTTGATTCTGGCTTGAAATCTGTCATTGATTCACAATCCTTGTCTACAATGTCCCTTCTTTATGTCCTGATTCCTTATCAACATCTGTTCAATGTAGATATTTGCTGTTCATTTGGTTTGTTTTTCTGTGTATTCCTCAAATAAGCAATCAAAGATCAGTGTTTGGCATTTTCATACAAAGCACTAGTTGAGTGAAACAAATGAAGCAATCCCTATGATCAAGTCCACACATAGATCATAAGATTTGGATTGCATGTAATTTGTTGGTTGATCAGTAAGTAAGTGTTTCAGGACAACTTGCAGTACTTATTCCTGATCAAAATAGACACTATTTACAAGAGCCTAGGAGGATCTCAATGAAGATTCATGATGTACAAGATGATGCAGAAAAAAATCAGAAGCCCTACATATTCTACTTGCTCAATACCAGATACAAATGGACAAAAATCTTTACCAGAGGCACACATGCAATTGATTTTATTCAGGTTCTAATTCAAGCGCTTTAGTATAACCAAAGTGTGCTTACATCTATTCTGTGAGCTCATTGTAGAGCTTTTGACAGGGATTCATCAACATATGCACCATGTACGCAATCATGTAATGTACAAGTGGAATGATTGAAATTCTTTGGTTGATTGCTTGGCTACAAAATTTTATGTTTCTCAATTATCACATGTAGCTCACATGTTGCTCTGCTAAGTCTGGAGGCTTATTTTCATAGAAAAGTCACATGACCAGAACATGTGTGACAAGTGGTGTAGTAAACTGCTGTGGGAGTCCTTCTTTGGCTTTGATTGTCCAACCAGATCCATCCTTTGGTTTTTATAAAAGATTGTTTTAGAAGCAGAATTTGATAATTGGTCTGCTTTAGCATTTTATCAAAGACTTGTGGGTTCATTTGAGAAAAAAGATTATATGCATTTTCTTCAAATAGGAAAGATGCTTTTTGACTTGTATTACCTATCAATAGAGAAGAGGATTATGCTTAATTTGTATTCCTTTGATGAGGAGTATTTCTTTTTTGAATAAAAGATGTTTTGTTTTTGAGGTTTCTTTAAAATCCACTTGCTCATCTGTATAACAAGTTGCATTTTGATTTTGTGTTACTTAAGTAGCTGTATTTTACAGCTTTCTGAAGGAAAAAATTATCAAACATCAAATCTTTGAATTATTTCAAAAGTATATTGACTGAAATGAGTAACATAATGAGAAACTGGAGATTGACTGCAAGATTTTCAACTTTAAGTTTGTTTAGATAGATATCATTGGAGCTCATATCACCACCATTGTTGGATCCATCCCAACCATCCACTGGATTCCAATTTATTCCATTGACCTCAATGGCAAGCTGTCTTAGTAGAACTCTCAGAATGTGTTGAAGGATTCAGCATTCGAAAATCTTGTACCTTGTTTTTATTTTTTAGTTGGATTTGGATTTCTGAAGTTTGTGAGATTTTTTGTAGATTTTTAGGATGTTTTTATCAAGACTGGAGGTTGAATTTTGGTTTATTGATATTGGGTTTGAGGAGTTTATTTAGAGACTACTAGAGTAGAGGAACTGCCAATAGTTCTTGACATTGTTGAACACAGGCGGGGCAGACTACTGAGTTGTGGCTGTGTTTGTTGTCAATGTCTTTAATTGTCTTGCATGTACTGCACTGATAAAAATGTACCTCTACCATTGGGCATTTGGTATCTCTACCACATCGATGACATGTTGTGTGCGTGTTACATTTCTTGCCGGACCCTCCGATACTTGCCATTGTTTTTTGAGGACCACATTGACGACAGTCCTGAGCCGGGGGAACCAAGTCAACAGATTCTGCACCGGCCACAACACAACTGGGGCAAGCTACTGATTTGTGTTTGTGATTGCTCCGAAGGTTTCTAATTTCACCACATCCACTGCACCGTTGTGAAAGTGCTGCCACCTTTTGGCATTCAGTTTGCCCATCACATTGAGGACAGGATATTGATTTACTACAGATGATGCTATTGACATTCTCGAATGTTTCATATCTACTACATCCATTACATTTTTTACGCATGCCAATGAAGTTAGCCAAGGCTGTGCCTGCTGACATAAGCACCCATAGATAGAGACAGGCGCGGACGTAATTCATTATTGGTGGATTGTAGTTCTGTGACAGGAAAGAAGATCCCATCAGTTGGAGTCCACAGTCAAAAGATTACTCAAACGTTTACTCACTTTCTTGATTTGGTCCGCTTACAAGGAGAATATATGTGAATGATCTTGAAGATGGGAATACCTCAAATGGGGCCAAAAATGTGGAATTTGAGGGTGCAGGGGTGATGTCAAAGTAATATTTTCAAGGCCCTGCACTTCAATATGTGACAGGCCGTCTTATCCTCAAAAGGAAAAAACAAAGCACCACAAACAAAAGAGAAAAATTCTTGTGGCTTGAGACTAAGTTGAAGGAAATTTTTAGACGGAAAGAGGGGTCTTCAGTCGTAGTGATGGAAAGAAAATATGTGGTAGTCAAATGGATTTTTTTGAAGAGTTTTGGCTGGGAGTGGAACACATTTATTGGTAAGTATGAATGACTGTGCAATTTTTAGGCCATCATTTGATATGCTGTCTGATACATGTATGCTGAATTTGTTTCTCCTGGCGTTTGATATCCTTTGACCCCTCAGGTCCAGACTTGCAAGGAGTCTACCTGCGGGTCTGCAGGTTGACCGTATGTTCCCCACACTGAGTAATTATGCACTGCACGTTCAGTACACGAAACTTGGAGCCAATTTGACGTCCGAAGTCGCGTGTTTTGACTTTACGGAAGTGCGATGGTGGATCCGCTTTGCTGAATTTTACAACTTTTCTCCGATCATAAGATCTAAGGGTAAAGTTTGGACGTCCCAATCCATGCGTCGCCGCCAAAAACATGTCTTTGAGCCCGTCACTCTTTAAATTTATTCATTCAGAACTTGCCTACCGCTCGGAAATATTGGTTCAAGAGGAGCACTGTGTAGCTTTCAACAACATGCGTTGCGTTCTGATATGCTCAGACTCAGTCTCTTGGGCAGCTCAAGGATCATTGGAATTGTTCCGAGAAGAAGCAGAATCAACTTGGCCTACTTGAGCTGTGTGCATGCAATCGGGTGGAATCTCCATGCGATCGCATCGGAAAGCTTGAAATTCTGACTGGCGTGATGTGAAAAGGGGGAGGAAGAAGGTTCAAAAGCTTATGGACCTAGCCAGGTCAACCCGCGAGATTCAAGGAAAACATCAAGTCTCTTCGGTCGACGCTTTACAAATTGCAGCCGACCACAAAAAAATTTGCTAATAAGAATACATATAATTAACTTGGAGAGACATCTTGGAGCATGTGCAGAAGTCTAATTAGATAAGATCGCACAACATTCATCGTACCAAAAAGGCTCATCCGACGGCCTCGGGGGATGATTTCGGTATTGATTGACAATCGCCTTGTGACAACGATTTTTTCTCAGATAAAGAAATGCCTTTGATCATGTTCTTTGTGGTTCTAACCATCCGGTCATCAGATGACTTGGATAGTAGCACAGAGATGAAGAGAACAGCAAGAAACAAAACATCACACAAAATAATAAACGAGATTATTTTAAATGAAAATATTGTGTAAGTGAAAGCAAGCACGGAAGCTCATTCAGTTGGTAATCCTCTTTGAAAATGTTGATCCATCAGGGATCTATTTTATGATATTACCTTGTTTGATTATCAACACGCAATAGAAGATCCTGGGGCTATCCCTAGCCTCACTTGATCTGGTTTGAAAATATTCAAATTCATGTCCATTGAATAGATTGAATCAGTGCATTCTTCTGTTCTGTTCTTTAGATTTGTGGAATTTGAGAGATCTTTTAATGACATAGTCGGATGGTTTTATCAAGACTTGAGGTGTCATTTTCGTCAATACCAATCTCAAAAGTTTCGATGTCGGACTCGGCGACGTTTAGTTTGAAGTCCCCGCGTAACAGAGGAATCAGCCACTGGGTCTTGAGGTTTACAGCGAAGGCAAAGTACTGATTTGTGATCATGTTTGTTCTTAATTTCTACTATTGTGTGACAATTCTTGCATTGGTAAAAATATACCTCAGCCTCTGGGCATTCAGTAATTCCAGGACATCGAGCACATATGAAGCTTTCTTTACACATCCTAACTTCTTCAATACTTTTCCATTGATTGTACCGGTGACATTTATCACAGTTATTCCCCAACTCAACAAATTCAGCAGAGGCTGTGCGTGCCACAATACAGGCGTGACAAGCTACTGCTTCGTGATCGTGGTCTTTTGCAAGTTTTCTAGTTTTATGACATTCTCTGCACTGTTGAGAAAGTGCTGCGACCTCGTGACATTTAGTTTGTCCTCCATTACATTGAGGACAGGCGATTGCTTTACTACAGATGTGACTTTCGACATCCTCAAATGTTTTGTATTTACTACATCCATCACATTTTCGGCCCATACCAACAAAGTTGGCCAAGACTGTGCCTGCTGACGTAAGCACCCACATATAGAGACACACGCGGGCGTAATTCATTATTGGTGACTCCTATTTCAGGAAAAAAGATTCATCAGTCACAGTCCTCAGTCAAAAGGTTACCCGAATTCTTGCTGAGTTTCTTGAGTTGGTCCACTTACAAGAAGGATATGTGTTGAAGATGATAGAAATCTGGTGTAGTAAACCCAAACGGGGCCAGAGATTTGGATAATTTTCAATCTATCGATGTAGCGGACAGGCTAGAATTTGAGCCTAGTGATAGGAGAATGATGTTAGGAGTCCTTCAAGATGTGATAGACTGATCTATCATCAAAGGAAAGAAGCAAAGCACCAGAAATCAAAGCACAATGAGAGGGGCGATCCACCTTTGATCCACAAAAATGATTGTGGGTGCAGACAAAGTTAAAAGAGAAGTCTAGACAGGAAGGGGGGTTCTCAGTCGTAGTGACGGAAAGCAAAAGATTTGGTAGGTAAATGGGTATATTCTGGAACTACGATTAGACCAAAGACACACGTGCACCGGTCTGGATAAGCTGTCTGCTACATGTATGCTAAAGCCGTTTCAAGTTGCGTTTGGCTTCGACTTCGCAGGTCCAGACTTGCAAGGGCCTGCCGATCTGCAGGTAGACCATGCCTGCCGCACGGTGAGTACTTTGGAATCGCGCGTTAAGCCAATCCGACCTACAAACTCAATTAAAAAGAGGAAGATGAAAATCTGAGAAATAAAACTTGGCTTGATATGATATTACAGATTTCAAGACTCTCTGATGGTTCAAAAACTGCGCATTTAATCCCTCCAACAGCTGTGTTGCACACCGATTCTTGACTCTGGTGTTGATTCTCAGATGGTGTGAGGTGTAAACAGGATTGAGATAGTGATTGATTGAAATGTCTCACAGCACACTTGATACGGTCTCTTCTTTTTGGGTCAGTTGTGAACTTGACCACTTTTAAATTTGATCAACTCATTCCCTCACTTCTTTCGAAGGAAGATGAATGAAATTCTGAATGCTTTGGAGACCGATATGACTTCAGTTTTGAAGAAAAGTATTTAATCTTTATCCTTGCTCAAACCAACTCATCAAAAGCTAATGCCAACCAAAATACTTTTTACTCCAAATATTTATTTCAAGTTGTCATCAGCCCCGGGGAAAGAAAAAGCCTACCTTGTATTGACAATCAATGGCAACTCAATTGAACTGCCTTCTAGAATTGATAATGAAGACAATCACTCATCTGATTCTGATACAGTGGAGGTATGTATGCAATCTTCATGTCAATACTTTTTAGGCCATGGTCCTTCAGACAGCGCCCGCCTTGAAAGGATGATCATGTTGGATCTGTTTTTCAAGGCTGGAGTGAAATACATCGGTTACTCACTAGATTTTTGAACGTACACCTGATTTACTACGTCTATCATCAGCCATCATCATCTATTCACTCACTTTCACGTCTCATATAGCTTTGTATTCAATCTACTATTCCATAGAATGATGTCTGTCGAATTACTGTCTATTATTCATTTTTAGTGCCTTGGGTTTGGAATATCCAGCTGTTCCGACTGATTTTGCTTGAGAATTTGTTTTTGATAAGTCTTCGAAGATTCTCTCTCTCCAAGTTTGAACTCATCTGTCCCTTTGGCCATCTTTGGAATTGACTTCAGAAATTGTCTAATCATCGTTAAATCAGATCAATGATTCAGATCGATTGCCTCCATACTTGAATGTGTACATACAAGCGAGGTCGTTGATATTACGATGAGGAGTGATACATTTTGATGCCTTGTGTGTGATGATGATGATGATGAGTTTTGATTCGATAATCTGTTTTCAATCCTAAAACTTTGCGAAATTCAGCGGAAGGTGGAAAATTGACACTGAAGTTCTAATTGACATAGATCACCAAAACCACCACGACTTTTTAGAAGCTGTTGAGGAGGTCGCAAGATCCGAATTCGAGGAACCATCTAAATTCCCCGATTTGTTCAGATCACTTCCATCCCTATCTTTTGATTCATTCGAGGTGATAACTTTTGAGTTTAGTTCTTTTTGTTTAAGTTGATTTAATTTTTCAACTACAGTTTGGATTTGTTGAACTTCCACTTCATGTTTTTTACTACAATTATAGAATGATATAGATGAAAGGAATAAGAATGAATAAAAACCCCAATTGGCTGAAGATCTTACACCTTTCAAAGTACGAAAAAAACAAATTTTGATCACTTTATCACTTCGATTTTCAAGATAACAAGAAAAGAAAGCAATGGTTCTTACGTTTGGTTGATAGTAATCTTAAACCACCTATTGCAGAACCACCAACAAGACCAAATAAGAGTGCTTTACGTTGACATGGTACCCTTGCAAATCTACCCTGAAGACTTTCAAACAAATCAAACGACTTTACAGACTTGGTTAGTCAACATTACTCTTCTAACTTTGATTGTTGTGAATCAGGTGTTCAATTGAAGATATCACTGTACCTGAAAAGCTTCCCATGTTGTTGGGTTTGATGGGTTGGTAGTTGGTTGGGTTGAGTTTAGATTAGAACTTGTTGTTGTCATCTTCGTTAAAATCCAAGTGAAAAATATAAAATTCAATCGCTTTCATTCTCGGGTCAAACTACAAGATCCCGTTTAGACTGTCCCGGCCGAGACGGGATCTAAACACCCTGCCCCGCATATATTCTCTCAAATTGAATTACATTTTGTCAGCTCAGCAGAAATCTGTTTTACCATACCACATCATCTACAGTCAAGAAAACCCATTTATACCAATCATACCCATCTCATGACTTTCATTTTCAAATAAGAATCACCATGATCGTCTCAACAGATCCGGAAGAGGATGAATTCGGAATCGATGAAGATTTCGATAACTTACTGGCTCAAATACCCTTACCTGAACCAATTCCTACTACCTTCACTAACCCAACCGAATCTCATTCTCAATCACAATCTCGAAAGCGAAAAGAAATACATAACTCAAACAATGATATCACTACTTCATCAAATTGCTATGATGCCATTCAATTCGGACAAATCGGTCAATATATGGCTAACAAGCGACTCAAGCTTAAAGTTCAAGAGTCACTTCTTCGAGACGCTGATGGTTTAAAAGGTTCAAGGCCTCAATTCATGGCAGGATTAGTGATTCATGTGAGCTACATCGTACCGCTTCAACTCACTTACCCGATAACATATACTCATACTTGCATTATCTGAATAAGGTCAATGGCTACACCACTCCACCTCTTTCGGAAATTCGTAAGATGATTGTCGTACATGGCGGTACTTACATGGCTTATTTAGACCACAAGTCTGTTATCACAGTCAGTTCCCGTCCAATAGCGCAAATTTCACACACCGCAGGCTAACTTGACCTGATCCTCTAGCACATCATCGCCACTGCTCTCACTCCCAAAAAACGCGAAGAATTCCGTTTATACAAAGTTGTCACTCCTTCATGGTTGGTCGATAGTGTCGAAGCCGGAAGACTCTTGCCTTGGTCAGATTACACGCTTAATAGTGCCACCAAAAACATATCCAAAAACATTATGGGAGGCGAAGTCACCGGTGGTCTTCCTGGTGCTCAACGGACCTTATTTTCCATGTCCAAAGAGACGGGAAAGCCCGGATACACGCAGGTCACTCCTAAGCCAACTCCATCTTCAATCTCAACATCACACCACAAGCATCCTTCAACCCTTCTTGCAGCCTTGAATAAAGGCAAATCGAAGTATACACCCACTCCACCTCTCACCTCAGCTCCCAGCACCTCCTCGCCCGACCAAAATCGGAGCGAACCTGTAACCAATCATTCTCCCGCCCCTCGATCGGACGCTGGGACTTCAGTTAAACCTACTGATAATACAGATGTTGTAACTCCTATCTTGGACTCTAATGCGCCCAATTTCATCCAAGAATATTTCAAGCAATCGCGCCTTCATCATCTGAGTACTTGGAAGGCTGATCTTTTACAAAAAGTCTCAACCTTGACCGATAAGAAAGTGGCGCGAACTGGAAAGCATCTTCCTCCAAAGAAGCTGATTGGAGATGAAACCGATGGTCGAACAGTCATGCATATCGACTTTGATTGTTTTTTTATCTCAGCTGGACTCATCAAACGACCTGATCTCAGAGGTAAACCTGTGGCTGTTTGTCATGCGCAAACTAATCAACCTACTGGTCAGAGGAGTACAAGTGAAATCGCCAGTTGTAGCTACGAAGCTAGAGCATTTGGAGTGAAGAACGGTCAGACGTAAGTTTGTTGATCTCGTCTCATTTCATCATCCATACCTTGTCCTCCTGTCTTCTGACAAAAAAGTCAACTTTGTGACTCAAAGGCTTGGAAAGGCTAGAGAGCTTTGCCCGCAGATTCAAACCATCCCATACGACTTCAAGCTTTATGAAGAAATTTCTTTAAAATTTTACAACATCTTGCTTTCGTATGCAGATGAACTACAGGCTGTTTCGGTGGACGAATGTTTGATCGATATCAGTAGCAAGAAACCTAATTCATCTTCTACGGAAATTCAACAAAACGCTTTGACTGAGTTGGCCAACGAAATTCGTGCCAAAATTCGATCCTCGACTGGATGCGAAGCCTCAATTGGGATCTCTCATAATATTCTTCTAGCGAAACTAGCTACCAAGAAGGCTAAGCCGGCTGGAACTTATCATTTGCATGGTCCTCAGATCACTCAGTTACTCGGTGATCTTAAGATTGATGATTTGCCAGGAGTTGGATGGGCTCAGAAATCAGATATAGAAACTGCTTTTCAAGTTTCTAATGTGGCACAATTAGGACAAATTTCGGTTTCTCAACTCATCGACGTCATGGGGCCGATTCGAGGAAAGACTCTACATCTTTACTCAAAAGGGATCGATGACCGACCTTTGAAGTCTAGTCATCATGATCGAAAGTCCGTTTCGGCAGTTGTCAACTATGGAATCCGTTTCAAGAACCAAGAATCAGGTGGAGCTCAACAATCATATGCGTTTATCAAGGAGCTTAGTCTCGAAGTCAGTCGAAGATTAGTAGAACTTGGTTTACGTGGACGACATCTTAGTTTGAAGATTATGAAAAGGGCAGCTAATGCTCCAGTCGAATCCGCAAAATTTATGGGGCACGGAGTTTGTGATGAGTTGAGTCGAACGAATAAGATCTCTGGACCGGGTGACTCGGCGACCGACGATGGATTACAGATTTGTGAAGAAGCATGGAAGTTACTTAAGACCTTGAATATCCCACCTGAAGATTTAAGAGGGATTGGAATTCAAATTCAAAAATTGGAAAAAAACAAAGTTGGTCAGGTCAACAATACTAATGGACAATCCACCTTGACATTCAAGCCTGGAAAACTTCAGTCATCTTTTCGTGATCTCGCTGGTCCACCAAAAGTAGTACAAGCTATCACACCGAAGCCAAATCCTCCGAACAAGTGTATGGCCCCGAAGGCGTCAACTTCCAAACAAACTTTACAAAGTCCACCGCCATGTACGCAGCTTATTATACCCTCTTCATCCCAAATTGACCCTGAGGTAGTAGATGCACTCCCCACACCTATGAGAAACACGGTTATGAAATCGATCGATCTTTCGCGAGCATCAACGACGATAAAGACTCCTTCGAATCAAGTCCGACAAGCCAACACAAGTTATGACCAGCTACCCTCAGCTAGCCAAGTTGATTGGACTTTCTTAAGTGAACTTCCATCTTCAGTCCGGAAACCAATTGAGGAACTATATGAAAGACGTAAACGTGAACAAGACGCGGCTCTCTTACCACCGCCGCAGCCCGATTTCGCCAAGAAGTCCATCACTGAGAAAACGTCAAATAAACGAGCCCAGCCTACCAAGGCTAAGAGCCTTACTCTTCGCTTCCCAGTCAAAGATACGCGATCGAACCGGAAAACAAATGGCGTTCATCGGGTGACGCCTATTGGGCCAAGTCAGAGATTGATCAGTAAAAGGACCTTCAAGCTCATCTCACGGCCTCAACCCAAGCCGATAGATCTTACTGTTGATGCGGAGGACAGTAGCCAAGAGACCAATCAGATGTTACCCACGCCAAACCGAATTACAGATGAACAATTAGAAGCGCTTGAGATAGATGTCCGATTCTTTCGGGAACTTAGCTCAGCACGAGCATTTCAACTTGACTTGATTTATGATCAATATCAAACTCATCAAGATCGGTTTAAAGAAGTTACAGCTGCAAATGATAGATGGAGACGTTGGAGAAAAAGATTTGGTCAAGCATCAAAAGTATTATCATTAGAATTTATCGAAAAACCTTATCTTCTCATATGTGATGAAAGAGAAGAAAGAAAAATCAAAAGTTTTGAAGATGTGAGTGTTCTAATTGAAGAATTGGTGAAGGAAGATGAGATAGATTCAGTCATGAAAATTGAAGAAGAACAAAGTGAAATGATCAATCAAATTGAAAAGTTTTTATTCGAATGTCTGGATAAGAAAAGGAAAAGTGGACAAGAATTAGAGAAAGTGTACAAACTGATGATTTGGTGGGAAGAAATGATTAGAGAGAAATGGATTGAAATGGATTGTATGGGTCGAAAGGAATGGGAGAAAGTGGTGGAAGGGATCAAAGATCGGATTGATCTTGTTTGTGAAAGAGATCATGGTGCTTGTTTGTTTTAATGGAACCTTGTTTTTGGATTGATGATTCTAGATTGTAGCATTTTTCAAAAATTCGATCGTCTGCTTATTTTTCATTGGAATCTCCTTTTATCATCTTGTCACATCATTCTTGGAATTATCTTTTTTGTATGAGTGTAGTACTAGAGAAATTGATTTGTTGTAGATTTCTGTTTTGTTTGTATCTTGTCAGTTTCTTCTTCCATTACAAGTAATCACAAATGATGAAATTGAATAAACATAATGTGGGTCAAATGAGGCACGAGCTCGGCGTGTTGGTCATTCCGGTCTCTATAACAGATGTTAAAGTTGATTGATGAATGCTTTTGATTGTAAGCCTCACTTGATCAAGTACTTGATATCTCCATTAATCAAAATGGTCCTCAACATGACAAGAAAAGTTCCAAATACAAATCCTAAAACTTAACACTCAAAGGAACCAATAGCTCATTATCTTCTTAAAATAAAGAATGATGAACTTTATCAATTTGATAAACAAATGAAAAGCAACGTAAGAAAGTGTAAGACTTCGAATGAAAAGAAGTTGATTCTTATCCGAATCTTGACAAACATCAATTGAGATCCAAGAAAATAAAGATAAGAAACAAGTATGGTAATTGAGATGAGAAAAAAAATGAGAAACAGGAGATAGAATCTCTTCCTCCTTTCTTTACCTTTCGGAGTCGCTTATGGTGGTTAATGAGATAGTCTATTTGTTCCTCTTCAACTTGGACAACAAATTCTGTCAGCTTCTCACTACTCTACTTCTATGGGCAATTCAGGAATCACACACATGATGAGTGAGAATTCCAGAAGTTTTGCATGGCAAACTCTTCGAAAGGACGTGATTGACTTCTTTCACAGTTGTGATTCTTGTCAACATGTTGAAAGATCAACGCACTCATCAAAAGGACAACTCATGCCTTTCAAAGTACCAGATAGACCATGGAGTACAATTGGGATCGATTTTATAGTTAACTTACCTCTTTCTTTCGAATTTGATTCAATCTTGGTTTGTACCTGATCATTTTTCAAAGGCTGCTCATTTTATTATATGTCTTGAATTAATGAGTGTATCACAATCAGCTTCTCTTTTTATTTCTCAAATTTTTTCATCATCACAGTTATCCAGAGAAAATAGTCTTGAATTGTGTTGCAACCTTTGTTTCTAACTTTCGGACTGCAGTCCAGCAAAGATTAAGAATCATTCCTACTCCATCAACTGAGTTCCATCCTCAAACAAAATGCACACACAGAAAGTACACATTAAACTTTAGAGGGATATCTCAGATAATTTATGGTTGATTGACAAGATGATGGGGTAGATTTCTTACTCATGACCAAACCTTTGCTTAAAGAATTTCATGCTCTCATCCGTTCATCTCACTCCTTTTCTTTTCTCATGGCAAGCTTTTCATCCTTGTGCAAAAAACTTTTACAGATTTTTCTCAAGTATTTCAGGTCAAGAAATTGATTGAACATCTAGAAGCTACTCAACTAGATTTGTTAATTTCTTTGAAACATGCTAAACAGACCCATGCAATCATGAATTCCGTCCGCGCGTGTTTCTATCTCTGAGTGTTTATATTAACAGGTACAGCATTGGCTGGCTGGATAGACTTTGAGGACTGTGAGGGTAAAGACACATTGAAGCCTTTTGGGGATGCCGGTGGGGAATGCAAAGCCATAGTACAATGGTGTGTTGGATGTCATCATAACGTAGTGGTTGAATACACACAGCCAATACGTTGATCACAAGCGCTCTTAATGCCCTGCAATTTTTAAACTTGGGAAAGATCAAACCCATTATCAAGAATTATTCACTTTGCCTTTGAAGTTTCCAAAGAAGCCAACCAGGATTTGGATTCGAACTGATCCACCCAGATCATTCTGATGTCTCATCTCTATTATCAACTTCTTGCAAAGGTCCTATCCCAAATTCCAATACCTACCTCTATATCATCCACGACTGTCCTGAGTTGATTTGATAAATGAGCTTTGATCTACCTTTGCTCTCCAAGTGAATGTGATGTATGAGTTTTTGTATATCTTTGATTGTTCGATCAATTTCAAGAGACTATTTCTTTAATCTACTGATCTACATTGAAATTTTCACTTGATCCAATTAAGATCTTTCAAAACCAAGTGAACAAAAAAAATATTCAATCTTCTTATCCAAACCAATTCATCTCTTGTGACTACTTAAACCGAATTAAAGTCAAATTGGATAAACCCTATCTCGTATTTCTTCAAATACCAAATTAAAAACAAATCTTGCCTTTCAAAAAAACCCCACTCTTCACCCCTTCATACTTTAAATAACTAAAAAACCTCTAGAAAACCAAAAACCAAGAAACTTACAAAAGATTTCAAAAAGAAAAAACACTCTCTCAAAAGATTCTCATCATCATTTTAAACACATTCAAATCAACCAACAAAATCATTCCAAAAAAAGATTGATTGAAATCTAAAAGAAAAAGTATCCTAATCTCTCTTTAAATTCTTTCAGATTCTTTTCAGAAAAAATTCATGAAAGAAATTCAAACTATCAAAGAAAACAAAAATCCAACACTCTCACACTCACACACACGTAAAGAAACAAAATGAATGAATCTAAAACAGAAGCAAAAGCAAAAGAAATATATCTTTTTTGATCTATTGAATGAAATCTATAAACAAAATCCCTTGAATTCGTATACTTAAATCCATACTGGTCTGATTCCAATTTTTCAGTCATCACCTTCTTCAATTCCTCAATCCTTTCCTAACTTGCCAAGCTCTAGTCGGTAAACCTAAGAAGACCAAAGTTCAATTAATGAAACCAAAACTTAAAACTGATGAAAGAGAGGGATGAAGTTACCTTGTAATCTTTGAGCAGCAGGTGAAACGATTAAAGCTAAAGAAACTGCACCGATTAAAATACAAACGATTTGCATAATATAATAACCATCTTTTTCAGTTTGACAAATTCCATTTAAATCCAAACAAGTTGATTTTCCTAAATCTGTTACACATTCTTTTCCTACAAAAAAAAACCCAAAATCCAAAACCAAAACCAAAAAAATCAATTTAATTCAAATTCAAGATCAAGATCAAAAAAAATGTTTGTTTTTGCGTTTACGAAAAAGATAAGAGTGAAGTCATTCAGGAAACAATTTACCTTGAAAATCAAGTTGAGTAGAATTTAAAGATTTCGTTTGATTTTCAAAACCACAATAAGCTTCAGTAAAATAATCCACTCCTTTTAAAACAAAATACTTTGGCCAAGTTCCTCCTAAGTTTGAAACTGTATTCAAGAGCTATTCTCCCCCCCCATACCAAAAAAGAAATCATATCAATCAAAAATCGTTTTTCTTTGCAGAATCTTGTTTTTTTCAAGATCTGAAGTGATTTTTTCTAAAAAAATACTTACCGTCATATATGTACCACCTATTAATGGATCTGCAATTTGTGTATGAAAAGCAGAAATTCCAACAAATTGAACCGTACTACAAAGAAAAGATCCCCAACCAGAAAAAAAATCAATTCAATTCAAATCCATTTTTTAAACTTGAACATTAGTTTATGAAGGGAAAAAAAGAGTTACCTAGCAAAACTTGAGATGACAGTAGAAATGATGACTAGGATGAAATACGAAGTAGAAAGAGGTTTAGATTGAGGAAAGAAATAAACCAAACCGATTCCCCAAGTAGCAAAGAATAATCTAAACCACATAGCCACAATCCACTTTTGTTTTTAAAGAATGAAATCGATGATGATCATCAAAAGAAAAACCAAAACGATTGAAAAAAAAAGATCAAGAAAGATGAGTGATGAGATCTTGAAAGGAATTAAGAAAGCAGACGAATCAAAATTTGATTTTTCCTACTCACCGGTCTAAGTGGTTTATCCCCATTACTCCATTTAGCAGCAAAATAACCCAAAAAGATTTGAAAAGGAAAATCGATTAAGACGCTTAATGCTAAATCTTCTTTACTTAAACCTTTTTCTAATAATTTTAAACTAGTAACTGAATCATTTACAGAAGTCCCGAATTTGACAATCAAATGTAAAAAGATAAACGATTGAACGTGTTTCAATTTACAAATCTCAAACATGATTTGATAAACCTTTTTCACATTCATCTTAGATTCGTTTGAGTTTGATTTCACTTTTTCTTCCGTTTGAAAGAATGTTAGATAAAAGGTCACGATTAAGAAACAAACCCCACCGAATTTCAAGTAACCTGATAGAGTGATGATAGGATATGATTGAACGGTCAAACCGAATAAAGCTCTCCATCGATTATTACTAAATTCAAGACTATTGAAGGCTAAGAAAACAGTAAATGATAAAAAATCTACCGGATCGAATTTCAAACCATCTTCCATCAATCTTCAAACTCGATGATCTTCTTTGATGTTTGGTGAGGCACAGAGGAAAAAAGACTCACATCCAATATTCAATCCGACAGTTTGAGCAGTCGAAGCATAGGAAAGGTTATCCTTTGAGAGTAATTCTAAAGCCCAACCATCCACTGCGATATCTTGGGTAGCAGCAAAGAGTACAAGCGTAAAGAACAGTAACGTGAGAGTTTTCACATCAGGTACGTCGGCTTCCATTAAGACTGATACATGATTTCCTAACCACCATAACATCAATCCGACTAAAGCTTGTACAGGAATGATCCAAGATTTCCGTCGACCGATCTGGCTTAGATAGATCGAATCGACAATCGGTGACCATAAGAGCTTTAAAGAGTAGGGATAAGAAGCTAAGGAGAATAAACCGATTTGAGAATAAGATAATCTGGCTCTTAATAAGAATGGAATCGATCCGAAGGCTAATCCGACTGGGATTCCTTGTAACATATCTAAAGAGATTTCAATCCAATCAAAATTAAAGTGTGTATGCAGATCAAGTTACAGATCTTATATGATTGACTTACATAAGACGACCAATAAGACCATTGCTTTTTTATCTTTTAAAGTTAACTGAGACGTTTGAGGAGTGTTAGGACCAGATTCGGATCCGAATGGTTTTCTAGAATCGATTCGTTTTAATTGTTTTCTTTTGATTTGATTTGATTTTTCTTTTAAAGTGGTACCTTCCAATTCATCGTCTTCATCTTCTTCTTCTTGATGATGATGATCGATTTGAATGATTTGATTCTTTTCTTCATTTAGATTTCCTCTGACTCTTAATGTTTTATTGGATCTTTTCTCAATCAATGGTGTGCTTTTCATTAACCTTTCTCTTTCTTCTTCTTCTTCTTCCTCTTCTTCTTTGACTTGATTGATTTTTAAGTTTTGATGTGATTTGGTTTTTTTCTTTTTATGGTTTGAATTCGATGGTGATAAGTCTTGATCTTGATAATGATGTTCTAAGACTGAGAATCGATTCTTTGATGGAGTGGAGGTCATCTTTTGGTTTGGTTTTCTGTTTTTTTGGTTTTTGGTTTGTTTTGTTTTGTTTTGAATTTTGATAATTCACTCGATCAAGTGTCTCAAAAATGATCCACGTCTCATTCACTCACTCACTTCACTGACTCAAATTCATTTCAAATTTCAACCAATCTAATGCTTCAATAACCCATACTCACCACACACACTTTTGACTCAAACCCATACTTTATTCATCTTTCTCATCTTCATCTCAATCTAAACCAAAACCAAAACTCAATCTAATCATTCCAAAATCAAAAATCAAAAGAACGATCATAAATTAAAAAAAGAAACAGAAAAACACAGGATAAAAAAACACTACCAAGAAGCATCACTTTCTTTTCTAAAATGATCTCTCTTTCAAAATACAATTTACAAAATCAAAATCAAAGAAAACTTAAACTAAAACCTAATCAATACTATACTTTCAATAAATAATAATCATAATAATAATACTAAAAGAATGATTCAAACTATTCTTCCATTGATTTCAAGTCCATAAAGAGAAAAACCAAAAAAAGAAAACAATTCACACAGAATCAAAAATCAAACAGAATCAAAAAGAAAATCAAATCAAAAAAATCAAAATGCAAACATAAAATAAAATGCACTTTTAAGCAAAAGGAAAAAGGAAAAAGAAAAAGAAAATCAAGTTTTCGAATTTTCACCACCACCGATTCTACCTTTCGACTTCTTATGATTTGCCATCTATCTTAGTTAAGGTAAAGGCTGCAATTAATCCTTTCATTAAGATCACCATACAATAAGGTAATAAGATTCCAAACACACAAACATCTTGCCATAACCTTCTACCGTTCAATCGACGCTTTTCAAAAAAAGAAAAATACAAAACCAAAACACACCCAAAGCATTAGATCAATTCAAGATCACCCACTCAACTCAATCAAACACTCACTTGTAATTGTGATTCTTTTCTAACTAAAAGTTCATCTTGTTGTGTTCTTGAATCAGTCACAAAGATTGATCTAGCTTTTCTAACATGAAACAAAACAACAAAGAAGATAGCTGATGAAGCACATCATAATCATCAAGATCAGATCATCGATTCTCAAAATTCAATATTCAAAACACAGGATGAAAAGAATCACATACCAGGTAAGATTCCGGTCATAAATGTAGATCCAACACATCCTAACATTTCAATCGTACTACCTTCACCACCATTACTACCACCCCAAACCACTGCTCCAATCGAAACCCCAATCCAAACCACCATGGTGACTAATCTGGCTCCCCACACTTTGATCCCTTTTAACTCTTCATCTTCATCTTCATCATCCCATTCCGTTTCCATACCTCTTCTTCTTTCGCCTTTGGATGAGCTCCCTCGATTCCTTAATCTTGCTCTTCTACTAGAAGCTGTTCTGATCACAAATGGAATTCGACAGAAATGAAAAAGTGAAGTAGTGGCTGCTCTCAATGAGAGTGGGATGGATGGAATTAAAACAATTAAAATTAAAACTCGAGAGGCAGAGATCCATGGATCGGCCGATGGTAAAGAAGCTAAAAAATTCACTAAAGAAAAAAAAGGTGATGAAGTAATCGTGAGCTCAATTTGAAACGTTGTTTGAAAAAAAGGATGATTACCTTCATAACCACCATGGTCCATACCCAAGTAGCCTACTAAACCCCAGCCAAGACAGATCAAACATGCATAAAGTACACCTAGAAATGAAGCTGATTCCCAAGAATAACGTCGAAGAGTATAACTTGTAGCAAATGAACCTCGATTAAGAGTCGGATCTGGCGTAGCACCATGTCCGATAGGAACCATTGGATGATGAGCTGGTTGAGCCGGTAATTTATTGATTCTCTTTAATGATCTAAGATGTGTGAATGTATTTTGTGGAGTGGTGAGACAAAAGAGAATGATGGCTAAAGAGAATTTGAAAAAGTGATTGAGATGAGCACAGAAACTGTGATGAGATGATCAAGATAAAACGTACTGAATCCACCCCAAACAGTACCACCCATGATTTCACTATAGACATCACCTTCACCACTTGGTGGTAATTTACGTCCCAATTCTCGATTAAGTTGTCTTAATCTAAATCCAATGAGTCCTATTGCAATTGGCCAAAGAGTCGTGAGAAGGAGTGGAAGACGTGAGAGAGTAGGAAAGGCAGTAGGCATAAAGATTGGCCTTCGAGGACGAATAAAGTTGGGAATCAGAGATATCAAAGCGACGAAAACAATGATGAACACTCGAGAATAGAGAATTGCAGCTTTGGGTGTGTATTGTCGAGTGAGTTGAGCAAACTAGATTAAACCAAATCAGATGATTCGATGTGATTAGCGCAATTTAAGATATAGAGAAGAAGAGAACTGACTAGATCGGATACCATCATCATGTTCACCATCCCACGACCACCGGCAATGAACAGACGAGAGAGTTCGACGATCGATTCACCAAACCAAAGATTAAAACCTTTGCATCGATCTGGGAAGACTGCAGATGCGATTTGAGCATAGGTTCGACCGCCTACATAACGACCACAGACGACTAAAACGACATGAGAGAACCAAGCGAGAAAAGCTGAGAGGAAGAGGACTGGTAAACCGATAGGTAAACCGAGTAAGAGGAATGCATGTGGGATGAAGAGAGGTGCGGGTGAGAGTCTGAAATTTGATTGGATGTCAAATCGAAGTTGTGAATTGGAAGAAAAACGAATGATTGATGGATCGAATGAATATCAAATTGAAGGCGTTGATTGATACAGAAGCGAATGATGAATGGATCGAATGAATATCAAATTGAAGTGGTTGATTGAATCAAAGGCAAATGATGAAAGGATCGAATGAATGTTCAAATTGAAGGTGTTGATGGAATGAAAAGAGATTTGAATTGAGAGAGGTGATTGAAATTGATAGATCGATTGAATGATCGTCAGAATCAATAAAAGATGAGAAAGATGGGTTGAAAAGAGGTCAACTTACATATCACCTGCGATTCCTAAAGCCACTTCCCAAATCTCTAATTCACCCCCCGCATCAAGTCGACCACCACCATAGACCCTACGTTTCTTACGTCTTTTGAGTTTCCTTCTACGTTCATCTGATAGACGAGTGGATTCAAGACTGATTTCTTGAGAATGAAGATCTGAATCGAGACTAGAATTAGATGAGATTTGAAGACTTGGATTAGGAATGAGAGTGATATGAGGTAATGGGTTTGAAGTAGATTTTTGATTAGATTTTGATATTTCCAATGATTTATCATCTTCATCATCATCATCATCTATTGAATCTTCTATTGAATTATCTAATGAATCTTCATCTTCATCTTCATCTTCATCACTCCAATTTGAATTTGAATTTGATGAATTAAATCCTTGTGATTTCCAAGATGAGAGTAATTGACCTCTTTCAGCTTCAGCTTCTGATGAGGTATGAAGTTGAAGTTCATCTTGATCTGTTTCGTTTGAATGATGATGATGAATTCTGATGGGAGAAGTAAGAGGTAATTGATAATCATCAGATTGATCTGAATCTGAGTCTGAAGTTCGATTTGGATTTGACTTTGAAGTTAGATTGGATTGATTGATTTCTGTCATCGTTGATTGGATTGGATTGAATGCTTTGTTGATTTGGTTGACTGATGTGTTTCTTTTTCTTTAAAAGTTGAGGAAGTAAACTGATCGTTCATGAAGTGATTGCAAAGTGAAAGTAGGTTTATGGAATTTAAATTAAAATCAAAAACCAGTTACTCAAACTACATTTTGGTTCAAATTAAACACAGTTGACATTCAAATTGTACAACCTCACATCACATCACATCCATACAACTTAACTTAACTTTAGCCTTTGATCAAACATTCTATCGGTAGTCAATCAGCCTGAAGAGTGCAACGGTTGACTCGAAAAAAAGAAGACATAGGCTAATCTCATTCAAAGGACTCCTTATAACCAACTCTAAAGAAAAGAGATGAACAGGAATTCATGACTGAGAACTCAAGAAACGCTAAAGACTGAGTTTAAAAACTTGGTGGCGGTGCTGATCTGAGTTCAAAGGATGGGATTGTTCATTCCGGGTGATATGACTCATACCTCATCTGAAGCTTGTCTGAGATATAATTGGGGCAAGATAAGAGTGACTAGATGATGACCAGTTTCAATTGGTTTGACAACCTCACAGAACAGCTATGATTGGCATGCAATCCATCAATCTTCCTGCTCAGGCTTTCACATAGCAGTTCAAGACTGCTGGAGCATGAACTTCTTCTGATTGAAATCACCAGTTCTCTTCATTCCCTTCTTGGGTATCTTGAAAACAAAGAATATCCTGCGCTTGGTGTTAAAGAAGGCGAGCCACTTGGAATTGTTGAGTAAAAAAGAAATAAATGAAGAATGAGTGTACAAGTAAATCATGATGATGATGTTTAAAAGATGAAATCAAGCTGCTAATACCTTGAGTTCATCATCCTAAAAATTTAATGCTAAGATTGGATACATAAGGGAAAGAGGCACATTTGTCTTGAAAAGTTTTCCTGACAGTGGAAGCATTTGGAACATAAATCTCTATTATCGAAGTTGATAGAATAGATTTTACCAATGTCTTCAAGATAATTTAAATCGAAATCAACTCAGAACCATACAAATCACAAATACTCACAGCTCTTCTATGATCACTTCAAGAATAACATAAGCTCTCTCACAAGAAAAAAAAACTCACATTGATTCTTTTTCTCTCACAAAATGATTGTTGCTTTGGATAAGATTTTTTGTGAAGATGATTGAAATTTGAAAGAATTAAATCCAAAAAAAAAGATAGAATCAAAAACTTCTTGTTTTTTTATACAAAATCTCATTTTAAATAAACTAATTTACAAAAAGATTGAGAATGAGTAGAGATTGAGTAAACAAATAAAGAAAATCGTATACTTTTACGATTCAGATACAAACAAATTGAGATTCTTTTTTTTTGTAAATCCTTTGAAGATTGATTGGGTTTTTTTTTACATTTTTTATAATTTACGCTTGGATTCATTGGTTTGATGAAACAGATTTGAGAATAAAAGAAAATCAAGATTTGAATAGATTCATACATCTTTCATATATGTGAGTCAATTTTTTATTTAAAATGGTTGATGAGTTGATTTTATTTTTTTGAAAATTTGGTTAATCTTATGATTGATGATTTCTAATCCTACAATGTCTGTAAACCATAATAGAAAGATGGGTTAAGAGCTCTATCAAGTAAGAAAGATCAAGATGAAGAAATCTTTTAAATACCTTATCAAAGCATCTTTCCGGCTAAAGCAACCTTCACACTCCTTACAAATCCATTGTGGTTTTCTACCACTACCAGCTTCTTCTAAATCATGAATGGTCTCTTTATGTCGAGCTAAATCATATGGTCTTCTGAAAACTGTGTTACAAGGTATACCACTTGCTTCGTCTATATGCTCACATCTAATTCCATCATATTGGGGTTGATCGATCTTGTAACTTGATTGACCTCTTACAGATCTTTTAGGTGCTGAGGAAGTGCTTGTCCGCTTGTGTCGATTTACGGGTTTGACAGCGTCAGATGTGACAAGTTTTTTAGATCTGCTTGTAGCTTTAGCTCTACTAGAACGGATTCCACCACGGTCAGATATTTGATTAGACTCATCGTCAAAGGCAGAAGTGAGTCCCTTTGGGTTGATAGCATATGATTTTCCCTCTGTGCTCGAAGAGTGATCGAGATCTTCTTTTTGACTCATCGAAAATGAATGGGAATCGCTTGGAGGATCTTGACTGCTTTTTGAAGTGGCTTCATCATGTCCGTGGTCAGACCAAGAGTCTGAAAAATCTTCCTTTGAACTCTTCCTCCCTCGTAATGATGTCTTTCTAGCAAGTCTTGGTGGTCCTTTTCGCTTGCGTGAGGTAGTTGGATTGGATGCTACCATAGACCTTTTCCCTCTGCTCAACTCAACTCGGAGACTATCATTTGAATTATTTCTGTCCTTATTCTTGTGATTAAGCTCATCACTGGAACTTATTTCTGTGGAGGCCTTTAATGACTCGAGATGAGATGACTCGACAGGAGTCTGGGTACGTAAGGTATCATCACTTGGATTTTCTTCAAAATGGGATTTCTCTCCATTCTTTCCCTGCGAAATAACCAAGATTTTTTGATTTGTATCCTTTCTGATGTAAGAATCATGGCCAACCGTATCACTCTCGTTTTCTGTCTGAAGTACCTCGCTAAAGATTAACTCTCGATCATGGTTGTTATTTTCAGTTGAGGAAACTAGACATGATTGAATTTTTGTTTCCGGAAATTGGGGATCATTGAAATCAGGATGAAGATTAAGAATGCTTGATTGATCATGGCCATCACATATATTCGAGACTTGATCTAAACTTTGAGGATTGGGTGATGGAGGCCTAGTCAAGTCTTCTTCTGATGTTGATGAGAAATCATCGGCGCAATTAGTCAACATATTAGGGAGAGTAGGCGCTGCATACACGGTTGAGAGGTCTTTCTGAGAGATGTCGCACTGAAGGTTGAACGGTTCGATGGATAGGCTGCCTTCGCCCCTTGATGTGCTCTTGATCCCAGTTAGAGATTTGAATTGATCTTGAGGATTGATACATTTGGATGCTTCGGCTTCGCTACGTGCCTCGTTGCATCCTACCAGACTGGGCCTGGAAGATGAATTTGCCGACATCCATCGGATTGCATTCTTAGGTACACAATGTGGAGGGAGGTCGAATGAAGCTACTGTTTCTATAGAGGTCTGCTTGGAATGAGACATCAAACTTCCTTTTCTCTGTAACTTGGAATTACTTTCCATGGAACAATTTATGGAAGATGGCAGGGGAGAGCGGGACAAGATCCTCTCAGGCAGATATGAACTCCCATGAAGTGGTGTCGGGTATTGGGCGTTGACTGAATTAGGAATTCCAGAAGCATTACTCAGACTGGCTCTTCGGTTAGCCTCTCCTTCCAATATATTTGAGACATTATCATAATCTAAAAATGCTTCTTTCGGACTGACTGTCAGGTCATCGGATGCTAAGAATGTGTTGGAGTCTATCGATGGATTGGTACTCCATGGCGTGAATGAAGGATTAGCTGAAGACGAACTGGGATTGCTTGTTGAAAGGGATAACTGTGTCCAGTAATGTATCTTGGTGTTAACTTTGCTTGTTGTTGGATACGGAGAAGACAAGTTCTTACATTGGGGTTTGATGCATGCATATGGATAGGATTATATGTGGGAAGACTCGATTGTTGTGGTTGTATATATGACCTTGCCGCTGGTCATTTACAAGCCAAATCGAATAGTAAGAATTCACATCATAAGATAAGGATAGAGTCAGTGTTATCTGTCAAAGACCACCAATTCGTGCGGCACTTAGCCCGATTGCATCCGTAAGAAATGCATTAGAAGCTGCACACCCACCGTGATAAGGAGCCTCCCCGTTTTCAACTTGCAAAGCTTCTTCCGACGTCAGGCTAGGGTCCCTTGGGTTAGGCGATTGGGAAATCTGAGCATCATGGTTGCGAAAGTAGGCAGTGATATTCGACATTGAGAAGAAAACTGAAAGATCAATGGATCATGACTTGAGGGTCAAGCGGTAAAATTGGCCTGCGCTATTCGGATGATCTGGAGCCAGATATCAAAAAGACCGAAGGAATACGTTACAAACATCGCAATTGTGTCAAAGTGCAAATTGGACCAACGACAGCTTTTGAAAGCATGGTGAGGAAATAACACCCACTCTTTTTTGGCCAGTATTTGAACGCAGTGCTTGAATCGAGATAAGAAAGTAGCAACAATTGACTAGTGAATACTTGAATTTCAATGAGTCTTGATAAAGTGCAGCTCAACTAAATGATTTTGAAGAAACGTCGGAAGTCACACAGCTCCAAACCGAAATTCAATTCAAAGTAATACCATACACTTTACAAAAGATCTCGGAAGGTGAGACAACCCAGATAAAAGTTTCGTATAAGTTTCGTGAATGTTTCATCACCTACTCGATTTTTTTGGTTGCGAATACCTCAAGAGGTGAAATCAAACAGCTTCTGGCCCCAATTAACAGTAAAAGCATCTGATGGCAAAGATGGTGCAAAGCAGCAGGTGGTACAAATGTGCTGATTGAGTGCAATTTTGACCTTTTGTGCCGTGCTTGACTTTGTCACATCGCCGTGTCTCAGATCAATCGACAGATACCAGTATTCATATGATTCATGGATCCATTTGAGTGGAACACGGCCGCGGCCTGCCCGTAGTCTTAAGCTTATGGTGATATTTGATGATAAGCTTGGCTATAAGAGTTTCAAACATGGGAGGGAAGACAACTGCAATCACATATAATACTGGCACACTCGCCATGCTTGCTCCCCGAATTGAGGATCTCGGCTTTGAGAACATCGACGATGGTCGAGAGTAACGGTACCCTCATCTACATGGGAATACTCACTAGTGATCAAAGCAAAGTTGAGAAAGCTCGAGGTACGAGTCGCAAAACGGGCGGGACCATTTCGGCAGGAAAACACAAATAACCACACGAGGAACACATGCCTTTTGGTATGGAGAAACTATGGCTGATGCTTTATTCTTCACTACGTGCGACAAACAGGAGTCCCCATAACTACAAAAGCTTAAAAAAGCGGCAAACCAAAGACTACATTTCACGCCCAGGAGGCTCTTCCAAATGAAACTTTACTTTCCCAGATCTACTTAGTGCCCGGTTGACACATGGCCAGAAACTACAACCAAAGGATCAGGCGAAGTAGAAGATTGGTCGTCTGGCGTGGAACAGCCTGATGGTGGTGAAGGTTCTGGAGATGGTTCCTTGGGAGGTTCTGGGCTAGGGTATGGCTCAGGCTTAGGAGGGTCGGGACTAGGGTACTTGGGAGGATCTGGCTTAGGGTCTTGGGGTGGAGATTTCGGTGGACCTGGGTACTTGGGGGGATCTGGCTTAGGGTCTTGGGGTGGAGATTTTGGAGGGCCTGGGTACTTGGGTGGGTCAGGAGTTGGATCAGAGTCACCTGGATGATTTGGGTCATCAGGATGATCGTGCTCGTGATCCGGGTCATCGGGATGATCGTGCTCGTGATCCGGGTCATCAGGATGATCGTGCTCGTGATCCGGGTCATCAGGATGATCAGGCTCATGCTTTGGGTCATCAGGATGATCATGCTCGTGCTTCGGATGATGGGGGTGGTCATGCTCATGCTTCGGATGATGGGGGTGGTCGTGCCCATGCTTCGGATGATGAGGTTGATCGTGATCGTGATCGTGCTTCGGATGATGGTTATCATGTTTGTGGTCGTGATAATGCATCCACTTGTCGGCATCGTCACAGTCACAGCCGATCACGGCGTCCTACTCGTTGGAAGGAAAAACGCGTTGTTTGTGAAATGAGTTAGAAATAATGAATCGTGACTCAACTCACCAACTTCTCGTTGCGGGCTTTCAAGGCCACCGCTCCTGTGACATCCCCTAGCGCGCGGGAGCTGCATTTCATGGGGATTGTCGTAAATCGCGTCAGGTGTGGATGAGCCAACTGAGAAGACAAGGGGAATTAGACACCCACCGTTTACTAATAACGTCAAGAGGCGAGCCATTTGTTTGATCCACCACCCCCACTACGTTAAAATGAATCAAACGAGTTAATCAAGGTCACTGTAACTTCAATTCGAAAGTAATAGAGGATATCGTTTGTTACCTGCAAGTACGAAGGCGATAACACAAGCAACGCTGATAAACTGGGTGTTGAGCAACATTTTGGAGAATTGAAAGGAACTGAAAAGCAAGTGATGTCAATGTCAAAGAGCTAGTCTGATGGTACAAGGATCAAGACTGACAGTTATGATCCTGCCTGAAGGATCTGATATTACGATGGATTTGGGAACAAATAATGAACGAAAACGGCAATGACGGTGGGTGGTTTGGGGGAGTGGCAGAAGCTCGAGAAGTGGTTCTTTTTATACCTTTCTTGCGTCACATTTTTTCGCTTTACTCCTAGCTTTGTGGAGGCTTTTCTGACCAAGTTGATGTCAGGCTACGATCTATCCTTCCAAATGTCACCGACTGTTGGTGAGTGTTTCGCCTCCCCTAATCTTGCTCATCTGACCTCAAATGTACCAAGGTCATCATCAGATCCGAGCCTGATGGTGCTCCGTGATTCAAGATAGCAGAGTTGCGCTGTGCAGCACATAGATGATAGCTCCGTTCATGAATTTTCCTCAACAGAGGCAAAAGTCAGGCAAAGCGTCGGAACACCAGTGTATCACGGCAGCAGTCGCATGGTTTCGGCTATGTGCAAAGCACGGCGGGATCAGGGAAGGACATTTGACGCGACATTTTGGTCGGACCAGAAGTCTGTGAGCATCAGCGTTCGTACTGATGATTACACTACATCACAGTGTGCCACATGCGCATCCCGCGAGAGCATTCTCTCGAGGCAGCTATTTTACAAAGTGTTATAGGGCTATTCCAGAAACCTGTGCTCGAAACTTAAATAATGGCGGAGCTTACCAACGATATGCATCGCAAACAGACTTCGACATCAGAGAATTGGATTTGAAAATATTTATCTACATAGTTTGCCAGTCAATTCTTTGGGAGAAATTAAAAACTACGTTATGCGAGAAGTTAGAAGCTCGCCATTTGCGGAAACTTTTCCTTGATTCCTGAGACTGGTGTCTAGACTCTAGCTTATGTACAACGCTCAGATCCTTCACAGCACAACTTTGAAGAATTTTCTATGCGACATGCACTACAAAGTGGATAATACATCGAGCCCTGATGTCAAAAAGGCCTCAGCACCCCTTCGGATGCCAATAGTGAAGTGAAGGTTTTAGGGTGTATGATGGGCACTAGAGAAAACAACAACGCATAAGCTCAACAAACAAATGGAAGTGATTCCAGATGTGAAATTGCAGAGTGAGAGGGAGCTGGGTTTTGTCAGGTAGTTACAGCGCGTGATGCCTGCGCCGCAGTTGTGCTCCATTCATGTAATCAGGGCCATGACTTAGCCCCGGGGCTTTGGCCAGCCCTGTGTGGACCCAAAGGCTTGTATAGGTCAATCAGGGTCAGCCTTGAGGCAGTTCCGCCCACAGAGCCACAGAAAATTTCAGATTACCATGTCTCGCCAGCACCTCCCCAGGGATTCCAGGCCAGGTGTTGGTGACCTGGGGCATGGACTGACTGCTTCTACAGGAGCATTGGGAAAGCTTGGTTGTTCAGGGCTAAGGCCAGGTCATAGCCCTAGACTAGATACACCTCAGCTGCCAGCATGAGCTCTGTCAGCTATCCAATGGAGTTTGGCTTGCTGCACCCCCAAAAATGATATATAAAAAGATTCTCTGACCCATTCAGACAATATCCAATTGGGGTTGCTCATTTCTTTTTCAGTGCCTGTACCCTGACCGGGTTATCCATCTGATATCCAGGGGCAGATGAAAAATTTGTTCTTCATACTGGGCTCAAGCTCAGAAATTGGATGCAAAGGATGGAACAGATAAAAAGGGGGCATTATACAGCCAACTTGGTAGCCTCTTGCTGCAGTGTTGTTAAATAGCCCCCCTGAACAACACCATTCTCCAGTGCACTTGGAAGATTGATATCCCCAAGACTTTTTTTGATGCCCCAGAGACCCTTCTAATATGAGACTATCTGTTGGATAACAAAACTAGACTTAGGTTTTCTCACCTCTACACCCAAATCCCAACCTGTTGGTTTCCCCAGGTCTCCCTGGCCATTTCCTCTGACCCTGGAACCTGCCAGATAACGGGCCTAAGGCTCAAACTGATCTACAACAGGGTATTGTAGCAGCCCCTGTACAACAAATTGTTGGGATCTGAACAGCCTGTAAAAAACCAAGTTGTTCATTTCAGTTATGACACTGCTTTAACAATCTCATAAATGAATACTTTCCACACTCATGATCATTTCAGATTTGTGCATATTGTTGGCAGAAAATGCTCAGGAACTTATGAGTCCCACTAGGGAAAGCTATACACAAGTTGAGAAGATACAAACACACATGAGTAAAACAACGCTCAAGGGTTTGAATGACAGAGACATTAGGGGGTTTCAGGATCAAATTTTCATGTAATTACATGCTTTGGAAACTTGTTGGTGACTGTAAAATTTGTAGATTTTTCTGAAAATTGGACAGCTTTTGATAATCCCAATCTAAAAATACATTGATTTTACAAAGATTTGAATTTTTAAAAATGTTGTCCAATGTTTGAAAATTTTGTAAAAGGAATCAAACTTGGAACCACCTATTACAAGTTTATTTTAGGCACCTCAATAGTAAAGGTCTGGTATCCCTGGAATACAGGGACATCAAGTACCCCTTCTACACAACAAGCCATTGGGGTACCAAATTTGAGATTTTAATCTTGATTTCATCAAAGATATACAGTTTTTTTTACTTGTTCCCTTGTGTTCTAGCTGGTTTGGTACGGTTTAACTTTGAACACCCCTACTGTGTGGTGAGCTATGCATATTTCACAGTACTTCAGTACACAAGACCATCCAAGTGAGTGTTGGGCAGGTCAAGGCATATCCATTGGGATGTGAGAGGACAGCACTGCTCATTGCTTTGCTTGATGAACACAAAATGAGCATGTGGTGATCCACAACCATGATTGTATGATGTTATTTCTTGGGTTTCAACTCAAACTTATTTCAAAGTCATAAATTGCTTCAATCAATATAGATCTAGGTATATTATATGTAGCTCATAGATGAGAGATGTGACCATCGATGAGATTACAGAAAGGGTACATGTCAACTACAATTTGGTATACTATACAAAATAAGGGGTAAATCAAATGTCAATATGATTGGAGTTGGGCACCTGTCACTGCGTTAGATATGGTGTAAGCTCACCACTTTCAACACCCGGAAGACTGTTGGATTGCCATAAATCTTGGTTTAATCTTGTTTTTAGGCTCATATTCTTGCTCTGTCTCAAGTGAGTATTGGCTGTGCAGATAATCTGACTGCATATCTTCCTAGTTCTATTGATTTGGGTGTTATGAACCTATTTGAGTTTTACAACTAGTATTTCCACTACTGTGTAGAGCAGATAGAACCCAAGTGTAATCAAAAGTGCACACTCCTTGAGAACCTTGCATTGGAATTTTTATCCCTTGCCACTAGTATTCACCAAGCCTGACATTTCAGAGAGATATGGCAAAATATAGAAGTCACAAGATAAACAAACCATTGTACTGGTAGTAAGAGTTTCAAAAAGTACTTTCTACAACTTTTAGAAAAGGGTGAACTGTCAGTGTCATCATTTTCCACCTTGTAGTTCCTTTTCAAACCTATCCCATGTCACTAACAGAAGTGAGAAACTCTACCCATGTTAGGTGTACAGTCCACAAGTGGCTGGTGTGTGCTCAGTGGGTATAAAATTACAGAGAGCATATCACAGATCCTGGATGAAAGTGGAATAAAAACAAAGTATATTAGGTAGGAAATCAAGATATGGTGTGGCAGAAAGGATTTGAAAAATGTTGATAGGTCTTGATCAAATATCACAATTGAATAACAAAATATTTCAGGTAATATCTTGATATAGAGCATGAGAATATAGTACAAGCCCAAGATGAAGAAGGGGATCTATACAAAACAGGCTGCAAGACAAAATGTAAGGATGGAATTACTAAAATCCCAATGGTTTCTCCTTTTATATCACACATTTTTGATCCCCCCCAGGTGATAATCAAAACAAAAGATGGCTTATGCTATGCCAGTTGATACTAATCCAGGCCATGATACAAAGAGTTTTTGGATTGTTAAAAACAGACTGCATGTAATACATTGGGAATAGCTTCTGACTAAGGCATAACCTGTTCCAGAGGTGTTGAGGGCTCAGGTGCGACCCTTTGATTTGGGTTAGCTGAAGCCGGGTCTGGGAAACCTGCTCTAAGTCGTGATTCATACACCCTTTCTCTTTTGGCTTCCTGCCTCTTTTCATAATCAAACAATGCCCACATTCCCCTCATAAGACAGGCAGCAGAACAAGAAAGAGCACAGCATATTCCTGTTGTTTTCAGACAAGCAAGACAACAATCTGATCCTGAATCAGAGCTAGACTCTGGAGCTGGTGCACTTGCATCCTCAAATGACTGTGTGGGTGGTGCTGACATGAGTTGCTTCTCTTCCAAAACTTTTCTATGCTTCAAATTCTTGCCATACTCTTTGCTCTGCTCTGAAAGCCTAAAAGCTTCTTTGGATTGCTCTTTCATTGCGATGTCCAGAGGATTATGTTTTATTTGAGCTGCTGTGGTGTATGAAGCAAAGCTTTGAGTGCTTCCAATGTCTCTATAGACTGGGACAGTACTTGGGACCATTCCATTCACTATGGTGTTGATAATGATTGAACAAAGAAGCAATACACTCCTAACATTTGTCTTGAATCCATAAGACTTTTTTGCAAACATTTGAGTGATTGTGTTGCTGTAGATTGGTTCAATTTTCAAAGGAATGATCAATTGATTATACTTGGGCGGGAATGTATGTTTCAAGGATAGACTTGACTTACACTGCAATCTTGATGGCTTGTGCTTTATTGTGATTAAAAGATGTGCTGAATGGAATTTTTGATTTACTTGTTCAAGAGGATAGATTGACAATTTGTGTTTTTGGTGTGTTTTGGTTTGGGTTCACTTATTCATATACTAGATCTATTTTTCACAATGATTTAAGCAATGATGAGTTGACCAAAAACTCAATTCTGTCTGCAGAGAGAGGAAATTGAAAAAACAAGATACTTAAGGGCAATGAGAAGACATAAATTTTTGTGTAACCAAAAAATTAGCAATCATATTCTCAGATGAAACATTGATTCCATGCTGGTGATTATCTAGTATCTCACAAGTCTGACCAAGCCAAACCTCATATAGCAATGAATGGAAGCAGCTTTTCCAATCATTTCAACAAAGTATGTATTGATTAAAAGATCAAGTGACTTCATCTTCTGTGACTGGGTTTAGTTTGTGGGGCTCATTTATGCAGAAAATTCAAATACTGTACCTGATTCAAGGCTATGCTTGAGAATAATGAGACTATCTATGTATGATCCATATATCTGTGTTTGGTCTGAGTGGGAACACCCTTTTCAGCCTTTCAAACTTAACTGGGTCCAATTGTGCCTTGGTTCCAACATGATAAGTGATGCCCAAGGCACAAGAGATATAGTCCTCACCCTGACCATTTTGCATGGTTCTTTGAGAATTTCAGTAGGGCAAATCTCGGATCTGCTTTATCCCCAACATCCCATCATACCTGTTTGGGAAAAAAATGGACATTCTGAAGCACCTAGTTCTTCTTCCTATTCCTCTTCATCTGAGTAATTAGTTTTTGTCTTCTCTGTAAGTTTTTCTTCAACACTCCAGACTTAAAACTCACAGCAAAATTCCAAAATTTTGTCACTCATACACTTGGAATACAGGCACAATATGATCTATCAATTTCACCAGTGCTTAATTGTGCTACCTTGTTTTTGGTGCCAAGGAAAAAAAGAATAGAGGAATAAAGTAAGCTAGTGAATGGATAGATGCAAAAGAAGCAGGAGCTTCAGATTCCGATTTTTTTGAACAGTAAATAATGTGAAGCAGCAGATGAGGTAGATCCCGGATTTCCCCTACTAAGTTTCCTCAAAGTAGTTCCCTCATTCCTTGAGCTACCCATGTGATCTTTAATCCAAGATACAATACGGCCCAGTTAGGTTTGCTTATTTCTTTGTAGAAAAGTTACACAAGCTGGCCAATCTCAAAATGATATGATGATAAACAAGAATTGTAGATATCAACTTTGGATCAGAATTGTGAGGAGCAAGAATACTTGAAGTGACTTATGTATACATGAGCCTTACACCCACAATTTGACAATACATCATACATCAAAAACACAAGAAAATGTATAGAAATCAAAGGAGAAAGAAAATATTGTTGTAACACTTCAGAAAACCAATTTCTTAGATAAGGCTTGAATTAAGACCTTCACACTGCATCTGCCAGAAAGATTCTTGATGTTGATATCATGATCTACTACAAAGGGTCTGCTTGGTACTGAGTGGGAAGATGTGGTGTCCAGATGGTGTTGGTGTAGGAATGAGAAATATGGACTGGCATTTGATTGTTTTAGAATCAGGTTGTCCTTATCTCATGTCACTTTTAAATTTGATCACCAAGAAAAAGGATAGATTTTGAAAAACTTCATCTATCCATCCAAATCCTTCACACTTTCTCATCCAATGAAGCCTTTTCTTCTCTATGAGCCATGTTTTTTTCTCTATGAGCCATGTAAGTACAGAAACCATATCCACATCCACATACCCCACCTAAGAAAGCCATCCCACCAGCAAGAAGACCAAGGACTTTCCCAGTGCCTTTTAAACAATTCACACAACATTCACCACAGCTTTCTTCCCCATCAACGAGTTCACTAGGAGCTGCTGCATGAATGTCTTCAAAAGACTGTGTGGGAGGAACTGACATGAAGTTCTTTTCATAAGCTCTGTAGTTTTTCAAACGCCATCTACTGTTCCTGATCTGCTTCTCCATCGCCTCATCTGACATAGAATAGCTCATTGGAGCTGTGGTGGTGGTGGTGGGTAAGGCAACAGTTGAAGTACTGCCAATGTCGGCTTGAATTGGTCGACCTCTCAAAGTCATCCTTCCATCCACTAGAGTTTCCATACTCATCAAGTAAAGAAGCAAACACTTTCTAGCATTCATCTTGCATCCATACTTCTTTTGTGTAGACATCTCTGTGATTGTATTGATCTGTTCAGTTTTGGAACCAGTTAACAATCAGATATACTTGAATGTTGATGCTTGTATCAAGGATCAGGCTGGCTTCTATTCTGGAATCTTGTGGGCTTGTGATCTATGGTAGTTGATGATCCTCTTCTTGGTCTGTGGAATGGGAATTGGATTTGTGTTTCAGAAAGGATAGATGGATGATTATGTGAGAGGACACATTTCTTCGTGACCAAGAGAATGATGAGGATGTATATGCTCTGATGCAAGAGCACTACCATGTAGGCTCTCACAAGTCTGGCTAAGTAGCGAGGAGGTGATGAGGGGATGCAACATCTCTGATCATTTCATCAAAGTGTGTATCATTGACATGAATGATTTTGATGTGATTTCATTATTTGTAAGTGAGCGCAGTTTATGCAACTCATCTATACAGAAAATTTCGATCACTGCAGCTGATTCAAGGTTTTGTTTGACAATGATCAACTGACTGGAGAAACAGGTGAGATGCTTGATAGGTCGATGAGATGATCTATCATGGTGAATCATCAAATGAGCGCAAGAAAAGTAAGTTGATCCGCCCCTCTTGTTCATGTGTGGGTATTGGCATAAGATTTGCGGATGAAGAAATTTAAAAGAATACAACGCAAGATCAGTCTTGATTACAAATTGCGTGACTAGAAGATAAATGCACAGCTAAGAATGGACATGCACACGCGCAAAAAAATGAAGAACATCCGGGAACCCGGTTCAAAGAAACAAACAAAGGTTCGATCCATTCGAGTGTCTAAGCAGAAGACATGAAAGGGGATGATATGGAAGGGTTAAAGATACGAAGCATCTGAAGTAGCACATCAATGTGATTATGATGTTCCATTGGTCAAGGAGACCAAGTCAGATGAGAAGTCTGCGCTGGGTACATCGGATTCAGCATTGGCCTCGCTCTCAACTTCTTCACGCTCAGCCAATTCTCGCGCACGCTTCATTGCCTCAGCTTCGTTCCTGAATAAGCAAAAGACTCAGTATATGAGCTTTTGAGGCTACTTGTCCGATCGATCGAGTGTGAGTGACTTACCCGTAATGGCCTTTCCGAGCTCTCACAAATGCGTCATGTTTAGCTTTGGTATCAGGATCAAGCTCTTCGTCTTCATCGTCATCGGCAGCAGAAGTGATGTCAGGTTTTTGTAATAAGACTTGTCTTCGTTCGGTTGCATCAGAACCTCTACGAGAGGATGTTGAAGCTCGACGAATCACACTAGGGCCAGCACTATGTTGATTTGTAGGGGATGAAAGTGGTTGAGTCATAGCTGAACTAGAAGTTCCAGGAGAAGCACTACGGTCTCCAGCCGAGCTCGTGGAGTGACCAAGATCGAAGTCCGGAATCGCTGTGACAAAGAGAGGTTGAGGTTCGATGATCTTCAAAGGTTTGGTGATTGATGAAAACTAGAATTATAGCAAGCTTACCGTCCAAGTTCATGACTTCGTCTGTCTCTGCATTGTAGCGAACCTATAGTTGACACACATCCAGGACAGGGTGAAGTCAGCTGATGTGATCTAGATCAATACAAAACTCAAGGAGAGCATACAAATGGAGTCTTTGGCTCAGTAATCTTCATGGTCGAGTCTCTATTCAGGGTAGTATGGAAAGTTGGACCGCATTAGTCAAAAAGACCAAATGATGATGAGAGAGACCTAGTGAACAGAGTTGAAATTAGGAGATACCGGTTAAGATCATTGAGAGCCAAGTTAGGTTCATCCCATGTTAAACTGATATTTCAATCGATTTTTCAGTAAGAAAGAATTCACGTTCTAAATGAAAGATAAAGAAATGAAGATGAATGAGAGAACGTACTGTGGTGAACGAGATTCCTGTGAACCTGGTTTATTTTTTAAAATCCCTCTAGGAGCAGAAGTTAGATTTCTGTTGGGTTGATGATGAGGCATAGATGATGACGAGGTTGATGAGTCTGTTGTGATTGATGAGGTGGGTGGTGTTGATGCTGATGTTGACATGATTGTAAAGTTTGTATCCAAAGAAGTTGATGATGATGATGATCCGATCGAGGTGAATCGATTGCTGAAAAGATCTTCTCCACAACTACATTTTATTATAATTCACCTCAAACTGCATTTGTCTATCACCTAAACCCCCACCACTTCTCAGTCCATCATTACCTCCTCAGTGTATCCTGATTGCTTTATGTTGTAGTCTGAACTCAGCTGTATAGCTAATAAGATAGCTAGCTCGGATCATCTACGGGTGCTTCTCTGAAACTGATTCATGGGTTTGATGTTGACGCTGAGAGTGCCAGGACCACAATCATCCTCGAGATCTTTTGAAACACTATCATGGCTCAACACTTTTGATAAGGCACCCATCATCACCAGCCAGAGTGCTCCTAATGGAACCTGAGCACTCTCACTTTAGATGAAGACCAAGACAGAAATGACCATTCTCGATTGTGTGATATGATCTATAGGATGAGGTGTATATGGATTGGTTTTAGTTGACATGGTGTATGGTTAGGGTTTTCCAGTGAAATGAAGATTGAACTCGGCCTGTTACGGAGCTTTACAGAACAGACCCGATGATATGTAAATTGGAGGGTTGAAGTGTCACCCAGTTTCTCAGACTTCAACTTCACCCTTTCACTTTTCTCAACTCATCAACCACAACAACCACAACCACAACCACCACAATATCTCCTATCATGTCTCAACCAGTACCCCCTTCATTCAAAGACCTTGGAAAGGCTGCTAACGATCTCTTGAGTAAAGATTACCCAATCTCTGGTACTAATCTAGAGGTCAAAACAAAGGCACCTAACAATGTGGTCTTCAAAGTGCGTCTCAACCAATTCACTTTCACTCGATCATCAGCTACTCTTCTCTTTCGTCCTTTCAAAGATTCCTCTATCAGCTTTCGACCTATACTCACTTACTCTACTTCCACTGTTTGTTTATCCATCATCAAATCTTCATCTCGATCGATCATCTTCCTCCTTCCTGCTTTGACTTTTTTCGACTTTCTCTCTTCCTCTCTCTCTCTCTTAACCTCTTAACCTCTTAACCTGATCTCATTTCGATCTCGATCAAAACTTCAGGTTGCTGGTTTGAGAGACAGCAAATTTGGTTCGATCACTGGTGACCTTGAAGCAAAATACCTTTTACCCAAGTACGGTCTCACCTTCACTCCTACCTGGTCCACCTCCAACCTAGTCAAGGCTCAACTTGAACTTGACAACAAATTTGCCAAAGGTTAGTCACTGCTCATCATTCTCAGTCCTTCTCTTTCTCGTACTAAACTGCCTCGCCTTCGCTTCCGATGATCGACTATCATCAATAAGGTCTCAAGCTCGACTTGGCCACTAGCATCAATCCAGTCACAAATGCCAAAGCTGCTGCTTTGACCGGAACGTACAAGCAGCCTGGACTACACGCTCGGACATTAGTCGATATTTTCCGTGTAAGTCTCTCTTAGAGTCTCACCTGATCACCTTGCTGATCTATCTACTGACACTCGTACAAATATGTAGGGTCCTGCTTTCACTCTGGATGCCGTTGTCGGTCGGGAAGGTTTCCTTGTGGGAGCTGATGCCACTTATGATGTACAAAGAGCTGAAATTAGCGTAAGATTGTTTCAAGCGATCATCTTTGGATTTATAGCTCATTGTCATTCTTTTTATCTAGAAATACAACGCTGCACTCGGATACTCGGCTCCTGAGTACGCCATCACTTTGAACGGACTTGCCAATCTGTCCGTCTTCCATGCGTCCTACTACCACAAGGTCAACCGTGATGTCGAGGCAGGGGCAAAAGCGTGAGTTAAGGTTACTAACAATCAGAGGGAAGACTATTCATTGACGATTTTCTGGAGGGACTATGGATGCGTACAGTATCTATAACACAAAATCGTCAAGTAAGAACATCTCTCTCGAGGTGGGCACCCGGGCTTACCTCGACAATGCTTCCTTCATCAAGGCCAAGATCAACAATGCCGGTATCCTTGGTTTAGGTTACACTCAAGCCCTACGACCCGGTGTTAAAGTTAGCTTTGGTCTGGCACTTGATACTCAACAAGTCAATGGAGCTAGCAATGGAGATGATGAGAAGAGTGGGGGTGGTTTGAACGCTCATAAAGTTGGAGCTAGCTTGACATTTGAATCTTGAAGTTGGACAGATTCTAAGAAAGATCAAAATTACCTTTCATCAACTTTAAATTCAATATAAATAGATCAAAGGAAGTCAAAAGATCCCCTGAATAACCTTCAACATTCCTTGCTTACTAAACCATGGGCTACGAAATGATGTGTGCCGTCTTTGTGCGTTGCCTTGTCTCCAGATGATGATCACTGTCTTCTGTGCATAAACTTTGCTGGACAATGTATCACTTGATTCTTTGTCTTTTGATCTTTTGAGATGCCTTCTTGATTACTCCTGATGATACTGTAAGCATTAGTGCGCCTAACTAACTTGAGTAGGCTCGGATGATGTTTTCTATGTTGATGGGTGTTGGTTCATGGATGAGGAGTTAGTGATGAAAGGAAACGATTGTGTTATGAAATTTCTGATTATACCAATCAGCTTTTTGAGTCAGCCACCATGATTTGTGGCTACCAGCTACGATTTATACAATTTGAATCAACTAGATCTCTGTTGTCTCTATTTTTCAGGGAAGCGCATTCCAGAAGTAATGACCTGAGCAAGATGAAAACCTGAGATCACTTTGATCACCTTTATGATCATGAGCCCACACATGAGTTTAATATTTGAACTTTGTGAGTCTTATGGATGTGAGGTTTACATTGTTACAAAGATTAAAATCTTGAAGAGATTTTCAAAGCTGATGTATGTGATCAAATCATTAGAAGAAAGTGATTGATTATTTTGTGTTTTATATTTTTTTGATCACAATTTGTGTAAAGCCAAATCATCCAAAGCTTCATAGATCGAAAAAAAACATCTTAATCTAATTTGATTTAAACCTCATAACTGGAACAAGAAAAAAAAAGTGAAATGATGCTCATTTTGAAGAGATATCATGGATGGATAGTTGGAATTTATCTCACTTTATTGTTTACTTTCATCAGATACTTTTAATGATCTAAACTTTCTTAGGCTCTGTTTCTTTGCCAGTTTGGGGTTTCCCTCCCTGGGTATTGAAAGGGACTTAGTTAAGTTGACTTACTCGTTCCTCGGGCCCGTCAACTTCATATGTGTGTAGGAGGGATGAGTTGGACTTGATTAAGTTAACTCACGAGCGCGTTTAAGCTTGGGATGTAAGCCGCGAAAGGAGAAGAAAAAGAAAGCACCGTTCCGATTGAAGAAGACTTTGATATGTACACAGATTTCTGTTTTCTGGCTTGGTTGAGTTTATGTTTGGCTCACTATCTTCTATCTCGGCGGCCGGCCTGCGTGGAATTTGATTTTCCACTGATCAGTTTGAACTTTGTACAAAATCTGTTGGGTTGTCATCGTGATCATTGAGGCAAAGTTGAAATTTCCAGTGGCTCTTGAAACGCTTCTTGATCGAATCCACTGATTGAATTCTGCTGGCGTGTTGGCGGTGATGTTGGGCGTGAGTGGGGGTAATTGTTGTCAAGTCATGAGCTTCCTCAAGTTTGATCGTTCACAGGCCTGACTAAACAAACGGCCTAAGAGCATCGCCAAAGTCACCTATACTGATACGGTTTAGTTCACTTTCCTTTATCATATCTACGGACTGGACTGCATGTAGCTTCATCAGGATCTCAGCGCCAAGTTTTTGCAATCTTTTCAAGAGATTTCAAATCCCCTTGGTCATCGAGAAATTGGTTGTCATCTAAATCGGACTTGAAGCTCTTATGGCTCTTGGTCTTGGAGCTTCACAACCTCTTTTAAGATCACAGAAATCCATTCAGATCTTGAGGATTTTTCGATTTGTTCTGATTCAAAAAAGTTTAATTCTCTTTCATTCATATCCTTTTCACAACTTTGCTTCAGATTTGTTTTTTTAGTTTGTGAGTCTGGAGTTTGACTTCTTTACTTTTTCTCTTCATCAGTTTCTTCTTATTTTTATTTTTACTTCACTTCGTTTTCTGGTAAAACTTTTCACCTTCATTCATCAGCCAAACTCACATCCGTCAATCAGAAATCGGTTTCTCTGATCAACACTTTCCTCATCCCTCCCAGTCACTCAGACCTATCGTCATTCAAATCAGAAGAACATTCACTCTGGCTTTCTAGATATCCATCTATCCCGCTTGCGAATAGATTTTGCACTCTGTGTGAATTGAGCTTCAAAGCAGACACATCTTTTCATCACTCGCTCAGCAACCAGCAACCAGCTACCATGACCTCTTACAGATCCGCTAGTGTGCCTAACGCATTCGTCTCAAGTGGACGACCGGTAGCCCTGCCATCTATCATGGAAGAGCAGGAATTATATTCACGAGGGATCATTCAAAACGGAGCTCAAGCAGGTCCACTTCCCTTTAAAGTTGGAGAATTTGGTATATATGATCCTGTTTGATCTAGCCTCATTCATCATTTAGCTCATTTCATTTGCTCAACACAGGTTATGTTGAGGAACAAACGCAGATGAACTTGGTAGAAGCCGCGCGGCAAAGGCGCTCACAATCCTTCGTAGTCGCTGGATTTCCCCAGACTAACCTAGTCCAGGCTCCGCGAGGTCAAAGGGCCTTATCACACTCGAGTCTTTCCAATGCTGATCCAGATTTAGAGGCTTGGGGTGGTAGACCTCGTTTTGGTTCTGAGCTCGCTGGCGAGTTCATCACTCAAGTTCCCATTGAAACGGGTAGTCGTCCTTCTAGTCGAAGACCATCTGGCACTCTCCTTCATCAATCTTTATCAAGATTGTTTACAAAACCTCTTATCTTGCTCCTCTTTTCGATCACCATCTTGATTCTCACTACGGTTGGATTTTTTGAAACTCAACGAAGGATATCAGATGAAAAAGCCTTACATGACTCTCAACTTGATGATCCAACGAGACATGTTGGGGAAACCGATCAAGGAGATATGGGGGACGTAGCTCCAGCCGGTGTCTCATTTGCTTATCTTGGTACCATCTTTGTGGTTGCCTTACTAGTAGAGTGAGGACATTCTGTTCTACCTTTTTGACATTCCAAATCTCAAACTGATCCTTTCTTCTAATTTTATTTGAGTAGAGCTTGCATCTTAATGGGTTCAATCCGAAGTCTATATCATCGCCTTGGATCATTTGTCGATCAGAGATACCCTAACCCAGTACCTGATCCCTCTGACCCAGGAGCGATCTTACCAGCACCGCCAGCGCTTCCATGGTGGGCCAAAGCACTCAAAATCACACCCGAACTCGCACGAACACCTCCCTTACCACCCTATACTGCTGTCTACAACATCATCCGTACGGGCAGTATAGCAGGTCCGAGTGTGAGAACAGGTGATATAGAGGATGGAGAAGTGATCAGAACACTTGCAATGGGACAAGGAAAACCTGCACCGGCCTTTGGTGGTGAAGAGTTTAGACAATCGACTGTTTTATTAAAATCTGAAAAGATTCGTTCATCTTCGATTTCCAGATCAGGATCGATTTCCTCAGAAAGTTCATCAAGACGTGGTTAAATCTCATTCATCTCTTCCCGTTCAAGGTAAATTGTTAGTGTTTGAAATTAGTGAATGAGATGATCTAGTGTTTAATTTATAACTTTTCTTTACAATCCTTCTTGATTTACTTTCTATTTACACTTTTACACTTTTGATGGAAAGGGTTATATATATATATATTTTTTCCTCTTCAAACTAATTTTAAGATGAATCATCTTTTCTTTTTTTCTCTTGTTGTGTTTTCTTGTTTTTTTTTGTGTGTGTGTGTTCTAGTGTTCATGAATTGATTTGTTGTGATTTGATTGTTTGAGTGTTGTTTAATTGTAATTGAGAGTTAATCTTGAAATGAATAGGTTGAGTGACTTCTTCATCAGTTTGGAATTGAAGAATTGAAGTGGAGAGTGTGTTTAAGTATGAAGTCTATCAAAGTACAGTTTTGAGAAATGGATGAAATCAAACTGATTAATTTTCAAAGTACTTTCTGAATGATCATTTAATTTAATTTAATTTAATTTAAATTCAAAATAATCCAATCTCAATCTCATCATCATCATCATCACCATCAAACCACTCTCATCATCATCATCATCATCATGTTGGGTCAAGCTAAGAAAAATAGAAACAAAAAGGTAATTGATTCAATTCAAAACATCATACTCACTCAATGCACTTCATCATCTAATCAGCTTTGAGTCTCTTTATCAATTCAAACTATCAATCAAGGGATTAGCTCTCGGTTCAACTCCAACTTCAATCTCATCTGGAATCAAATCAGAAAAATCTCATTCTAGAACGACCACTTCTTCTTCAACTAAATCAAACCTATTAACCACTGATGCTTCTTCAATCTCTTCAAATTCAACTACCTCTCCTCTGTCTCATCATGCTCATCATTCTCCCAATAGTGGAAACCGAATGGATTATCATAACAAGCTTTCAGAACAATTGGCTACTCTCGAAATCGGTTTAGAATTCAAATTGGACTTACATGCTGAAGATATTCAACTCTTGGGTGATATCGGAGCTGGAAATGGTGGTACGGTTTGTAAAGCCATTCATGTGCCTACCAAACTCATAATGGCTCGTAAGGTAGATCCTCTCTCTCTCTCTCTCTTCTTCTTCTTCCTTTAACCTTTTCTCATTCAAATTGATTCATCTGTTTGTTCAATAGCTCGTTCACATAGACGCTAAACCTTCAGTAAGGCGACAGATCCTCAGAGAACTTCAAATCATGCACGACTGCCGATCCCCTTTTATTGTATCTTTCTATGGTGCTTATCTACAAGATCCTCATATCTGTATGTGTATGGAACATATGGACAAAGGGTTCGTCTCTTTCTATTCTCTTTTCTTTGATAGGTAGATCGATCTAATCTTGGGACATCTTCGGTTTAGTTCATTGGACAATATTTATAAAAAATCCGGTCCTATACCTGAACCTATTCTTGGAAAAATCACAGTTGCTGTAGTCTCAGGTCTTAATTACCTATACGATGCTCATCGAATCATTCATAGAGGTATGTACCCATAACAAAATTTAATTCTCACCAGATTTAATCTCGATCACTTATTTCAATTCTTGGTTGAATCTTATTTTAAAGATGTCAAACCTTCAAACGTACTTTTCAACTCTCAGGGTCAAATCAAGATTTGTGATTTCGGTGTATCTGGCGAACTGATCAATTCAATTGCTGATACATTTGTCGGTACAAGTACTTATATGAGTGTACGTATATAACCTGTTCAAGATTTACTGAATGAACAAAAAGTTATCAAATAGGTTATGACACTCGAACTTCAACACTAACTTTTTCTCGTATCGGTCTTTTCCTTCAATCAATTTAGCCTGAACGAATTCAAGGAGCACAATATACAGTTAAATCAGATGTATGGTCATTAGGTATCACCCTGATCGAGCTAGCCCTAGGACGATTTCCATTCTCCGAAGACGATCCATCATCCTCATCATGTTCAGATACAGATGAATTAACTTTATCACCAGCCAGACCAGGCTCACAACAAATCCAACAATCCTTAGAATCAGCCATTCAGAAACGTGAAGAGAGAAAGGCGAAGAAATTAGCTGATGCTCATTCAAATCCAGATGAAGTGAAAGAGAAGAAGAAAAAGAAACAGAAACCAAATGGAGTTAGCCTTGAAGGTGGTGGAGCTCAAATGAGTATTTTAGAACTTCTTCAACACGTAGTGAAGTAAGAAACCTTTTTTTCATCATTTTTCTTTCATTTGAAGTCTGTTGTTGGAAAAGCAGATTGATTTTTCATCATTTCTTTCTTTCTTTCTTTCTTTTTTTGGAACCATGATAGTGAACCAGCACCTAAATTACCATCAGATCATTTTTCAAAATGGACTTGTGATTTCCTAGATGCATGTTTATTGAAAGATCATGATTCTAGACCGACACCGAAGTTATTGACTGAGTTTGAATGGTTCTTGAAAGCTCAAGAGGATGATGTAGATCTTGAAAAATGGGCTAGTACGATTTGAAGAAAAAAAGACACGGATGGAACATGAAAAAGAAAGAAAGAGGAAAAAAAAGTTGATGAAGGGTTTTTTTTTGGATGTTGGGTTGTAATGGTTTTTTTTTGGAAATGATTGATTGAAAGATTAAATGGAATAGAATCGAATAGAATGACATCAGGAGTCGAGATTGTAAGTTAGTGATTCTTATTTTTTCTTTGGTTTCGGTTGGGATTTGGTTTTATAGGTAACCAAGTTTTCGAAAAGAGAATTGAGTAAACTCAATGAAAAGAAAGAGTAAGGAAGAAAGCTTAATCATCTCACCAAACCCATACATACACACACACATCCTAAACGTTCATTTCCTTTGCCTTTTGGTTTTAAAACTCCCCTTTTTTTTTCTTTTGCTTTCATTCTGCTTTTGGTTTGGTTTGGTTTCTTTTTCCTTTTTTAATCAAAATCCAAAGAAAGAAAATTCAAACGTTTTTTTCCTTTTTATCAAATTTTCTTTTTTCCCTCTTTTGATTTTCGTTTATTACCCTTAGTTTTTATTTTAATTCTTTTTTTTCTTTTTTTTTTTTGTAATTGATAAATGCAGTGTTTACTTTTTTTTTTCTGATATTGATGTTTTTGTTTTTGATGATTTTTTTTTCTTTTTGATGATGTGATGAAATTGAATTTTGATTAGAATTTTTTTTTTTTTGCTTCATAAAGATTTTGATTCGATTAAATGGTGGTTTTTTCTTTTTGAATTTATAGATTTTTAAGATTTATTTTGAAGTTTAGAAAAAGGTTTTTTCAAATTGAGTATTTTGAGTTAAGAAAAAACATATATATATAATTTCAATGAGATGCATAAGTATTCATACTTTGTGTTTTTTTGGGTGGTGGTGTTTGGTTTTGGTAAGACTTGATTTATTGATGTTGATGAAGTGATTAGAAATTTGGATCAGTTTGTTTGTGTAAGAGAGATGTGAAGAATTGATGAAGATTGAAAAGGAAAATGTTCAATCTTTTTGAAGATCTCATCCATTTCTTCTGAACAAACACTGGTCTAGATTCTCAATCCTTTCATCTTATTCTCTCCCTTCATGATGACCCAAAAAAACAGTCTCTTGAAAGCATGTCTGTGTTGTAAAACTTCAAATTGACTTTCTCCTTTATCTTCTTTGTTTCATATCCCTTCATCATCATCATGATGTTCTAAACTGTTGAAACCTTTATCAGACTTATAAATATCTTTTAAGCTAACCAATGCTTCAAACTATGAAGATTGATTAATTTTAAGAAAAATGATCTCGAAAAAGTATACAAATCCCTTCACCAAAAACCAATCAACTTGACTTCATTTCTTTCATCACCAAACGACTCTCATCCATTCTCACAAACCTATCTTTGAAAAAACAAACATGATCAAATCTGATGAATTACACATGAAGTTTTTGGATTTTGAAATCGTTGAATCATTCTAAAATCAGGTTGGATTTTCTTATACATTTTTGTAAATTGAAAAAAAAGCCTTCTAACCACTGGATTATCAGATAAGGATATCCATCAGATAATAGTATTCATCAAAATTAAGAACACAAATCAAATGATAGGTTTTAATTGATAAAGAAATTGACAAGAAAGAGATCACATTTTTGGAATGATGAGTTTTTCTTAAGGTACATCAGTAATAGAAGAGAAGATGGGTGGTTGATTGAGTAAGCAAGAAATGAGCATTTTTTTAAATCGGTTCAATCAATTTTGACCAATTTGAAACGTCTGATTTGTCAACTGAAGCTCTTCTATCTTCCGCACCGCACCGTATGGTCACTCTAGCAATGATCATGGCCGTGGTCCTTGTCATGACCATGATCATGACCATGGTCCTTGTCATGGTGGTGATCGTGGTGGTGGTGATGATGATGATGATGATGATGACCAAAGTAGGCTACTGAATCCGAAGCTTCGGTAGCATCGGGTTCATCCTATATCATGGGTTGACACAGCTCCTTAATGATCTACTCAAAGAATCAAAAAGGGCATGATGATCGACTAAACAGCTTACCATGATATCCTCATCAGGTTCCATGAGCGTCTCAGGGCTTGCTAATCCTAAAGGATCTTCTCGCTCAACTAAATCAGATCTGTAAAATAAGATGATAAGAAAAGTGATCAACTATGAATTTCATCAGACACTTACGTTTGCATACTCTTTAAAGGAAACCCTAAAGCTCCATGATTAAAGATAAGTGCTATTCCAAAATTCAATCAAAGATCAGTAAGTCCTTCATCTAAATCTTCATATTCTTAATCGCAAAAAAACAAGCAAAGTGATGAGACTGACCTGAAGATAAGATGAAGAAGATAAAAAAGTTCAAGTGTTTGGGCATGACCATTTTGGAGTAGATAGATCCTGAACTTGCGTTTGTCGATTTGAAGTTCTTTGGGGATAGAAAGATGATGGGTGTATAGAAAAGATTAGAAAGACCTTCGACTGAAGTGAGGGAGAGGTTGAGTGAGATGAAGAGAAATAGGTATTAAGAGTGATAGTGAGAGGATTGAAACCTACTAAATTCTTTGGGTGATGGTGTAGAAGTAGGTAAAAGAAAAAGCTCGAGGAGTTCAAGTCTTATATCTGCTTGGAATTTCTTATCAAGCTTTCAAGGTGCTTCATCACTCACGCAAGATGAAGATAGCTTTGATGACTCTTTAGCGATATTTAGAAACATGATTTCAGGTGAACATTTACGCACCCGTCACAGCCTACCTGGTTTATCTCATCATGATAGGATTGATAAATCATCAGTCTTCTAATATTTCCCTAGCCGAAGCGAATGGTTCATCTATTCACTTCAAATTCGGAGTTGAACGTCTGATCTTCTCTAGAGTCTCTCGCTATGAGATCCAAGGATCTATATAGTTTCTCAATCAAGCCTTGAAGGATTTTGATCCTCAAGAATATTCCATCAAATCGGTTCTTGAGACGAAGAGGTATCAAGCTGAGAAAAACTTTCCGCGAAAGTTGATTTTCAATTAATTCATGAAAGAAAAAATTTAAACAAGCTTTAATAAAGATTGAGGATCGGGTTTGAGTTAGGATATATAGTATAGTATATTGAAAGAAAGATTTTGAAAAAACTTGATTCAAAGTTACATAAAAAATTGAATTCAAAATGACTAGGTTACTCGTTGAAAATTTTCAAAACCAAATCTCTTAAGTTTGATTACTTCGAATCGAGATATGCGAGTGATTTTGATGGGAGTGATTGAAATTTGATCTCTTGAGTTCCAAACAGCTTAAACTGTCAAAAATGTTGATGTTATATTGAGCAGATGAACTGAACGGAAATTGAAACGGAGGAAAGCCTCAGTAAATTTTGATTCTTCAAACACACAGTCTTAGATCATGAAGAGAAGTGTTGGATGTGAAAAGCTGAATGAATTTGGTGAGATTGAAAATGCTCATATCATCTAGGTTGAGGATGTAGACAGACAGCTTTGAAGGTGAAGCTTGATTGAATTCTAGATTGAGCGTATCCAATGAAGGATATTAACAATCAACAAATTATAACCCAGAGAGTGAGTGGATTGATGGATGACTCAAATCAGTCTTTGAACCGATTTATTCACTTGAAGAGAGTCTCTTGAAGCACAATCATCATCCCTGTCACCCGAAAGCCAATAGACTTCTCAGGACAGATATGGAGAAAATCAGATAATCCTTGAGATCGTTCTTGAGGAATCTATATCAGACTACTTGACTCTCACAATTCCACTTATTTAATCACTCACTATCTCCATCATTTTACTTCTTTCATCACTTTTAGATCTTCATCTTTCTCTTGTGTCAAAACATAAGATCATACACTTGTATTTCTTTCTCTCATCAAATTTCTACACTTATCAACTTTTGTTTTTTCTTAAATCTGATTCATTATAAGTTTATAGGTTCATTCAAATGGCTGAATGCCTAAGCATTTGAAGAGATCATAAACTGTTTACAAACAAAATCCAGATCTGGAAGAAGGTTTGAGAGATTGATTAGATAGGTTGGTTGATCAGTTTTAACTGAGCAGACAAGAATTCCTTTAAATCTTTCATCGAGCTCTGAAATCTTGGCTTGTACTGGAGATTGATTGTAAGAAGCTAGATCAGAGCTGAGAGTATGATTGATTGGGTTTCTCAAGAGCTTGGACTGTGTCTATCTTAAAAACCAAAGCTACTTCGAATCATGAAGGTTCAGATAGCTCTTCTTGAAAGTATTAATACTTCAGGATGGTGCACAAAAGATAAAAAGGAATGAATCCGGCCGGGGTCGAACCGACGATCTCTCGCTACGCCTATATCGAAGGCGAGCGCCTTACCACTGGGCCACGAATCCATGATGTCATTGAGCACTGTAGCCTATCTGTTCCTAAGACATAGTTCTGCCTGTCTATTCATTGCTTTTAAATTGAAATTTAAAATGGAGTCGAGATGGTCATCTAAAGAAAGATTGGTTTTGATTGATAGGAATGATGATTGATTTGAGTGATAGTACACACTTGATTGAGGAGGATGAATTGAATCAAGCAATCAAGATGAATGAGAATGTTGTGTAGAGCTACAGGGTGAAATGAATGAAGAGTTAATGAGGTGTTAAGGGGTACATAAGCTTAAGTGACTTAATCTTGATCGAAGGTATTTCTTTGTGACTTACCGGAGGAGGTACGACGTAGGTGGGTGAAGTCCACGTTTACGCGTAATGCAGCTCTCGAAAATGCATTTGCGTAAAAGTTATACATACAAAAAGGTTGTTTATCAACGACTTACAATAATGGTTTGGGGCTGAAATAGCAGCGATTGAAGAAGTTGGATTAATCTAAATCAGTCAGAAAATGCCTTGCCAGCCTAGTTGGAATATGAGCTGGTGGTAAGCATAGTGACAAGTTAAACCAGAATACTTGCCGTATAACTTTTACTTAAGAAAAGGGGATGAGGCAGGCGAAAGAGACCCTTTCCACATCCTCCCACCTTTTCTTATTTCATCACTAAAGTATCATTACGCGGAAAGTTATCCTATCATATCTTTGATCTAAATTACTAAGATCACTTATCAAGAAACCTTTTTTCTTTATCAATTACTCCATCCTCAATTTATTCTTTCTACTTAAAGAAAAGAAGGATTTCTGAAAAGATGGATGTTCTCGCAGACGCAGCTGCTGCTCTCCAGTCTCTCACGCCGGCGAATGGAACATTGCCGGGTCAAGGGGCAAATGTGGACAATAACCCTTCCGGTGGAAGAGAGGCGAACAGAGCACTGCCTGGTCAAGGAGCGAATATGGGTGGCAGCCCTTCCAGTGGAAGAGAGGCGAACGGAGCAGGCCCCGGTTCAGTGAACGCCGGCCTTGGACTAGCAGATACTTCAGCTCAGCAGGATTTAGTGATGAAATACCTTAACCGGGGTAAAGGTGACTTATAATTAAATATATTCATTCGAGTAAGGAATATTTATTTAAGCTGACGATGTTGCCGCGCTTAAGCTACAGGAGTGAATCCTGGGGAGGATCCATCACCACGGGCAGGAAGCCACGTACAAGGAAATCGTAGTAAGATTTACCTTCTGTTTAAAAATACCCATAAGTTATTAGGGTGCTTGCTCAAGAAACTCTCCTTCTATTTAGCGGCATCGGTAAACAGGCACATAGATCCAAGTCTATCAAGGGGATTAATTGCAGATAAGGTAGTAGAATCCTTAAAGGCAGTAACAGTGTCCACCGCGAAAGATGATCACCGCAAAGGAAACCATGGCCATCAAGGGATTCTAGAGGAAGCGAAGAGGTACTGTCAGTTGGACAGGGTGGATCAAGCCGCGAGCCTTCTTACTCGCTATGCGAAAGCCATCAAGGCTAGGCGCGAGGACACGTCTGGGGAGGTGATTGACTTAACTGATAACGGTCAAGAATCACACGACGATGCGGCGATTCCAGTGCCAATCACGTCAACTGGTACCTTCATCCAGGGAGGTATCCAGTTTGATTTCAGTAAGGCGCCCAATTCGAATCACCTCGGGCTGCCCGCTTTCTTTCACAAAGTGATGACGGACTTACAGGGAACGCTACCACTGACGATCTTCAATAAGTCCTGGCAGCAGGCTGCGAGTGACAATCACGTCGACTATAAGAAGAAAGATCAGGAGTCACATACGTACAGAGGGTATCCTTACGCTAGTGAGTGGTCGCAGTCAAAATCGGACTGGGTGGACAACATGGAAGAGTTCATAGCGGCGCTCTCTGCTTACGGATTCCCAGATCTGGCCGGTTCCTTCGAAGTGCATAGAAGAAAAGTGAATCTGATCGCGAAGGAAAGGGGTTCATGGGTAGTAGCTTTCACTTACGACCTTAGAATCAGGAAAGCGACCTTCGCCTTTAGAAACCCCGGAGTAGCCGTTCCTAATCCGGCGATCGAACCTTTGGGCCTGGTGGACGAGATATACCATAAAGTGCAATCAAACTCAGACTTGTTCTTCAAGGATAATCCGTACAGAAGAGGGGGTGAGAAAGAAGGGAAGAGCCCGTACTCAGACCTACCTTCAGGGACCGGATCGAATTTCCAAGCACAGAACGGAACTGGCCCTCAGAGGGTTCAGTACAATAGGCCATTTTTTAGGAATGGCGGCTACCAAAGGAGAAATTTCGACACAGGCTTCAGAGGAAAACCTTACAATAATAATAGTAAGGAGAGAGGGAAAGGAGGAGACAAGAAAGTGTAGGTATCACGTACTAGTCTTTTTTAGCCTTTGTCTATATCTTTTGTAGCCTTTTTTGGTGACGCCATCTTTGATGAACAGAGAGCTCCGGAGTCTCTCTAGTTGTTCTTTGCAATGTGATCCATGCTTATGCAATTTTTTTTTTTTTTTTCTTGAATTTTTACTCCTTGTTTCCTTTCGAAAGTCGTACCGTATCTGTGAGTGGAAGTATCCCTGGGTCAGAAAAGGACCGTTCAGGGGGAGAGGAAGAGATAGGTGATTCAAGAAAGATCAAGAATCCACCTGGAGTATTGGTGAAAGGCCCGGATATCGACAAAGCAAAAGTTCGTGTGGATCTGGAGACGTACTCCGGTTTAGGAAGAGTAAGTAAGGAGAGTAGGCAGTGTAGAATCCTAGGTGAGGATTTATGGCCGACCACTGTGTCCTGCGAAATGAAGATAGAAGAATGGCGTTCAGCTCTATCAAAGGCCGGTTTGCTAGACAAGTATAAGGACATCCTGATCGGGTTTGAAGAAGGCTTCGACCAAGGTATCCCGTGGCACAACTTAGGGAATTTCCATTGGTTTACACCACCAAACCACAACTCGGCTAGTTTAGCGGCGGATAAAATTCGAAAGAACATGTTAAAGGAGAAGGCCTTAGGAAGGATCTTCGGACCTTTCACTCACGAGGAGGTATACTACCGATGCGGATTCTTTAGGACCAATCCTTTGGGCGCCGTAGTCAACGGCGACGGGTCGATTAGGCCAATAAATGACTTATCTTTCCCGAGAGGCAACCTCGAAATTCCATCGGTAAATTCCTTTGTGTCCAAAGACGATTTCCAGACGACGTGGGACGACTTCGAGAAGGTTCAACGCTTCATAATCAAGTCAGACACCGAGCTGTCGCTTGCAATCTTCGACTGGGAGAAAGCTTACCGGCAAATCCCCACGAGGATTGATCAACAACAATACATGATGATCTTGGATGAAGATGGTTTCATCTGGCGAGATACGAGGATCGGTTTCGGTGGAGTAGCGGGGTGTGGATCGTTTGGAAGGCCGGCGGACGGCTGGAAAGAGATTATGAAGGCGGAGTTCGAGGTGGTTGAGGTTTTCAGATGGGTGGACGATGCCCTGTTCATCAAAGAGGCTAAGACAATCCTATCAATGAACGAAGTGGTAAAAAGGAGTAGTGAGTTAGGGATCATGACGAATGAGGAAAAATTTGCGGAATTTGGGGTAGAACAAAAATTTTTAGGTTTCATCTGGAACGGTGTGAAGAAAACGGTAAGATTACCGGAAGAGAAATTGAAGGAAAGGACGAAGCAGGTAGAGGAGGCGCTAAAGAGAGAAGATCCTTTCTCTCTTAATGATATTGAGGTACTGTGCGGAAGGCTTAACCACGTCGCCTTGATGATACCTCAAATGAAATGCTACCTATCATCCTTATATTTCATGAAGAGGAGCTGGGTCCACAAGCATGCCCGTCAGCACTTGTCCTTTGATGCGAAATTGGATCTATTGCATTGGAAAAACACTTTATCGAGTTTTAAACATACCCGCCTGATACGGTTCGAAGACCCAGTAGACATAGGCTGGATAGGGGATGCCTCGACGTCTTATGGGGTAGGTGTGTTGATAGGAAAAAGCTGGTTTCAGCTAAAATTGAAGAAGGGCTGGGAAGATTCGGGTAGTAAGAAAAGGGGGATCGCCTGGCTGGAAACCGTAGCGGTGAGGATCGGCCTGTGGCATATTGTAGGAAGGAAAGATTATTCCAGAAAGACGGTAATCGTGTGGACGGACAACACTACGACGGAAAAAGCCATAAACAATAGGAGGTCGAGGGACTTTGAAGTCAACTTGGAATGGAAGAAAATTCAGGATATCTTGGTTGGTTGTGAAGTGAATATGGTAGCCAAGAGGGTAGTTTCGAAATCAAATCAGGCAGATGGAATTTCGAGGGGCGAGGGGGAAGCGTTTCATGCACTAAAAGAGTGTAACAGGGTCCGGACAAATATCCCTTTGGATTTGCAGAGATGTTTCGAGCAGAAACCTTTGGACTTGAGGTATGCAGAAACTGATGAATTTTTGAGCCTGCAATTCCCAGGTCTAGCGTGTATATAGTTTGTATTCAGACCCTTGTACTTATTGTGAGACTATCTGATTTGACGCAATGAACAATTTTTTGTTCTGGGTCTAGGTTGTACAGATTGTGAAACTGAATGTTTTGGAGTATGAACAATTTTGTTGTTCGCGGAGCCCTTGCCAGGAAAATTTACCATTTGAAAATTTTTCGCTCAGAAAGGCGGGACATAGTACAATCATGGCTGAAGGAGGCCCGAGAGAAGACCCAGTATCCAACTTATTCTCTGGTATTGATCAACTACTATCTAACGGGAAATCAAGAGCGATCTTGACGGCGGACCAGGCTCATATGCTAAGCGGTTGGAAATGCAATACTTTATTATCTTACAACGGGGGTGTAAGGAAATTCCTGAAGTTCATGGCGACAAGAGGAAGAGAATTTGAATTACCAGCTACAAAAGAAGATATATACGAGTTTTGTTGTTGGGCGGGGAGAACTGGTGAAGGGCCATCAAGAGAAGACGTACAGGCCTCAACTCTGGAGAAGTACCTCCATGGGCTGAAGGCATGGCACCTATTACACGACAAGGAATTCCCAGCACTAAAAGAAGAGAAAATTAAATTAATGGTGACGGCCTCGAAGAAAATCGACTTGAAGATGCCGAGTATAGAAGAAAAGAAGGCAGTAAAATTGAAACATTTGAGGCAGTTGGTGCTGGGCTTAGATTTCAATAACCCAAAGGAGTTGGCAGTATTGGATACGGCGCTATGCGCATTTTGGAGCTTGGCAAGGTTGGGAGAGTTGACTGGGGATAAGCACGATGTCACGGAACTGATTTTAAAATCAGATGTAGAGTTTGAGATGATCGACGATGTAGAGGTAGTCAAGATAAAGATTAGAGGGGCTAAGACAGCAGGAGTGGGGGAAACGCAATCGTTGCAAATGAAAGCGTGGAACAACCCCATTTGTCCAGTAGCGGCGGTGAGAAGAAGACTGGCCAGCAACACGCCGACAGACGCAGCCCTATTTAGCTTCATGGATAAGAACAAGTACACGGTGGTATCGAAAAGGATGGTGGTCGATCTTTGCAAAGGGATTTGGTCAAAGGAAGGTAATTCAGGGTTGACGGGTCACTCTTTCAGAGTAGGAGGCGCGTCTTTAAGACACGCATTCGGGGTAGAAGTTGCAGACATCTGCAAAATCGGTAGATGGAAATCTGAAGCTTGGAGAAGATACATAAAGCCTTATTCAGAAGCGGAGAAAGAAGAGACTATGAATATTTTGGAGGAAATGGAGAAATACAAACTGTAAATATGTTAGGGAACACTAGGGTTGTAAAGAGTGGGCGTTCGGTTTTCAAGACTCAGGCTTTACAACTTGAGAGTAGGGTAATGAAAACCTCGTCCACAAAAAGATTCCTTATTTGAATCTGTATATCTTTAAGCCACTCTAGTGTGTTCTTGGAACCAGATAACTTCCTCTTGTTTAAAATAAGTGAGATCCTTTATCAGAAAAGGTATTCGAGAGTAGCTCAAAAAGCTCTTCAGCATATGCTAAGCTGGGATTGAAGCTTGTATGAGAGCTCTTCGGCCTTTTATGATACCGGAATCTATTTTAATTTTAAGTAAGATGACTTTGAGTCGCGATTAGCACTCCTGTCGTCTGACAGGGAAAGTTATAACTTAGTCGAGTTATGCAATTTCCTGCTACTCTCGACTCATGGTGGTTCCTCGACAATCCCGAGCATCGACAATCCTGGGCCACGGTCGGGATTGTCTAGAGTCGGGGTTATTCGACCTACAGTACTGGTGAGTCGGGTACTCCGACTTGAAAATGCACACACTAGATCTGAATTACAGATATTAGTGGATTGTGACTTACCGGAGGAGGTACGACGTAGGTGGGTGAAGTCCACGTTTACGCGTAATGCAGCTCTCGAAAATGCATTTGCGTAAAAGTTATACATACAAAAAGGTTGTTTATCAACGACTTACAATAATGGTTTGGGGCTGAAATAGCAGCGATTGAAGAAGTTGGATTAATCTAAATCAGTCAGAAAATGCCTTGCCAGCCTAGTTGGAATATGAGCTGGTGGTAAGCATAGTGACAAGTTAAACCAGAATACTTGCCGTATAACTTTTACTTAAGAAAAGGGGATGAGGCAGGCGAAAGAGACCCTTTCCACATCCTCCCACCTTTTCTTATTTCATCACTAAAGTATCATTACGCGGAAAGTTATCCTATCATATCTTTGATCTAAATTACTAAGATCACTTATCAAGAAACCTTTTTTCTTTATCAATTACTCCATCCTCAATTTATTCTTTCTACTTAAAGAAAAGAAGGATTTCTGAAAAAACCGACCCACCCGCCCAACAGGAATGAGCAGATGGAGGTAATCCAAAAGATATAATTGCGGACTAGATCAGATCAAGTGGGATTAAGCTGAACAGCCAGATCTGCTACTTCCGCTTAAAAACAATAAGTAAATAAGTTATTCAAGCTAGTTGAATTGATTTCATGGTGAGTTCATAATGGGGGTAATGAAAACCTCGTCCACAAAAAGATTCCTTATTTGAATCTGTATATCTTTAAGCCACTCTAGTGTGTTCTTGGAACCAGATAACTTCCTCTTGTTTAAAATAAGTGAGATCCTTTATCAGAAAAGGTATTCGAGAGTAGCTCAAAAAGCTCTTCAGCATATGCTAAGCTGGGATTGAAGCTTGTATGAGAGCTCTTCGGCCTTTTATGATACCGGAATCTATTTTAATTTTAAGTAAGATGACTTTGAGTCGCGATTAGCACTCCTGTCGTCTGACAGGGAAAGTTATAACTTAGTCGAGTTATGCAATTTCCTGCTACTCTCGACTCATGGTGGTTCCTCGACAATCCCGAGCATCGACAATCCTGGGCCACGGTCGGGATTGTCTAGAGTCGGGGTTATTCGACCTACAGTACTGGTGAGTCGGGTACTCCGACTTGAAAATGCACACACTAGATCTGAATTACAGATATTAGTGGATGAAACTGAAGATCGGTAATCAAGAACCATCCAGAAGAAAGTAAAGACCATTTATTGAAATCATGTCCCATCAATCCAACGCAACATCCACCTCAGCATCAGCATCAGCAGAAGAAGAATCAGAAAAGATTAGATTAAAACGAATTGCTAAACTCAATCAAACCAATCCTCCTCATCAGATCACTCCTACTAACTCAAATCAAACTAACCCAACCAATCAAACTCAAAAAGTAATTCAATTCAAACTCTTCTCAATCTATCCATCTATCCATCCATCTCATCATTCTCTAATCAAATCATTCTTTCTGATAAACTACAGTCAGCTCCCATCCCTGCTTCAAGTTCTGTTCCTAAAAAGATCAATACTCAAACATCAAAACCAATCTCTAAACTTACTTCGCTCAATCCTGAACAACTAAAGAAATGGGAACATGACTTTCTATCTCACATCTTCAAAATCACTCTCAAGGTCACTTCTCATCTCACACTCCCATCATCTTCATCTCATTCATTCTGATCTATGATCTTCTTTTTTTGCTTCACATAGAACTCAATCGCTTCTCAATCTCAATGGACTCAAACTTATCTTCCAGAACTCGAAAGAGAACTTGAAGATGAATCTCAAAGTCTGTACTCTCCTTGATCACCCATCAATCTGGCTTAAACTGATCAATGGTCATCAGATTCGACCGAACAACTCTCCATGGAGATTGCAGATCGACTCTTGATCGCTCGACTCTCCCTAGATTCATCCTCTATGACGGATGATCCGATCATGGCCACTATCTATGCATCTCTTCCAAATCAAAGCCCATTCGAATATCTTTCCTCATGTTGGATCAGAACAATCGAAGAACGATCAAAGGTGTTGGCTTCCAAGTCATCTGTTCCAGAAAGACTTCAGCTCATCGATCAAGCCAAAAACTTGATCATCAGTTACACCGGTCTCGCCATGCAAGATCCCTCGATGTTTCCCAACAACAAAACCCCACCTGAGGACATGTTCATGCAGCTCTGTAATCTACTCACCAATCCACCACCTTCTCATCCTCTAACACCTCATATTTGGCTTTTTATCCACGAACTCACTCAACGCTTTCAAGATGATGGGCTAGAGGACATCATCGGACCCGTCATCTCTCAAATCTCTCTTCAGAATAACTTGCGAATGGCACTATGGCATCTAGGCGGTCACGAATGGAGAGCTCCGGTTCGTATACTGGTGGATCTCATGGAGCTCAAACCGATCGCCAAGATGGTCACCCGCCTTCCAGAGTGGTTGCCATCAACCCCAAACATACTCAACGGAAAGAGCCTGGAAGTGTTTTGCTTACTTGGCCCCGTTTTAGCTCTCTCTACCTTTCCTGACCGTGCAGTAAGGCCTTCTTATCTAGACTACACAGTTCATGAATTGCCGGCTGATGGGTGGTCTTCTCGCTACCTTAGCCGGTCATTGCCGAAGAGTACTTCAAGAATTCCAAAGAACGACCTCGGAGCGATCTTGATTCAGCTACTACGAGCCTACAGCAAACCCTCAACTCGTTGCATGTTTGTCATTTTCCTGATTGATGTCATTTCCAGTCTAAAAGCAGAGTCTGACCGCTCTCGAGGTGCAGCTCAGTCTATATACCATATTCGACCGTATCGTAAGAGCAGGCCCGGAGCCGCGTGAGAGTGTATTACAATTTTGGGCTCAGGTGATTCAATTGAATCTTAAACGGGCTGCAATGCAAGTGGATCCGGCAATCGTATCATCAGATGGCTTCATCATCAACACTCAAGCTGTCTTGCTTCAATTCGCTGGGCCGTTCTTGGATCCTCAATTTTCCAAGGCAAGCAATTGACCTTTGCCCATTGGGGAACCAACTTCTTGTCTCTGATAAACATGGTCACAGTCCTAAGAACGGTGTTTATCTTATTTCATAGATCGATAAAGTTGATCCCCTGTACTTTAAACACTCTAAACGATTAAACATCATGGATGAGACTAAGATTAGTGCTACCAAGGAAGAATCTGACGCCTTCTTGACACCGGAGGAGTCAAATGGCTGTAAGTGTTTATCTTGGAATTGAAAATCAAGAACTCAGGATGACGTCTTTGATCATGAAACCTACTCCTGCTGTCCAACCTTTTTTTATGCTCACAGCAACACCCGTGAACTTCATCAGCGAGATCTTCTTTCTCAATGTGGCTATATTCAGGTTGGGAATTCTCTCGGTTGCCAAAAATTGGGATACGCGAGCCAGAGAAATTGAGGATATGAAAAAAGAAGTCAACCGACTTAAAGAAGATCGAAGGTGGGATGGGACACCTATGTTGGCGCGGGTAAAGGCTACCATTGAAAAGTTTGAGGTTTGTGGAATAAAATATCGCTCATCCGGGACTGAATCCTCATCCTGGCTGATATCTTGAATCATTTAGTTGGAGCTTTCATCTCGTGAAGCAAAGTTGACAGCTTACGAGGTTCAGATGTGTGATCCAGAGTTTCTAACGAAATGTAACAGCTTTTGCAGCTTTGTGATGACTTGGTGTGTCAGGATGGTCGATCCTACTCATCAACATCCCAAAGTTCCTATCAAGTGAGTCCAATCGTACAGTCCACATCGATACCAGCCAGTTGACTTTGACTTCATCCTGCCCATAGATTACCTTTACCTCAAGATTGTCCTCTGGCCTTTCGAATGCTACCTGAATATGTACTCGAGGACGTGATTGAGTTTTACTCTTTCATCTCACGACATTCACCACCCACTCTACTTCGATCTTCGGCGGTCATAGACGAACTCTTGACATTCACCCTAGTCTTTCTGACGACTCCTTATTTGAAGAACTTTCATTTGAAATCCAAATTTATTGAGATTTTATACTTCAACATTCGACCTATCCCTGGCCGACCAAATGGTGTCCTTGGTGATGCACTCAATTACCATCCCATGTCTCTGTCTCATCTGATGTCAGCCTTGATGCAAATTTACGTTGGTAAGTGGCTTCTCGTGAGACTGTACCGCCACGCAAGCCATGTCTGATTACTTTGGGCCTCTTACACAGAGGTCGAGATTACGGGTAGTCACTCTCAATTTTATGATAAATGTAAGTGAATTGGCACGATCTCACTAAGCCAACCTGTCACTTTGCTGACTGACCTTTTTTGGGGGTTTCCAGTTTACTCGAGACGATGTGAGTGAGCTCATGATCAATCAGGGTGGCAGTCTAACAAACGAATCTGACGGCTGAATCTTACTTGGGTTTGATCACATACAGATATTGCGTTGATCCTTCGAAAGGTTTGGAATAATCAAACTCATCGAAGAGCCTTGAAGAAAGAATCTACTACTGAGTCCTTCATCCGATTCGCCAACTTGTTGATGAACGATGTGACCTATCTACTTGATGAGACCCTCAGACAATTACAAGACGTGAATCGGATCGAGAGCAAGATGGCAGATCAGGTAGCTTGGATGGCTTTACCTGAATCAGAACGAAAAGATGAAGAAAGCAAATTACATTCGTATGAACGACAATGTCCTCCGTTCTTGAGTCTGGCGAATGAGAATGTGAACATGTTGAAGACTTTTACAGAAGAGACACCCGATGCGTTTTTGAAATCGGAGATTGTAGTCCGATTGGCAGCGATGTTAGATTACAATCTTGAAACCCTTGCTGGATCAAGATGTCAAAGTTTGAAAGTCAAAGATCCGGATAAATTCAATTTCCATCCCAAACGTTTATTATCTGATATTTTACAAGTTTATCTTAATCTATCCAATCGAATCGAATTTCAACAAGCCATTTCAGATGATGGTCGAAGTTATTCAAAAGAATTGTTTCAAAGAGCTGATCGGATCGCGAGAAAGGCGAGTTTGAAGACGGATGATGAATTGAATCAATTCAAAGTCTTGGTGGAGAAGATTGAAGAGTTGAGAAAACGTGAAGCTGAAGCTGAAGAAGAATTAGGAGAAGTACCTGAGGAGTTTTTAGGTAAGAAACCCGTCCGGGCGGGGGGTTTTCTTTTCTTCTTCTTCTTGCTTGATTTTTGATCACAATCCGGATTGGAGTGAGAGGATCTGATGAGGTTCATTGATCGGTTTTGAAGATCCTGTGATGGCCACCTTGATGAAAGATCCGGTGATCTTACCCAGTTCGAGAACCACAGTGGATCGATCGACGATCAAACAACATTTCTTAAGTGATCAAACCGATCCGTTTAATCGGATGCCATTGAAATTAGAAGATCTCATTCCTGGTCTGTCCTCTTTTTTTCCCTCCCCATTTCAGATCTTCATCTCCTTCTGTTCATCATTCATTTCGATCTCTCTCTTTCTTTTAGATTCTGATTTACAAAGTCGAATTACAACTTGGTTAAGACAAAAGAAGGAAGAAAGACAGGAGTTGAAGTGAGCAGAAGTGACAAAAGTTAGATGATCATGGTTCAATCTTGAATTCGGATTTGGTCATCAAACCTTTTCTCAAGGAGGTCCTTTGGTGGTAAGGTGGATGATTGAAGATTGAAGTGAGACATTAGGTCTGGGTGATGAGATATGATTTGTTTTAGATCATAATGAAGTGATGATGATGATGATGATGATGAAGAATTGTACATGTGATTATGTTTTGCTCTAAGCCTTAGAGTGAGAGATAGATGAGAAGAGTGATGAGATGATGGAGATTGTTACCTATGATGAGGAATGAGGAATGAGGAAAAAGAAAAAAAAGGCTTTTGGTTGGTAGAAGAGAAGAAAGTCATTTGATTCATTGCACAGGATCGGTTGTGATTTGATTTCGAGCATTTTGATACAGGGTGGTGGGTGAGGAGCATGAGAAATGAAGATAAAGAAGTGATCATGAATTCAGATTCAACTTGAGTTTTGAAGCATTTTAGGTTTTGACACATTTATCAAAAAGGTTAAACAAGAAGAAGAAGAGAAAAGAACGAGTGAGAAAGAAAACATAAAGTCAAAGGTGAAGTTGAGATTTATAAAGACTTTTTGAAGAAACCCCCCCGCCCCGCCCTCCCGCCCCGCCCAGATGAATGTCAAAAAAGAAAGATCTATGAAGAAGATCAAGTGAGGATGAATTTAGAAACCTATTTCAAATCCAACGACCATTTGTTAAAGCAGATTGATTGAATGGGATCGGTTGAGTAAATTGATGGAAACATGAACCGGGATAATCAATCTCTAAAGTTCTTTGATTTAAACTTTCGAGAAACGAATCCAATTCACATAAACCTAAGTTCGATGAAGTACATTTGGATAAACCGCTTAATGGGATCACTGCATCATTCAAAATCACTCTGTAGAAAGAGAAAATGAAGATCAGAAGAAGGATCGGATCAGTTTTGGTTTAGGATGAGATTGAAGTGAATCGATTGAGTGAGATGTGGTTTTGTTTGGTTGATCTTTACCTTGCGTAAGTTTGATTGGTTGAATTAGGTTGTAATTGACAAGTCAAGATTTGAGTAGCCATTTGAGCACCAAATCTGTACAAGAACCCAAACGAATTCCATCAATTTTACAAAAAAAGAAGATCTTAAGAAGATAAACATTTGAAAAAAGAACAGGTCAAAAAACTAACGGAGCGATTTGTTCGACTCTAAAACTTCGATTTGGGTCTCTTTGATGAATTGGAAGTGGACCATTGGAGGCTAAAGTCGTAAGATTCAAAGCTACCACAATTGAAGAGATCACCCTATCCAAAAGAAAAGAATGAACTTTTCAGAAATGATGATGAATTTGACGGGAGAGAAAAGGAAAGAAGGCTTACGTATCATGAGTTGCATCTACATAGATGGATTGATTTAGTGGAAAGGTGATTGGGTTATTGAAAAGTGTAGTATTAATTGAACTTGATGGATTAGGATTGACTTGACCAGTAAGTCTAGCAAGCTAAGATTTTTTTTAAAAAAAACTCGATGAGTAAAAAATGAAGAGAAAAAAAAGAGGGAGAAAATGACCCACTAATTCTTGAGTATAACCTAAACCTAAAGCAGCAGAAGTCGGATTACCAAAACTATTAGAATACCAAAATTCTAAACCGCCCCCCACAAAAAAAAACCAACGGTCAGTTGAGAAATGGATGAGTTTTTTTTCGTTTTGGTCAAAGTCAAGAAAAAGTTTACCTAAATCTATACTATATGAATAATCTGACCATTCTTCATCTGTGAATAAAGAACAAAATTCACTTGTACCCAATGCGATGGTTTCATAACTACAAACTTGTTGCATCGTATGACTTTCGAATCAAGATCAAGTTTGAAGATATCAGTGATTTAGACCAGGACGGATGAAGATGAGAGAAGGACGAACAGATCAGATGAATTGAATTCAAAACCTTGAATCAATTCATTAAACCTCTGAGTGGCGTTCTGTAGATAGATTTGAATCCATTGATCTCTAAGAGTAGCACCTAGATCACCTATACCAGCTTGATTGGAGTTTGGACAAAGATAATAAGGTGATAATGAATTATTAAAGTTTTGAGCTTCGATCAAGATCGATTGATGATAAGCTTGATCGAATGGGATTCCAAAGAAGCCAGCAGCAAAATTCAATGCAGAATGATACATTCGATCTTGAGTGGTGGTCCTGAAGACTGGGATTTGATCTTGCATTTTTTCTAATAGGTAACCATAACGTTGACGATAAGAGACACCCAAGTCGAACATTTGAGACCGACCAAAGGGAGTGAGCACTTCGGTTCCGAGCTTTAATCAAACTGTTTTAGTTTGTAATTTAAAGGCAAGAAAGTGAATGAAGATTGAAGGACTGACTTGGTATGACCATCTGTTTAAGAAATCAAGCACTCCTTTGGCTTTGAAGTCTTGACGGTTCTGGTTGTGAAAGAGAAAGGTAAAGAGGATGAGATGAGTGAGATGGATGATGAGGATCGGTAGTTGATGAAGAATCGAATCACTTGAGCTTCTTTGATTCGTTTTCCAAAGTTAGGTAAAGCACTACCAGTAGTTGGATAACGACCACCATGACGATGAAGAAGATGAACCTAGAAAAGAAGAAGAAGAAGAGATGAATGAATGAGCTGAATAGGAATGATCAAGTGAATGAAAGATAGACTGACTTGATGAAGTTCACAACCTAAAGGGATTTGAGGACCTGAGATGATTTGATTTGAAAAAGTCTGAATCGGTAAAGAATACATGGGAGAGAGATTACCCCATTTATGAATTCTGGGTAATTGATTTGTTGGATCATGATCATGTTGTTCTTGAGAGTGTGATTTGATGGTGAGATTGGGTTCGTTTTGATTTTGATTTAAGATTGGAAAATGAGAGTCTAAGATGGGTTGAATCGAACTTTTGATTAAAGAAGACTCAGAACCGACTACTCAATCAACCAACATCAAAATATCAAAACATATTCAACATATTCAACATATCAAAACAGATTAAATTAGTTTTTTCAATTTTTGTTGAGAAAAGAGTTAGATAATTCGAATTGGATGAAAGTGTTTTCTTACATTCGATCGGACCACTGTATCCTAATGTGTTCTGATGAGGAAAATAATCAGAAAGATTATTGAAGGATGAACTGATGAACTTGAAAGTGAAGATTAAGAAACAGAAACACTCTAAGTGCATCATCATCAATCAATCAATTAATTAATTAATTAATCAATCAATCAATCAATCGATCAATCGATCAGCTTTTGATTTTGGGTTAGGTAAGAATTGAAATTGATCAGGTTTAGGAAAACAAAGATCAGAGGAAGTGGAACGGACGAAGGGCGAGGATAAATAGTGAAAAGATGGATAGTTAACTTTAATTTGGGTTTTTTTTAACTTCAAGTAGAAGAAGGTGGGTCTATTATATACAAAGGTGCCAAGGAATGACAAACCAAAGGATGAAAGCAGCAGGAGAGGAAGAAGTTTAATTAGATCAAGTTAAGTACATCAGATTTCTAAATCAAGACTTTAGAGAAACGCAGCATGAAGATTGTGTTTGAGAGACAGATTATGTAGATTGGGTTTGGAAGTTTGTATTTACAAACAATTCATCATCATCATCATCATCATCCTCATCTGAATTGGATGGTGTACTTAAGTAGTTTTGAATTGAAGTACAAACCAACCGATCAGATCAGATCACACTTCGAATTAAGTAGAAGATGAATCTGATGGATGGATGATGGAATGAGTTAATTCTATTTTTTGAAGTTTGCTCAGCATGTTGATCAGATATTCGATCAGTTTAAAATAGCTTACATGGTGCATCTCTATTGATTCTTTAACCATGTTTGTGATCCAAGTGGTCTGTTTACATTTGTAAGAGTGATGAGTAAGAGATGATAGATATATAAATTGCTGAGAAAGAAAGAAAGAAAGAAAGAAAGAAAAGAAGAGATATCAGATCGATCAAACTACGGAGAAATGTAGTTTAGATGGAAGAAGTGAGTTGAGCTGAAATGTAGTTTAGATGGAAGAAGTGAGTTGAGTTGAAATGTAGTTTGGGTGATTCAAATCAAAAAAGGAAATCGAAGAAATTAAAAAATTAAAAACAAATCGATTTGAAGATGAACGATTCGTAAGTGAGCATCAAATCAAATCAAACCAAACCAAACCAACTGAACTAACTCATCTCAATCCATCAGAAACCAATCCAACTCATCAACACAAGAACAACAAGAACATTCAAATGGATCTAACACCATCACTCTCACTACAACAGAAGACTCCAATTCAAACCCTCAATCTACCCCATCATCACAAAACAACAACATCTTAATCCTCAGAGCTCATCCATTAAACCATCATCCTACTCAATCTTCTCAATCTAGAGTACAATGGAGTGAAAACGTGATCGATAATGAAGGATTAGGCAAAAAGAAATCAAAAGGTATCCTCCTCATCTCAATCGATCTCAACCACCTTGGGATTTCATTCAAACTAACTCTTCAAATCCTTTCATTCTGCCCTCTCTAGTTTGTTGTATTTATAAGAAACCAAGAGCGTTTGATGAATCATCAGATGAATCTTCAGATGATGATCATTCCGATTTAGAATGTTGTCAATCTCATTCTCTCAATCATCCCACTACCACTACTACTCATCATCATTCATCTGAACCCAAATCAACATCATCCACCACCACCACCACTACTACTACTACTACTACTACCAAGACACTTAATGCTTATGAAGCTGAACCCATTCATTCAAAAGGTTTGTCAATCCTCAAATTCACTCACTTTTCACTCATTCTTGAAATGGAGACTGATGAAGATCTGATGACTTCATCTTTGATGATCGATTGTAAAAGGTAAAGCAAAAGCATAAGACCACCTCATCAAATCAAACTCAAGATACAGATCATTTTATGCATGCATGAAGGAAGGAAGGAAGGAATGGTAGAAGAGATGATTAGAAGGTATGTTGATCAATGTAATGATTAGATTGGGTTTTGATTTACATGTAATCTTAGTTTATTTATTTGAATCATATAAGCTATTCAAAATACCTTTCAATCGATTTGGTTTGATTTTGAATAAATCAGATTGAAGATGATGGTGATTTGTTCTTAGATTTGATGATTGTGTTTTGATTGGATGAGATGGATGATTTGATGGAATGAGATTGAAGTTGAAAGAGAGAGGAGTGAAGTGATGATGGAGATGATTATTGAATTGATGAGTCGAACTTTGATTCAGATTGGAATCCGAAGAAGAGAATCAGATCGGATGGTCAAGTCCGATCCGCTAGAACATCAAACAAGTCGGTTCACAGTTGTGTACAGTAAAGTACCCGGGGTCATGTCAAAGTTTGAAGCAGAGGATGAGTTAAATTTTGATCGAAAAGTATCATCTTCATCATCATCATCATCATCATTAGATAGTGGATCAGTTCTTTTTTCTCTCTTCTTCTTTCTACAATCAACAAAGTACAATTCTCAACATAGACACACAAAACACATTTCAAGCATGGAACCTAATCATGAGCTTGAGAGTCTCTTTCAAGCTTCACTCTCTTCCGATCTCAACTCTCGACATACAGCTGAACAACAATTAAAAGCATTAGAACCTACCCAAGGTTTCGTCTCATCAATCTTCTCTTTGGTAGCTTCATCATCCAAACATTTACCCGTTCGTCAAGCTGCTGCTGTCTATCTCAAGAATCGAATCAGGACTTCATACGATCGAATCGGTCAACTCAAACCTACCTCCATCTCCGAACCCGATCGAGCGTTTCTCAAACAACACTTACTAGATGCACTCTCCTCTGTACCTCCTTCCATTCGAATCTTACTCTTACCCACCCTCTCGGCGATCATCTCAGTGGATTATCCTCATCTTTGGCCGGATTTGCTTTCACAAACTATCCGTTTGATCTCAAGCAATGAATTGGCTTCTATCGAAGCAGGTCTCTTGACCTTGGTGGAAATCATGCGGCTTTACCGATGGGCTGGACGCGAGAAAGGAGAACTATCTGATCAAGTGGTCAACTCGACTTTTCCAATCCTTTTACCACTTGCTCAAAACTTACTCAATCAATCTATTGAAGATTATTTCTTACAACCCACACCATCTTCTACAGCTGAAGCAAATTCAAATGTTGGTACTTTGATGCATTTGATCCTCAAAATTTATAAAACCTCCATCACTGCAGAATTACCTCTATTTCAACAAGAACAGATCGTACCTTGGGGTCAACTCTTACTGACTGTTGTCCGTAAACCACTGAAAGATAGTGTGGGGTTTCCTTCTCAATTAGAAGATAGAGAAAGGTGGGGTTGGACAAAGGCAAAGAAATGGGCTTATTTCACGGTGAAGACCTTTTTTAAGACTGTTTTGATGGATCATCTGAACTGACCTACCTCATCATCTTTCACTTTCCTCATCACAGCTCAATCGACTATACTCTAGATACGGTTCTCCATCTCAACTTCCTGTATCCATGTTGTCTTATAAACCATTTGCAGAGAAATTCATCGCCTGCTTTGCTTGTCCGATCCTACGCCTTTATCTCGATCAAGTTGAGCTTCATGTACAGGGTCATGAGTGGATGAGTAGAAGGCTTATATGTCATACCATAGCATTTTTGGAAGAGAGGTGATTGAGACTCGATTGATTCTTGCCTGATCTGCCATCAATCTCACCTCTTCTCTTCTGCCTTGGCTCTTTAGTATTCGACCCAAGGAGACTTGGGCTGCTCTTAGATCCCACATTCCAGCTTTATTACCTAGATTTATTTTTCCATTGTTGTGTATCAGTCCTGAAGAAGTTCGGGAGTTTCAGGAGGAGCCAGAAGATTATGCTCGAGCGCAATTTGGAGACTTTTTTGAAGATTTGTGTACTAGTCCGAGTACGATGGCAGCTCAATTTATCTTGGCATTGGGCTCAGGTCGAAAGAAGACGATGTTTATGAGTATGTTATCATTCATCACCGATATATGTGCAAAGTAGGTCCTTTTCATGACCATTCCAAAGTGACGCTCAACCGATTGACTAACAGAGGAAAATATATACATTGCTACAGATATCCAAGTGAAGCCAATCCTCGAGAGAAAGATGGCGCACTTCGTATGCTTGCCTATCTTGCCACAGTTATCACTGAGACCGTAAGTCTTGTATATCTCATTCCACTTTATTAAATAGAGATCTCATCCTGAGTCTTGTCTATGGATCTCCAGAAATCGATCCGTCAGAATATCGAAGGTTGCCTGATCTCGTATGTGTTTCCTGAGTTTCAAAGTCAACACGCCTTTTTACGTGCACGGGTGAGTGTGATTACATCTCTTTGTCCTCTTTCAATAGTCTGATCGGTTTGTGAATCTCGTCTTGAAATCAGACATGTGAAGTGATCCGTAAATTCGAGAACGCTGGTTCAGAATGGACCGATCCAAAGGTTAAAAGATTTCATCCTTACTGCCAATCGTCTGGCTTTTTGATCAGTTTGAATCTTTTAGATTATCAGCGCTTACTATCAAGGCGTGATGCAATGCCTATCAGATAGCGCCTTACCCGTCCGGGTTCAAGCGGCCCTCACACTTGCCGATATATCAGACCACCCTCAGATACACGAAGCATTAGCTCCACATATAGGTGGTGTGATGCAAGGTAAGAATTACTTGAGATTTTCAAAGCCAATTGAACTTGCTCTGATCATACTCTGATTGATCTTTGGCGCATAGGAATGTTAAGGCTCTCCAATGAGGTCGATCTGGACAGTCTCACTCAAGCCACACGTTGCTTGGTTTCAGGATTTTCGGATGAGCTTCTACCTTACGCCGCAGATTTAGCCCAAGCCTTACATCAGTCGTACATGAGACTCATGTCTGAAATTGCAGATACGCGGCAAAGATTGGGGGATGAGGATGACGACTCGAGCGAAGAAAAGGTTTTGGTAGCTATGAACATCCTCAAAACTCTTCAACAGCTCGTCGTCGGGTTAGAGGGAAATCCGACTGTCTTGATGCAGGTAGAGGCTGCTTCGATTCCTTTGATAGAGTATACCCTAAAACAAGAATTGGTTGGTAAGTCTATCGATAGTCTTACCAACTCCAGAGTGGCTTTCAACTACGTTTGCTAACAATTCACCTCTAGAGATATACGATGAAGCTCTAGAACTACTTGATTCGATTCAATTTGCATTAAAAGAGATTTCGAATGCACAATGGTCACTCTTTGACATCATCTACAACATTTTCAAGACATCAGGGACTGATTTTATATCTGAAATGTTTCCGTCACTTGATAACTTTGTCACCTACGGATCTAATTTTCTCGCCTCTCATGCTGAGAAGCGAAACATGATCTTTGACATTTACTTGGCTACGATCACGAGTAAAAACCTCAGTTGTTCCGATCGCATGGTAGCTTGTAAGCTAGCCGATAGTATCTTGCTTTGTATGAAAGGTAACGCCGATGAAGCCATTCCACTCTTCATCGAACATACCATGAAGATCATCCAACGTGGGATCACCACCGTTGATCCGATCACTACCAAAGGACTCTTCATGCATTCCTTGGAAGTGATTCTCAACACGATCTATTATAATCCTAGTATGGCCATGAATGTCTTGGTGAAGAACAATTGGAGTGGTGATTTTTTTAGTGGATGGTTCAATCGCTTGTCATCCTTTCAAAGAACCCACGACAAGAAGTTGAGCTTATTGGCGATCTGCTCAATCCTTTCGATCAGTCTGAATGAAAGTGCCGAGAGCATCTTGGTTCAAAGTTCTGCTCAACTCTTGATAGGCGCTCTTACTTTGTTTGAAACTTTACCTACAGCCATCAGAAGTAGGTTTTCTTATACACAAGTGAATTTCATCCCTCCCCAATCTGAGAGCAGTGTGATCTTTTGTTTGTAGACCGTTTCGAATTGGAGAGTGACTATAACCTCGATTCGGATGATTCGGATGATGGAAATACGACTGTGGATGAAGGAAGTGAAGCTGAAGATGGGGATGACGCAGGTACATTTAGGAAGAATTGATGAATCTGATCCTTTACTCATCCCTCCTTCCTTTTCACAGATGACTGTGATTTGGTAGATCCACAGATTCGAGCGCCTTCTGCTTATTGTCATCCTCAAAGCGTCAGTTTAGATCATCAACCTATTCTGTTTGTTTCTCAAACCGGAACTGATTCCTATCTACGCTTCATAGGCTTTTGGTCAGGGTGGAGGTGATGATGAGCGTACTATTCCTCCAAGTTCACTTTGGAGTGATGAGATTCTTTGGGAAACACCTTTAGATCGAATCGATGTTTATAAAGAGTTTGGATTGGTGATGAAAAGTACGTGTTTGATTAAATACTTTGAGAAGTATCAGAGTGATGGACTTGATTGGATTGATGAAACTGATTGGGTTTGGATGGGATGTAGATGTTGAGAATAGTGGATCACCTATTCTTCATATCATCTCAAATGCACTGAATGCTGAACAAAGATTAAGTTTACAAAAGATCCTTCATCAAGCTCAACATGGAGGGGAGATTGAAATGAAGAGTGAGATTCAACAATCGGTTCAAGTGAAGAATCAACTTAACGATCAAGCTTTGTGAACTAGATTGAAGATGATTTTTTTCTAGAGAATTCAAAGCATTTCTTCATGATGATTGATTGATGATTGATGATAATAATAATAATAATTTAGAATTTCATTGGGGTTCGAATTTCGATTTGATGTGATTTGTGACTTTCATCAATTCTCTCTCTCTTCTTTTTTCTCTCTCATCATTATCTTCTTCTTGAATTTTTGATCCTGTTTGATTTATCTGATTCATACCATGAGGATTTACCCAAAAAAGAAAAAAATGATGGATTGATTGATTGATTGATTTAATATAATCTTTGATGAAATTTGGTTGGAAAGAGAGATTCGAATTGGATCAGATGATGAAGATCCATGTGTTGTTTTAATTTTTTTTTTGATCATTTGAAAAATCTCATTTTGATGAGAGATGAATCAAGGTTTGAGAATTTGTTGATGGAGTTTGTCTGGTGATTTTGAGCGCGTCGCGTGGGGATTAGCTAGGCCGGATATTTGACTATGTGCCAATACCCGACACATGACACACTTGGTTTAGATTACTCGAAGGTAGAAATGGACTCTTCTCATCCAATCAACATCCCTTTACTACAATTCATTATCATCTCATTCTTACTTACTACTCCTCTGGATCATCAGGTTGATACTTTAACATCTTAATCAAAAATGAATCATCATCGAAAAAACCAAATCAAGATTGGATCTTCAATTCAAATTAGCTCAAACGATCGAAAACCTTCAAAGAAATTCACCAATCCCAATCAAATCAATCAAACTACAACAACCTTACTCAATAGCTTTCAAGATCAACTTCAACTCGATCAACAACATGCTCATCCTCATTTGAATCCGAATCCAATGTAACTCTCTACTATCTATCTTCCTTTCATTCTATCTTTCTACATCTTCAAAATCAAATCTTAATCTTGAATGATCATGATTAACATTTCAAACTGTTTTATAGGTCTTTAGTCCCATCACCTTCAAGAGGATTGGCTCATGAACCCAAACATTTACAAAAATTAGATCTCAAGAATCATGACTTTCAATTAAGATACTTTGAGGAATGGATCAAACCTAGGATATTGAAACATCGAGAATCATTTCCTAATCAATTGGCTATCAACCTTGAACGTGCTCATTATGTACCTATTAGTCCAACTGATGATTTGATTACCCAACAACTCACAAGTCTTGGCACTCTCCTACGAGAGATTCGAAAGCTGAGAGAGGGTATCCTTGCTAGTCATCGGATTGACCAGTTTGCAATCCAAAGTAACTGATGATCTTCTTCTTGTCTAACGATTGACTTGATCATTGAAACTTGATCTCTCCTTCTCATCAGTTTATGAACTCAGTGCAGAATTAGCTCTCGAATCATGTGATCTTCCTCAACTCAATTCACTCCTACCTCATCTAATCTTTACACTTTATCCATCTCTTCCTCTCTCATCTCAACATCCATCAAAATCAAATCCATCAAAAGGGTTTCAAGATCAAGAAGACCGACGATCGATCTTCATCTCGGTCATCTTACTCCTTCCGATCTCTACTCGACTCGATCTATGCGGATTCTTGGAAACCTTTCAACAAATCCCATTATCTCATCATTCTATCTTAAATCCATCTGATTATCCTCAACGATTATCTAATACGATCCAAATTTATCATTCGATCAATCGAAAGAATTGGGTACGATTTCAAAAGATTAGTGAACCCCTTCTTTTAAGATTAAACGAAGTCTCATTAGAAAAAAAAGAGGGGAAGCCATCCGATCGAATCATCCCATGGGATTGGGTGATCTTATTACATTTGAAAAAGTTAATCAGAGATCAACTCGTTTGGAATTCCATTCAAGCTTCATTTTATTCGATTTCAGATGTGAAGTATTTAATGAAGACTTTCTCTTTCAAATCGATCGATGAAGTTCAAAGTTGGTTGAAATTTAAACGTTTAGATCATCAATTTCAAAATGGAACGTTACATTTGAAACGACTTACTTGTTGATTCTGACTTGGTTTAGATCTTTAGATGGTTTGTATATGAATGAATGGAAAAAAAAAACTTGAATTTTGATGTTGCATAAGAAAACCTTTTTTTTTGGCTTTTGCTTTTTTCTTTTTCCATTTTCGCTTAATCTTCATTGATTTATGTTTTTGTCACTTGTTTAACTTGAAGTTTGTAAATTATTATCTTGAATAATTATCTTTTCTTTATTGGAACAATCTTCCGTGTAATCTCTCTCTCTCTCTCTTTCTCTCTCTGATTGAAGTAGCTGTTCTAAAATACCTACGTAATATCTTTGAGGAAATCAAAGCTGACTTGATGATTTAATACCTCATGAGATTTAGGGCTCGTTTGGTACGAGTTATGAAAGTTCGTACCTTTTGTGATTCTATCACAATGTTGGTACGGTGATTGTGACAGAGAAGCAACTTGTCTCTTGATTTCAGGGGGAGAGAGGGGGGCTTTATATAGTCCCCCATCTCCTACAAAGTGCGAATAAGGCAATATGAGTGGTACAACGAGAGACGAGAGGATCTCGTCGGAATATAAGAGTTCTAAGGTAAGATTGGCCGGATCCGGTACTGCTGGGTCCGGCCTACAATTGGTAAGCTGTAGATGATCGGGACGGGTCTGCGGTGGTCTGTACCGATCAGATGCATTCTTTGGGGAAAAAGGAAAAGTTATGAGAAAGTAGGAAAGCGCGTAAAAAGCGTATACAAAGAGAACAAAGGGATGAGTGGAGTTCAGGAATCACACCATCCCCTCCTTAAAGCTGTAAACTTCCTAGTTTACTTGTTTCCCTTTGCCTTTGTAACGTTTTCTTAGTTCCTTCTCCCGGTGTATCAGCTCCCCGAAGGAAGACGCAGTCAAACGGTCTAAATTCTCAATGAATTCATGGAGGTATTCTTCCGATGTTACCTTCTTAATGAGTTCAAAACTCTCAATTGTCAGTTTGAGATTTGTCATTGCCTCGGCGGCCAGCGGCCTTGTCTCGGCTTTGCAGTCTTGCTGAGGCGAAGTAGAACTCGTCTGTTGTTCCATTAAATTTTTTAAGACGTGACCCATTAACTTTAGCCTGTAGAATATGGCCATTTGAGGTCATAAGACTGAACGTACCGTTTGGGTAACAGTTGTGGATGATGAATGGTCCATCCCATTTGGGGTGGAGTTTCGAGGGTCTTCCCTCGTATGATCTAAGGACTCTGTCTCCGTTACGTAGATTTCTCTCTGTGTATTCCTCTTCCGTCCTCTGGTTCCTCTCTTGCGCTCTTTCATTGAGCTCTTCGATGAGTTTCGCTCTTTTTGTTTGGTGTTTGTGGACTGCTAAGTTCCGTTGTTTATAGATTAGGTCAAGGTTCTCGAGGGAGCTATCAAATTGAATGCTTACCCTTTCTGATGGTAGCCGTGGTTCACTTCCATAAGCCATGTAATATGGTGAGGCTTTCATAGAGTGTGAATAGGAAGTTCGGTAGGCAAATAAACATGTGTTAACATATTCGTCCCATAGCAATTGGTCATATGGGCTACATAACTTCCTTAGGGCGCTCATGAACGTACCATGGAACCTTTCTACCAAGCCGTTAGCTTGTGGGTGATATGGCGTCGTAGTTATGTGCTTGAGCTTATAATTGTTCAGGTACTCCTTGAACTTATTGCTGATGAATTCTGACCCATTATCGGTTACGATTTCATTGGGGACGCCATGGTTCAAAATGATTGTTTTCGTCATATCAATTGCTGCCTCGGCAGATGTCGTTTTCAGGGGTTCCACGTAAGACCATCCTGTTCCGTAGTCTATTACGGTGATGAGATATTGGTTTCCATTAGCGGTCTTTGGTAAGGGTCCGACAAAATCCATTCCCCACCTTCTAAAAGGCTCACCTCTTGTAATTGACTGCAACGGTAGTCTTTGCTGTTTCGTTGCGTTTACGTCGAATTGACATGCGCAGCACAAAGATATCGCTTCTTTGACAGTCTTCGCCATCTCCGGGAACCAGTACCTCTTCTTTATAGCTTCGACTACATCTTTCTCGTTCCTGTGCCCCAGGTCTTCATGGAGTTCAAAGCATATCGCCAAAGCGTCTGCTTTGTTGGTTGGCACGATTACAGGACCGGCGTTGTTATCGTCTGGTCTGTACTTGATGAGGGTTCCGTTCTCTAAGTCATATAACCCGTGTCCGACAGTCTCCCTGGGTGCTCCGGCTTGGAGTTTTAGTTTGTATTGGATGAGTACCGTATAGGCATCATTCTCTTGGTCAATGCTAAAAAGTGCATTAGCCGTTTCCGGTGGGTCGACGTCAAACTCCGTGTTTGGCTTTCTTGATAAGGAGTCGGCGGCTAGTTGGTCTTTGCCTGGCCTGTAGATGATGTGGGTATCAAAGAACTCGAGTTCATCTACAAAACGCGCGAGTCTTCTGTTAATATGCTTCTGCGTTTTGAAATATTTTAATGACTCGTGATCAGTTCGGACTAGCACAGGCGAACCTTCTATGAAACCTCTAAAGTGCTTGAGGCCGTGTATGATAGCTAATAGCTCTCGCTCCTGTGCCGAGTAGTTCTGTTCGGTTTTAGAAAGTTTCCGAGATTCGAATGCGACAGGCCTGAGATTACTGTTCTTTAGATTCTTTTGGTATGAGTTGTAATCAAAGCTTACCCCTTTTTTTACTTCTGTGGCTGTGTCTTGTTGCAGGACTGCTCCAATGTTCGTGCCCGAGGCATCGGTGTCCAAGACGAATGGTTTGAAAGGAGCGGGATGTTTTAAAGGGACCGTGGTGGACATTGCGGTCTTGAGGTTTTCAAACGCCTTTTGTTCGTTCTCTCCCCACCCAATTGGTGAGCCGGGCTTTGGCGATCCCTCGGTTAATTTATATAGGGGGGAAGCAATGCTAGAGAACTTCAAAATAAACCGTTTGTAGTAAGTACAGAGATTGAGAAAACCTCTAACATGTGAGATGTTAGTAGGGGTTGGCCACTCAACAATTTTTTTAATTTTATCGGGATTTGTCCTAATGCCCGTTCCATCCACGATGTGTCCTAGGAAGAGTAGAGATCTCATGCCCCAGTGGCATTTTTTTCCAGATACCACCAAGTTGTGTTTGTTGAGTATTTCAAATAGGGCCTTGATGTGCTCCTCATGTTCTTCTTCGGATTTCGAATAGATTATAACATCGTCTAGATAAACGAGAGCAAACTTGTCAATTATTTCTTTCAAGATGTCGTTCATCATCTCTTGAAAGGTAGCAGGGGCGTTACATAGACCAAATGGCATGACCTTCCATTGAAAATGGCCTTGTCTGCACGTGAACGCCGTCTTGTCCTTATCTTCGTCCGCCATTTCGACCTGCCAGAATCCGGATTTCAAATCGATTGTAGAGAAGATTTTGGCACCGGACAAGAACAAATACGCGTCGTCAATACGAGGGAGTGGATAGGCGTTTTTTCTAGTCACTTTGTTTAAGGCTCGATAATCTACACATACCCGAGTGCTCCCATCCTGTTTTTTTACAAGCAACAGCGGCGAGCTCCACGGAGAGTCGGTTTTTTCGATGATTCCTTGTTTCAGTCCTTCTTCAACAAACTGTTTGATCAGTTCATGTTCTGGGGGTGTAAGGGGGCGTCCGTGTGACTTGATCGGTTTGCTGTCGCCGGTGTCAATGTAATGTTTATACTTACGGCTTGTGATTTCGATCTCGTCCTTGAAGCAACCTGGCGCGATGTTCTTCGCACTCTCTTCTAATTGTTCGCCGAAAGATTTGTTTCCAATCGTAAAGAGTTTGGGTTCTTCGTTCCTTGGACCAAATGAGAACGTTTTATTCCCCACTTTTTGATCGATCATGTACATGCCTGTTTTGAAGTCGATCCTTGGGTTAAATTCCCTAAACCAAGGTAAACCTAAGATTAGGGCGATGTTTGGTAACGGGAGTACATAGGCCTCGACTTCGAACCTGAAGAAACTATTTTCTTCTTGGTGATGAATTTCCACCTCAAAGGTGGCTATCTCAGTTGATTCTTCTTGTGCGCCGTTGGCTAGTCTAACGCCCCTTCCCCCCACTGTTCTGCACTTAATTCTATGAGGGCTCATTTTTTTCATTTCTTGCAACCTTGTTTTGGATATGTAGTTGGCCGCCGCACCCGTGTCGAGGATGGTGTCTACCGGCATGTTTCGGAAGTAGCAAGAGTAAATGGGCAGCGACGTGTTTGATGACTCTTGATGGGTGGCTAGGTCGACTACATTAAGGTCCGACGGCAATCTATCTTCGTTGTCGTCGATTTCGGTTGCTGAGATGTTTTCAGCACTTTCCCTTTCGCTGTCTTCTAATTCAATAAGGATCTTATTGGTTTCGATTGAGTCTATAGCCCATACGTCCGGGTCTTCTATGTTTTCGTTGAATCCAGAGAATGTCAAGTCTTCGAGTTTCTTAGTTTTGAAGGTTCTTGAGAGCATGCGGTTCCAACCTTCAACATTTTCCAATTCTCTTTCAGCTAATTCTAGAGTGTCTCGTTCCTCTATCGGAGAAGGAAAAGGAGTGTTGGTATGTTGGTATCCGTCGATGAGTGATCTATCAAGTCTCAGTTTCTTCTTGTCGAGTCGGCCGTTGATAATGGCCTCGAGATTCATGTAGTAGAGCTCGTTTACGCCGTTCGGATCGTGGGCGGGGAGAACTTCGACTTCAGGGCTCTCTTCTCGTGTACGCTTGAGTCGGATGTTGTTCAGGTCATTGGCATCTAGATTGAAATAATCAAGACCTTTAGACACTGTGGGTGGGCTATCTTCGCAGCCGTAGGTGTGACAAGACTTACAGCAACGATAGAGTCCGTCTGGAGCGTCATCAAAGAGTGTTTTGAGCGCTTCGCGTTCTTTCTTGAGATTTAGGAAATCATCTTCGTTTATTTCCTTCAAGGCCTCAAGATAGTTTTTCTGATATTCGGCTAGTGCCTCTCTCCCATCTTCGCAGGGCCCGTCGAGACTTTCGGAAGTCTCTTGCGAGGCTTGGGCCATCCTTCCTTCGGTATCTAAGTAAGGAGTGGTGAACGAATCGTTGTCCTGTAATTCAAAATCCTGAAAGGGCGGGACAAAGTCGGGTTCCTTGATATGTTGGACTAGGTCGAGGAGGAGGAGGTTTGGTTTCCTTCGATCTCCTTTCGGACCGTGGGTTCGGGGGTTCTTTGTATGTTGAGGTCTTCCTTTTGGGCAATTTCTTGACATATGGCCTGTTTCATGACATTTGTAACATTCCACTTTACTTAAATCAGCAAGGTCTAAATCCATGGGGACTGCTGAATTGGTGGTCGGAGGGGGTTTGCCAAAACTGTTGTTGAAGCGGTGACTGTTCGTTTGGTTATGGCTTTTGTGGAAACTAGGTTTTCGCTCTGAGTTAAATTTGTTGGTAGACTGGATCTTTCTTTGATTGATGCGCATGTTTCTTTCACTTTCTCTGGCAGCGGCGTATAAAATCTCCATGTCTTTATCCTTTTTGTATTCGTTTTTGTTGATGTCTTGTCGGTGAGCAGGAGGTAGTTTGTCAAGAAAAAGAAATGATCGTTCGAAGAAGGGAAGTTCGTCTTCGGGGATCTGACAAACAAGCTTTCTGAACCTAAGGATGTAGTCGCTGACGTCTCCTTTGTAGAAACAGAGCTTGAGTTTCTCTCTGATCTCCTCCTTCAGCATACCACAGTTATATTTCTCGAGGAACTGTCGACGGAACTCTTGATAGTCGGTCATGGTTCCACCGTTGGCAGTATCTCGAACCTTGTGCCAGAACATCCGTCCTTCTTCGTCAAGGTACGTTCCAATCATTTCGCCCCATTCGGATTCAGGGAAGCGATGTGTTCGGAAGTTGGATTCCAGTTCGGAGATCCAAAGTTCGGCGTTATCGCCGAATCCTTCGAATTTTCGAGGTTCACCGCGGAACGCGTCGGGTTTTAGGGTAGCTGGTTGGTTCGATCGGTGGTTTTGGGCTTGTTCGAGTTGGTAAATATGGCCTTTGGCGTTGGCCAGTTCTTGGTGAGTCTGCTGATTTTGGTTTCTGAGTTCGGCGATGGCTTGCGCTTGTGCCTGCGCGTCTATATTATTTTGATGGAGCTGGGCTTTGATGAGTCGGAGTTCCTCAGCCGACATCTGTACAAAACTGGCGGGATCTTCCATTTTGGTAATTTTTTTATCTGTCGTAAATCAGATGGGAAGATTATTAAACAATCCTTCTTCCCTGGGTAAGGCTTGATCAGAGCCTATAAGAAGATACGTACGTCTATGCTTTCTTCAAACAAGATTTCTTCAACAAGAAATGTTCAGTGGTATATCAGTCTTTCGTATTTATTCTGTGTGCGATAAAAAGGGTTTATCAGAGGCTCTAACTAATCGAGAGAAATATCGAGAGAGAGAGCTGGATAACTAGCTAGGGAATCCAGGAACTCACTACGGTGGAATCTATCTGGGATTTTGGGAACTTCTGGTTATACCCTCCGGGATGGGATCTGTAGGAAGGATTTTTTTAGAAAAACAGATGTTTTTCACAGAAGAAAGAAAAAGGGATAGATTGATTAATATCTTCGATATCAAGGTACGTGTTGATAGAAAGTTAGAGGAAAAAAAGACACACAAATATATATTTGTGATTCTATCACAATGTTGGTACGGTGATTGTGACAGAGAAGCAACTTGTCTCTTGATTTCAGGGGGAGAGAGGGGGGCTTTATATAGTCCCCCATCTCCTACAAAGTGCGAATAAGGCAATATGAGTGGTACAACGAGAGACGAGAGGATCTCGTCGGAATATAAGAGTTCTAAGGTAAGATTGGCCGGATCCGGTACTGCTGGGTCCGGCCTACAATTGGTAAGCTGTAGATGATCGGGACGGGTCTGCGGTGGTCTGTACCAATCAGATGCATTCTTTGGGGAAAAAGGAAAAGTTATGAGAAAGTAGGAAAGCGCGTAAAAAGCGTATACAAAGAGAACAAAGGGATGAGTGGAGTTCAGGAATCACACTTTTGAAAGGTACGAACTTTCCGAGCTCGGAAAGTCGAATTTTGGTTTAAGTCGACTTTTGATGAAAAGTCAACTTAAAGGTACCGAAAAGTTGTAATATGTTTGGAAGATTGTGATTACCTATTCTGGCCATTTCCCTTTGTTTTCTATATATATGCTTTATAATGCTTTCTTTACTTTTAGTTGCTTTTCTAAGCTTTCATCTCTTTATTGTTTTCTCTTTATTTCCTTTTTCACTTCAACGGGTCTTACCAAATCACGGATCTTACCAGATCCGTAACAAGACCCGATGGCACCACTCTCTCTTTACTTTGTATTCCAACTCCCGATCAATCCTAGTTGTAAGACTACAGTAAATATTCCTTTTTTGTATTCTAGTGAAGATGCTCGCTCATATAAGGAGCTCACACCTTCCCAGTAATCCAATCCGGAAGTTACTTCCTACTTACTTTCGCTCCAAAGTTTGTGAGTAGATCACAAATAATTATTTGTGTGTTTTCTATCTTTCTTCTCTCTAACTCTCGATAACTCATTTAAAACATCAAAGAAAGAACTATCTGTGAACATCAGTTAACTTTTGTGTCTCTATTTCCCTACTCCCACCAGATCCTTTCACTGGGACTATATATAGAAGTACCAAAGGTCACCAACTCACAGTTATACCGTCGTAAGCTTTAAGAATTCCTAGCTAGTCTTTTTATTTCTCTGCAACACTTCCTTTGGTTAGTTAGAACTCAAGAAAGAAAAGTTTTCCCTCCTCAACACACACAGAAATCTTTCCCATCACCAACACCAAATAATCAAACTACCTTATTAAAAAAGGTCTACCCCGGATTTTTGAATCAACATCTAGACGATTCTTTTTGAAGAATTGACGTACGTACCCAAAGACTCTGATCAAGTCTTGTTTAAGAGAAAAAATTATATTAACACAATTTTCTGACTCCTACCAAAACAGTATACTGCCCAAACGATGGAAGACAACCAACAGTTCGTTTCCATCCCGGCCGAAGACCTTCGCCTCATCAAAGCTCAATTACAACAAGTGAACATTGATACGCAAAACAACGCACAGAATTATGCGCGGGAAATCGCTGACCTACGAAATCAGCATCAGGCAGTTTATCAACAACAGGCAAACCGAATCCACGAACTGGAAGCCAGCCTAAACAACCACTCTCCTCGACACTATGACCTCAATAGACCGGACCCCTATCGAGGAGAACCCCGGAAGTTCATGGGACCAGGGGACAACGCCAAACTCTGGATCTCCGAACTTGAATCGAACTACACCATGCATCGTTTTCCTGAATCATCCTGGGGAGAGATGTTGGGAAATTTGTTGGACAAAGAAACCCACATGTTCTGGCATGGGATTCGAACAAAACAAGGTGGTACTATAACTGATTATCAAGACTTCAAATCCCAATTTCTGGAACACTACAGTTTTGAATTGATGATCGAAGAAAATCTCGAAAAACTCAAAGTTTGTTATTTTCGAAGCGATATTCAGGATTATATCTTACGATTTCGTAAGATTATGGCCCGCATGCCGGAAGAAGAACTCCCTTTTTCTCAGCGTAAGTTCTTCTTCTTAGATAAATTACCACAAATTTATAGAGAAAAAATAATCAACCAAGAAGAAATCAGTAAGAAAAAGGATATGGAATTATTATACGCCGCTGCAAGAGAAGTAGAAAGAAGTTCTAAAATTGTCAATAGAAACTTCAAGAATTATGATCCAAAATCTTCTTCCTCGAATCACAAAGGCATAGACAAGAAAAATCAATTCCATCTCCCTCATCGCAATAGCTACAGGCTAAACACTAGCTTCGGAAAGCCTCACGCGGTCACAAATGGTTCCGGACCCATGGACTTGGATGTAGCTGACATGAGCAATGTTGAGTGTTACCGTTGTCACAAAAAGGGACACACCATCAAGAATTGTCGTAAACCGGCTCACTCGAGTGGACCCCGTTCACATAACCCAGGAGAAAGAAGAAAAAATCCCAATCTCCTCATGTTTGAACATCTTCCCAACCTCTCTGACCGTTCTACGCGCAATCTTTCTCTTAACACTTTCATCCCCCCATTCCAAGATCATGAATTGAAAGAAGATGCACCTTTTACCACTCCGTTTAGTGACGCCAAAGGAAGGCCCCTCAGAGCATCCAGGGAGACTTTCGAAAGTCTAGACGGACCGACGGAAGATGGGAGGATCGACATGGAAGAATATAAGAAAAATTACCTTGAAGCCCTCCGCGATATCGACCCAGAAAGTTTACTCGACCTTCAAAAGGAACGGGCGGCTATTGCAAGAATTCTCGAACAAACCGAGGATTTTCGTTGCTGTAAGTCTTGTAAGGCCTACGGAAATGAAGATAGCCCCCCTTCTACTTCTGCCGGTATCAAGTTCTTTGAACTCCCGGCTCAAGACCTCAAGACCGTACAACTCTCCTATCAACCCGACAGATCGGCACCTTCTGAACTAAACCCCCAACAAATAGAGAATGCCAACAACAAACGTCCCCCGCGAGAAAATTCCCCTGTCGAACAAGTACCCGGACATGATCCCAATAATAAACACGATTTTTATTACATGGGATTGGAAGATAAACTGAAAACATCTTATAACAAAAAAATGAAATTAGACAGAACCCTCATTGATGGGTATCAACATTCCATGGCCCGAACTCCTTCCCCGATCCAACCGACAGACTCATTAGTAACCGCTGAAAAAGAACTTACTAGCGTAGAAGAGTGGAACCATATCCTTAGCATGACTTACACCAGTCATACAGACACAGAAGATCATATCTCAGAATATATTAATTATCAAGATCTGAAGGCAAAAGCTATTGACTTTCCCCCCATTGAAACCGAACCGATTGACTGCTCTATAGTTGAACTAGCTACACATGAAGAAGAAAATAAAACCTCGTTACCAATCTATCCGGTCCTCTTTCGAAACATACCAATCAACGCAATCATTGATAGCGGAGCAGCCGCAAACTACATATCATCAGAAAGAGTCAAGAAAATGAAGTCACTATGCCCCGAAAGGATCGAAATCAAGGAAGTCGAAAGCCAAGGCGTCAGACTAGCCAATGGAGCTCAAGAATCCTGTAACAAGATTGCTCTATTCGAAGCTGAGGTAGAGGACGAACTTAGCCCCAATACGTATAAATTCCATACCAAAGCATTCATTCTTCCACTTCCCAACATTTCCCTGATCTTAGGTTTACCGTGGTTAAGAGAACACAAACCTCTTATCAATTTCACCACAGGAGTGTACATAGTAAAAAACGGATTCAAAATAAAACCCAGAATATACGAACCGAAACTCTTCACTATGGATGAGACCAGCTACGAAGAAATGTTAAAGAAACTGGCTCAGGAAACGGCTCCGGATTGTTGGAAGGAAGAGATTGACACCACACGTGACCGTAAGTATAAACACAGCATCGACACAGGCGAAGCAAAACCGATTAAGACTCATGGCCGTCCCCATACCCCTCCAGAACACGCCACGATCAAACAATTTATTGAAGACAGCATAGCTCAAGGAATAATTGAACCCTCCGATTCACCCTGGAGCTCGCCGCTCTTACTCGTCAAAAAGCCAGATGGCTCAAACAGGGTATGTGTAGACTATCGAGCGTTGAATAAGGTAACCAAGAAAAATGCTTATCCGCTACCACGAATTGATGACGCTTATCTTTTTCTATCTGGTGCTAAGGTATTCACAACCATCGACTTAATGAGTGGTTTCTGGCAAATACCAATGGAGCCAGGCGATAAGGAGAAGACAGCGTTTACATGTAGGTCAGGTCACTTTCAATGGCGGGTGATGCCCTTTGGATTGTGCAACGCACCAGCCACCTTCCAGGAGATGATGAACTCCATCCTAAAAGACGTTATTGACAAGTTCGCACTTGTATATTTAGACGACGTCATAATCTACTCAAAGACTCAAGAAGAACATGAAGAACACATAAGAAAAGTTTTTGAAATCCTACAACAAGAAGGACTCTTAGTCTCAGCAAAAAAAATGTCGTTTTGGTAAGTCTTCATTACTGTTCCTGGGACACATTGTCGATGGCAACGGGATACGAACAAACCCCGAAAAAATCCAGAAGATTGTTGAGTGGCCAGTTCCTACTAATATCTCGCAAGTACGAGGCTTCCTGAACCTATGCACTTACTATAAACGCTTCATCTTCAAGTTCTCCACGATTGCCTCTCCTTTATATAAGTTGACCGAAGGATCACCAAAACCCGGCTCGTCAATCGTGTGGGAAGACAATGCACAGGCAGCTTTTGTCAAACTAAAAAATGAACTCTCAAAGACGGTCCCATTACAACATCCAGAACCATTCAAGCCTTTCGTACTCGATACGGATGCCTCAGGGACGAACATAGGTGCTGTACTCCAACAAGACTCCAGTATAGAAGTGCCAAGAGGAGAGAGTTTCGACTACAACTCTTATCAAAAGAATCTGAAGAACTCAAACCTCAGACCAATCGCGTTTGAATCACGAAAACTTTCCAAGACCGAACAGAATTATTCAGCACAAGAACGCGAGTTACTGGCGATTGTACACGGACTAAAACATTTTCGAGGATATATAGAAGGATCACCTGTCCTAGTTCGAACCGATCATGAATCCCTGAAATACTTCAAAACGCAGAAACACGTTAACCGACGTCTGGCCCGTTTCGTAGACAAAATTGAATTCTTTGATACTCACATTGTCTACCGACCTGGAAAAGACCAATTGGCGGCCGACTCATTATCAAGAAAACCAAACACAGAGTTTGACAAAGACCCTCCGGAAACAGCCGACACACTATTCAATATATACTCGCAAGAAGAAGAATATAGCACTCTCTTAAAGTATAAGTTGAAGTTACAAGCAGGCATCGAACCGTCTAATATTGGATCTGGAAACTTCTTCCTAGACGGAGATAGACTGATGAAGATAGATTTAGAAGATCCGAACAGAAGACAACTATCAGTCGCGATCAACCAATATGAAGCAGAGAACATCGCCTATAACATACACGAGGATTTAGGACATAGAAACAAGAAGGACGTGATAGACGCTGTAAGGAGAAGGTATTGGTTTCCCAACTTGGCACAAACCGTGAAAAACGCCATCAGCTTATGTAAAGCCTGTCAAGTGCATAACAACCCAACGGGACAACAGAGTATGCCAATTCAATTCATGCCACGAGGAAAACCCTTCAGCAAATGGGGGATGGACTTTGTGGGACCATTAATGAAGACAGCTAACAAGAACCAATATATTATTACAGCAATCGATTACGGAACTGGATGGGCCTACGCTAAACCTCTCGAATCCACCTCAGCCGACGCGGCGGTAAAGTTGGTCAAGGAAATAACTTTGAACCACGGATTACCAGAGGAGATCATCACAGACAATGGGTCTGAATTCATTTCGAAACACTTCAAGGACTACACAAAAGAGAACTACATCAGACATGCGAACACGTCACCATATCATCCACAAGCTAATGGACTTGTAGAACGGTTCCACGGGACGTTAATCAATACACTACGTAAGTTGTGTAGCCCTTACAATCAAGACAGGTGGGATGAGTTCTTAAAAAGCTGTCTTTTCGCCTATCGCGCCTCATACTCCCACTCAATGAAAGCGTCACCCTATTATATGGTCTACGGCGAAGAAGCTCGATTACCCTCTGAAAAGGTTAGCATGACTTTAGATAATTCGTTGGAAAACTTAGAACTAATCCATAGACAACGGAACATCACAGTTGGAAGGCATAGAAAAACACGTCAAGAACTCATTGACGAACTCAACTCAAGAGCAGAGAAGCGATACGCCAACGAAGAGGAATTATATACCGAGCGGAACCTTCGACCAGGTGATAGGGTGCTCAGGAGATTCGAAGGGAGACCCTCAAAACTGCATCCGAAGTGGGACGGACCTTTTATCATTAAAGAATCAGAGCCACAAGGTACGTTCACCCTGATGACCTCAAACGGTCATGTGCTTAGGGCAAAAGTTAACGGCTGTCGTCTGAAAAAATTCAAAGGCACATCCGACGAATTCTATTTTGCATCAGCAAGATTACATAGCAGAGACAAGGCTGCTCGCCGCCGAAGCTCAAGATCACCTGAACAAGGCTGAAGAAATAATAGACTACGAAGCAAAGAATTTCTCAAGAAAATTCCTAATAGATTTACTAGACAATTTGAACAACATTAAACAAATTGCTCGAAGAGAACTGAGGAAACGCAAGAAAGGAAAATTTGACTTTGTAAACTGGGAAGTTTACGGCCTTAAGGAGGGGATGGTGTGATTACCTATTCTGGCCATTTCCCTTTGTTTTCTATATATATGCTTTATAATGCTTTCTTTACTTTTAGTTGCTTTTCTAAGCTTTCATCTCTTTATTGTTTTCTCTTTATTTCCTTTTTCACTTCAACGGGTCTTACCAAATCACGGATCTTACCAGATCCGTAACAAGACCCGATGGCACCACTCTCTCTTTACTTTGTATTCCAACTCCCGATCAATCCTAGTTGTAAGACTACAGTAAATATTCCTTTTTTGTATTCTAGTGAAGATGCTCGCTCATATAAGGAGCTCACACCTTCCCAGTAATCCAATCCGGAAGTTACTTCCTACTTACTTTCGCTCCAAAGTTTGTGAGTAGATCACAAGATGAAAGACGAATGGCTTGTTGACCGATTAAAAGTCAACTATTTTTTTATTCATCCATTTGCTCATCATCACTTTCATCAAATCATCAGAAAATGTCTGATTCTCTGAATTAAGAAATAAGAAAGTTAATCTCAATTTCTCCATCATCTATTGTCTATCAAACACAATTCTTTTTCATTTTTTTTCATTCTTCATTTTTGTTCTTTACTAGATTTTGTTTGTTCTCTCTGGTACACTTCTTTGTCTTCCTTTGTTTGTAAAACAGTGAAAATGTTCTCCTATATACAAGTTATAAAATATATTTAATGCATTCTTTAGATTCATGTGTGAGACCGTGTTCGTTTCTCCTTCATCAAGATCATGTTTTTTTTCCGTGTCAATTTTTGAGTTTGTGTATTATGAGAGTTATAAGAAAGGAGATCAAGTAAGTATCTAATAACTACGGTGTTGGTGTGGTTTGAGGTGAGGACAGGGGGGTATGGAAGATGGGACTTGTATGTTTTTTGAAAAGATATGAAATAAGTTGAAAAAAGCTACTTATTGGGAAAATAATTGACTACTTGGTCAATTATTATAATAGACAAAAAAAGCTATTATGGTACCCATAATAGCTTATGAAAGGAACTCAAAATCTGCTGCCAAACAGCCTTTTCGAAATTTGGCTTTTCAAAGTCAAATTTCAAAATAATAGCTTAAAAAAAGCTATACCAAACGAGCCCTTAAGATTAATAAACTTCAATTATCATCAAGATCAAAATCTGAGGAAAAAAACAAGATAACACGTTTTTTGAAGAACAAAGGTGATGATTCAAATTTGGTTTTTTTTGAAATAAGTTGAAAATGATGAGTTTAAGAAATATAGAATCTCAGAGCAATCAATATAATAACAGAGATCAGACAAGATTATGATTAAGAAGATCAAGTACAAATAAATCACAAGAAAACAAAAACTGATGAGCGATCCTAGAAAACAGTTTTTTCCTTTGATCATCATTTTAAATTATAGATTGATGATGAGTACAATGAATGAAGGAAACAAGAAAACATCTTCAGATGAGCAAGGTTATCGTCTTGATTGTTTATTCAAATTGATGATAGGTATAGCTTGATGAATTATGAGAGCAATTTAAATCGATACATTTAATACAATTACAAATTTGGAAAGAGCCTTGATCAATGTGTGGAACGATCGTATGTACGTCGTTTGGATGGGTCTGATAAGGTTTCAAAAGCTTCTTGAAGCTGTCAAGCGGATAAGAAGAGATGAGAACGCGTTAGCATTTCTGAACAAAGGAGAGATTAAGACCAATCGTGGAATAGAGAGGTAGAGAAAAAGACACAAACCTGTTGAAAGACATTGGTCGCACCACCTTTGTCGGGATGTAATCTTCGACATAAAGCTCGATATGATCGTTTAAGTTCAGATGGCGTGACTGTATGAGAGACTTCGAGGATCTATTGATAACACAAGTCAATAATAATTGAGCTGATGCTTATTCGATGGAAATGGCTTCTGAACCAATCCACGATTTTTGAAAATGTGATCAAGATAACATACCGAATAATATCCCTTAGGATCTCGTGCAGACACTTTCGGACGGGGTGGAGGTGGTTGACGATGTGGACTAGACCGCCTTGATGAGTTTCGTCCAGTACTGGAGGTTCGAGATGAGGCATTAGACTCTCGTTCAATTTCTCTGATCACATTCACCTCAATCTTCAAGCCTGTAGCCCAATGTTCTTCTTTTAAAAGTTTTAATATCTTTTGATAATCTTGCTGAGCTAGTTTTGTATTCGATGATGCATTGTGAAATCTAGCTTGAGAAAGGAGAGCTCGGAAGATATACGTTCGATATTCAGTTTTCAGGTTTTGTCGGCGTTCAAAGTTGTAATCAAGATCTGCAAAGATATGACTAAGCATTGCTTGAAGTTTGTGATTCTGAGAAGATTGCTTGCGAGTCGCCTGTTGTTGTTGCTAAGAGGGGAAAGAAGTAATGATTGAGATATAGTGAATGATCTATGATATCGGGAAAAAACCAAAGTTGTTGACTTTGCACTTACGTGTACGAGTGCCTCACAGATGATCACTCGAAGTTCAATACGTAAAAGACGTTCGATTTTGTCAAAAGAGTGTTCGAGTAATTGTTCGGCGGATTTGATAACTTGAGTATGATCACCCAATGCTGCTCGATCCATATTCTTAATTCGAGTCCAAGCAATTTTTAATACTTGAGCCCGATTGCGGATTTGACTAGGCATGAGAGAAGAAAGAAACAAGGAAAAGGTTAAGAGAAGTCGAATTTGAATACTAGTCTCTGAGTGAAAAATAATGAAAGACGTTCAGCCTTACAGTAAAGCAGGATCTTGATGAGAAGCTAGAGATCGATCAAAGGACAAGACGGCTTGTTCAAATTTGGCTTGAGCAAAATAAATTAAACCTTGGACTCGCTCGCGATCATGTTCTGGTAATTCTCCAGCTTGAGTACATTGACTGTAAAGATGATTTAGATTCCAAAGGGAATAAGTTAAAATCATTACTTGAATGCCAATATATATATAGAGAGAGAGAAAAGCTTACCAAAATATGTCATTAGCCGCACTTCCATCACCCATCCGAGCTTTGACCTCAGCCTTCCAACTGATCAAGACTTCCGGAAGCTTTTGAGGAGAGGTTAGATTCGCATGAACATAGCCCCAAGACATCCACATAGATTCAATTGATGTGAGCGCATCACGAAGCATAGTCCAATTGCCTAATGTCTTTGACCTTTCTACACACTCGATGGCCTCTTTTAACATATTGATTCTACTGATCAAGGATACCATCTCGGGATAGAGTGGATGAACATAATCGATAAAGACTTGAGAAGTGGGTTTACTGAGATGTTCAATGGCCTCATTTGCTTCTTTGGGTTTTAATAAAGCTAAATTACATTTGACCAACCTGAGAACACGTTTGGCCAAAGTTGATCTCAAAGAATCAGATAACCAGACAGGTAAATGAGTAGATCTTAAAGATTGGAGTAGGTCAGCTGATGCTAATGTGAATTCTTTGAGAGCCATATAGGCTGCGGCTCGATTAGCGAGTGAGGTGGTGATACCAGGATGTGCTTGTTGATGGGGTTGAGAATCGACCGGATAAGCTTGGATGGCTTTGGAATAAAGTTGAATCGCACCCTATAAAAGGATTTACAGATTCAAGTTGATGAAAGATGAAAAACTTGAAGGATTGATTCGAATGACAACGTACGGTATAATTCTTAGCCTGATAAAGATTATTTCCAGCTACTCTAAATCGATCAGCTCTAGCGACTTTTTCAGCGTATAGGATTGAAGTGGCTACACCAGGTACGAAGTTTGGGATGTTTAATTCCATTGAATCTGATCTACTAGAGATTGATTTAGATTTACTTTTCTTCGAAGTTCTATTTGATGAGAGATGAGAGTAAGGTTTAGATCGAATCATATTAGAGCTTTCTGATTCTGAAGGATCTTCGTGATTGGAAGATCTTGATCTCTTGGAACGTTGATCAGATTCAAGACTGTGATCACTTTGTCTTTTATTGAAATTTGAAGTAGAAGAAGAAGTAGGAGTAGTAGTGGTGGTAAATTGATTGAGATCTTCTTCAATCTCCATTGCATCTGGTTCATGATTTTGATTTTCCTGATAAGAAGATTGAGAGGTTTGATTGATAGGATGATTGAAACGCATTCTTTTGGTTGGGGGTGGTTGTGAATGAGAATGAGATGAGATTTGATAAGTTAATTCGATTTCGGGTATTGAAGATGAATCTGATTTGATTCTTGAATGTTTTAATGTCATTTTTCTTTTGGATTGAATTATGAATTACTTTTTATAGCTTTCACTTCTTCTTAACTTGAGATCCTAAATTGGATAAGTTGTGTTTGCTTGAATCGCTTCTTGACTTTGGTTTGCAATTAGTAAATCTTGTTGAGTTTGGGTGGTCATTGGTCATCATCCTTCTTTTTTCTTTCGACCAAACTTCTTTCTTCACCGGATTAAGCTAGGATGACTTATCGGTATGTACTTAAGCTTAAGTTAAATCTCTTAATCTCTAATCTCAATTCCCTTTCTTCTTCATCCAGTGTTTTGTAACCTATCCCTTGATCATCCACTGATCCACACAAGATTAATGATCTCACTACATCTCTTTTGAAAAGTTGATCATCCAACAAAACTTCTTCATCCATCCATTCACTTACCTACCTTGGACTCCGAGGATTTCGATATTCGACCTCACAACCAAACAAACAAATCCATAACGTCAAGTCAATCTTCATCATTTGTACCAACTCAAACCATTTTCTGTCACTGAGATCTTTGAGCAATTTCAAACTCTGATTGACAGGCAAACAAGATTATATCAAGACTACACAAACCAAGATATCATCGGTGGCATATAATCACCCAAAAGAACAATTAATCCCCAGATGTAAAAGAATGAAGACCAATCTGTTAAGTAGGCCTTCTTCTTAGCTGTCAACAAACCTTGTTGAGATTTTCCAAAAAAGATAAGTTTGACTATATGAACCCCTCAAGGAAAGGACAGCAGTATCACTAAAGGCTCACCAAGCTCACAACAATGATCTTGCCTAAGATTTCACAACAATCTCCATTAGTATCAAAACAGTTCATGAAGTGTACCTAAGAACAATGAGTTGCTTTCTTGTTTTTTTTTGGAATCTTTTAACGTGATACTTTTGCAGGAATTTTTTCAGCTCTCATGAACTGTTTGTTAATTTTTTTAAAATCCAGCAATATTACACAATCCTTTATGTTTTGAGCTCACAAACAGTAGATTCAAAATTTTACCACTGAAACATAATAGCAAATAAATGTCTGATCTAACCTTTCAGATGTAGTCCACAGTGGTTCCTCATTGCAAGTTGCTCATGGTATTGTCAATGCTTTGAATATTCCCTCTTGAATTCCTGAGTTTGATTTCTTGAAGGTTCTTTGAGATGTGTCTCAAAAAGTCTTGAATTAGCTATTAAGTGCTTCAAAAGGATCTCATTCAGGCAAAGGTTCTTTTGAATTACCTTTTTCACTCCTACTTCTCACACCAGTCTTGTGCTAAGCTGCTCAAGGTACATGTATCCATCTGGGTCTTGAAGCTATAGTATTGATGAACGCACAGCCACAATCATAAGATCAATCTCACCCCACTCTCACAGTTGGAAGTATCAGAGGGTGTTTATATCACCCCCAGTGGTTTAGATTTCTGCCTTTAGTCATGTTCACCTTTCAATCATTGATAATTGCCCTGGATCTTTCTACTGAACTGAGTGCTCTTTCATCCAATGTATCTAGACCCAAAACCAGATGAAGTTCAAAGAGCTGGGTGAAATGGGTCTCCCTTACTCTACAATGACCAATATATAATTACTATCACAGTTTCAATGCCAGAGAATACCTGAACAATTGTGTCAGCCCTGAGGAAACAACAGCCATGTTGGGATGTTGGCTGTTTATTGACAGTTTGATGGAGGATATTCCAAGGTCCAAGCACACTGACTTGGAAGCAAGCATGCTCAATACCACTTCGAATTGTCTTGTAATCTGCTCAAAGCAATTTTAGTTCAGAAATCAGCAATAGTGTCACAACCATTTTCTTGAAAAAGATGACCAGGTATTGGCTTGACTTTTGTATTGCTTGAGGTGTATGATAGATATCACTATAGAGCATAACAGCAGTTTTTTTAATCTCTTCTCGGGATAATTGAGCCAAATTTAGGCTATCCCCAGAGCTATGACCATCACCTCCATCTTGTTGGTGGTAAAAACCTTTGATGGTCCAAGTCAGTTTGATTGTAAGCAAGAGAGAATGATTATAAGTCAATCCAATGAAAAGATCCTTACCATCATGTTCTAATGCTTTCATGCCAGCCCCATTATGTCCAGGCCTGTGTTTGGCTAGCTTCAGTAGGCTATTGAAGGTCAGGGCCAACAATTGCTTGAAATTGATGTTTCATCTATCAATCTTTTTGTTGATCTTTCCAAATTTATCAACTCAATCTGTACAGATTCCGATGTGTTACTTGATTAAACAAGACATCATATTCTTGGGGATTGATTGTCATCAGCTTGTATTTTAGGTTTGAACCTGCACTTAGTGGTTGAATTTGTGGTGAACAAGAACACCTCAAGGCTGAGCAAGTCTTCAAATTTACAGTCTTCAAGTTTAGGCTTTTGATGTGCCTCTGTATTTCAGTCTAATGAGGTGCAATATGCAATGTGT